>JAOXNO010000001.1:32166987-32217266 GCA_028565335.1 Limnodromus scolopaceus
CCCTGGAGAGTCGGGTACTCCAGAGAAATGTCAGCCCTCTGCATGCCAGAAGATAGTCCTATAGTCCACACTGCTTGGATAGTACTAAAGAGATTACTGGGGCTTTGACTTATTCTAACCCTGCTTTGGAGAGTCAGCTGAGTCAGGATGCTGTCTGTCCTGTCTGGCCCACTAGAAGAGGTGGGAATTTCATGAGACAAGTCAGCCCCTCTGAGATCTCTGTTTCCTGTATCAACCTTGGTTTCCGTGATGAGAATTTGCAAGCTTCAGAATAGGTTGCGTTAGTACATTTGCAGAATTGGCACTCCATAACCATACAGTACATTGGGGCCTTGTTTTATTTCTCCAGAGTGTTTCATTTTTTAATGAATGAAGATAATGATGTAACATATAAGGTAGGTATATGACACTGTATAAGATATAAGGTATAACATACATATATACATGTCAGTAAGCACCTTAGAGAACAGAATTTGTTCAAAGTGTTTTTAACAGAATGTTATGAATTGCAAGAATTTTTTTTTTTTACCTCTGTGCACTTGGTTAAGGAGTTTTTAACATACATTTTTGTTTTAAGTACACACTGTATGAGGTTTTACCTGGTCTATATATGAACATACTTCCACTACATTTTTGGTTTATTATCTTTGACTGTCTTTGGGATAGTTTTTCTTTTGAGTTGTACCCATAGAAATGTGTTCAGACAAAAGCTATGCAACAGTTGCTTCCTTTTGTCAACGTGCGGTTTTACTCGAGCACCAGGGGAACATTTTATTCCTGGTCACTCTCTAAAGGAGATGCGTGGCTGTTAAACTCCACATCTTCTTCCAGCCCCATCAGGAAGACACCGTGTTGTTTTCCCTAGCACTAACAAGCCCTGCCTCCTACTGCTAACGCTGATTTGTCTGGAAGAGAAGAGAGGGCGCTCCCTGTGATAACCCGGCGTTAGGCCCTCTGCTCAACAGCTGTGCTAAATGAACCTATACTTGATTATGTATTAAAGCCCATCAGTCTTGCACAGGGTTTCCAAACCCTCCACAACCTCCTCAGCAGGCATAATGGCAATCACCGCGTTTAAAGGTCATGGTTAGGAGCTTAATTTAAAGCTCTTATAATAATGCAATTTAATTCTGGAAAATGCCATAGTATCGCTCTCTGAGGACCCCTGTCAGAGAGAAGACACTTACTGCTTGTGCACAGCTTTGATTTATTTATTCCTTTGAATAACATCTATGTCATTATCTTTTTAACTTACTAATGTTTCCACTTACTAGGTGGTAGGCAGACTTTCATAGCTGCAGTAAATTTCAAATTAAAAACATCAGTTGCATTTTAATTTCTCCTATGGAAAAATGTTGGCTTTTTTTAAACAAAAGCGGATAATGCACATGCTGTGTAGTTAAAAAACTAAGGGAGTTTGACTACCACAAGGTATTGTATTGCTTTAAAAAAGACTTTCACATCTAATGAAGCATAAACCCATAATAAATAGATTTGCAACATGTGGCTTATTTTGATAACAGTAGCAGCAGTTGAATAGAGCTGAAGAGGTAGTTTAGTGGCGTAAGCGCTAGGTGAAACACCTAGACTCTCTGGAACCGCTGGCTTAAATCTCAGCAGGGTTGATTCAGACCTTCAGCTCCTTTAGGCAGAAACCGAGTTTCTTGCATCTACCGCGCAGAGAGGTTAGACTTTATGAACCAAGGCCCTGGCTCCTATGCACTACACTTGCATCACTTGCTCTCTTCTTAGGGCCGCTGATGTTAATTGCTTTTCTCCTCACGGGTACAAGGCTTTCTTGGTGCTGGCGGCTGCTGGGGTCAGCTCTCCACCAGTCTGCAGACTGACAGGGATGTACACAGCCAGCTTCAATTGTCCTGAGGTACCTGCAAGACTGGAAACTCTGGAGAACAGAGAAAAACTCCTAATCCTTGACACAAATTTACCCTTCTTAAGACCAGCTTATAAACTGGGACACAGCTCTGTGCATCCTCAGCAGGGAGGTGAGGGGTTCCCAGAGCCAGGGGAGTGGAGGCCAATGCCATAGAATCATCTCGGTGCCTCCTCACAGTTCCCAGGCATTTCTCATCCATGCAGGGAAGGTCTCCTTTTCCCACAGTAGTCACGGACTGGAGCTACCTCTGTGCATCCAAGCAGAGCTGAAAAGTAGGGTAAGAAAACCCTGGGAAACACTGGACATAGAAAAGTCCAGTGTATAGGGTAAATCAGAGCTACTAGGCTTGTCTGTGAGATGTTGGAGCATATCTCTGGCCCATGTTATCATTTATCTTAAAGCAGAAGAGTTGTCCATAGGTGATGTAAAGATCACTGTACAACACTCAAGCACAAATTTCTTAGAGCATTTAGGCAAAACTAGGAGAGTTTCACGCATGCCAGAGGCACATGTCATTTTATCATGTGGAAAGCTTGAATTTTTCTACAAAGCACTTACCTTTCCTACCTCACTAGTACATGACATGGAAAAGGGAAGGGAAAACATCAATAAATACATTCACAGCTAATTAATCACAGTGAGGAACATAGGGTATAAAACCGCTGAATTTCTAAAAGGATTGTTCTAACTCTGATGTGACATGCCATTAAATCTACTTTCATTGCATTAATATACTCTGGAGCAAGAGCCAGGTGGCTTTTCATGGGCCTTCAGAAACCTACCCATTGCAACACGGCAAAGTGGCAAGTTACAGCACAGCATGGGGGAGAAACAAAATAAGCAGCTCTGGTGCAAAACTGCCTGGCCACCCCCACAGCTTCAGTGGACAGTGTTATTTGCAAGTTCGAAATTGCTTTTGGAGGGCCTCGGAGAACGGTGACGGGCCTGCTTCAGTGCCCTACCATGGCTCTTTGTTGCCCATTGTGTCCTACAGTGTTGTTCTATTGGCTTAAAACCAGTGTAACTGTGGAAAGAGTCAGATCTTGTCTTATGCTCATCAAAAAGCAAATACTGTTAAAGATACCCTTATTTTGTTGTGGTGGAATCTACATGGACAATTCAACTATTTCCTTTTTCTTCATACGTTATTTAGAGCCTGACCCAAAGTCCAGTGAAACCTATGTGTCTTCCCATTGACTCCGTGGACTTTGGATCACACCCCTAAAGTGTAGAGAAGTGCATGAATAATAACAGAGAACCAAGAACATCAAAAACTGTCTTTCAAGTAAGTATGTGTTCCCATTTAAATCCCTGAACTCAAATTACAGGGTTTTTAAAGAGCAGTTCTCTTAAAAGCCAGGAACAAAGTATTTATATTAGCTACACTGAAATGAAAAGGGAAACTAACAGAAGAAAGCTACACTATTTGTCTGCTCTTTAAAATCAAAATGACTGTTATTTTAAAAGCTAATACCTGCCTTAAATGTTCCATCTGATTTAAGTAAAAGTAAAAATGCTACATCTTTCTTCCTTAAAATGACAGCTTTAAATAAAAGATGTAATAATCATAACACAAAAAATAAGAAGGAAATGGAGATCTCTAGCTGTACTCAGCTGAGAAGGTGTGGTACAGAGAATAGGAAATCATTTGGTTCTCACTGATTATAGCTCTTTGTATCAAAATACTCGAGGCTGAAATTAGTGCGATCCACAAGAGCAGGTGTTGTGAATTTTAATCTAAGATATAATTAGAGTCTGTAAAAAATACTATGTGATGCAGTAATTGAAAGGGCTAATCATGGGATGCTTTATTTTAAAAAATATTTAAAAATAGATCTACAAGCCATAAAAAACCCATATTCCACAAATCTTTATTTTGACTACATATAAAGCTGCAATCCATTATGACTTTGATTTGAAAGACTTAAACTATTCACTTATATCTTTAGAACTGATATGTAATTATTAAGTTCCTTATCTTGCATTTCGTGTTGTTTACATAAACGTTGTTAAAATCTCTAATGCTTGCACAATCACTCTATGGGAATAATTGTCAAAGCCAAATATTGGTTTAAACGTCACCGGGATTAAAGGATTATATATAGACTGAGCTAGAAGTTTTCCTTTTAATGCTCCTTATTTTTTGCCAATGGTGTTTCTTAGATTTCAGGTATCTGATCTCTTATTCTAGTGTTTATAATGAGAGGATGCCAAATTTAACAGCTCTTCCTGTTCATAAAGAAAACCAGTATACAGTCCTGTGGCTTTGCCTGTCACTGTTTTACAGTCAGGGTTGATAACCAAAGGAACTGATGCCAGTTAAAAAGTCATTTGATGGCTCCCATCTTCTTAGCTATTACGTCTGATTTTGAGCTAAAATGGCAATGCAATCAAGCAAGACAGGAATGAATCAATTAGTGATCACAGTGAAATGAGCGAGGGCTTAACTTTTTAGCGCACGGACTGAGACAGCCTGAAAGAATTTGCACGGAATTGATCGTGCTAGTCCTCCAAATGTCTGCGAGCGGGTGCAGTGTGATTCAAAAGAAGCCAGCTGAAATAAGGCTTCTGAAAGGAGTAGTTGCTAAAAAATGCTGGCTGATAGAACTGTGATGCACTGTTCTCTCTTTACCCCAGAAGCCACAAAAATTACTGTGGACCAAAACTCTCTGTGGGCCCAGCGCTGTTTTGGACTGTATGCCATAACACTCTTCTGTCGATGCTACTTTCTCCTACTAAAGCAGCGTAAATAAGAATGAGGGCCGTTACCAACTAATAAAGAGCAAAATCCATATCTGGTAATACAACTCTGTTATTAAAATATTGTTAGTATTGTGAATATTAGCAAACCAAAGTACTTCAGAAAGTCTATCTTTCTGTAATCATGTTTGTTAAAGTCAAATATTAGCAATGAAGTTTGTAATGCATTAAACAGTTATCTCCCAGACGGTCTGAATGCCAGAGAAATGTGGATTTTATTAGCGCAGTGAAATGTTTCACTTTACCTGCAGTTCAGGTGACAACTTGCCTTCAGGTCTTCAGGACTGAGATAATGCCAGCGTTCCTCAGATCCGTTGCCAGTACGTCCCGTGGTGGAGCAGGGTCGGAGGGCCCATGGGCCTGGTAATTAATGCAACGTCAATCCTGCCGCGGGGTCTCTGCCAGCAACCTTACAATGGAACCAGACGGCTCAATATCTGCGAGACTTTCCCTCCGCTGGAGCATGCTGGACGTGTTTCTTCCCTGTTCAAAGAGAAAAACCTTTCATTCCAAAGGTGTTTTGAACTCATTCGAAAGTGCAGATGTTGTTTATACGTTGTGTTACAGGGGAAAATATTTCTTTTTTCATGTTTTCTAATCTTATTATTGAGGAAAAAAAAAAACTGGGCAAGGTTCAAGTTTGCTAAGTGCCAAATTCTTCAAACTTTGTAATTTAAATCATCATCCCACGTACGTATTGGAAAGCCAGATGCTTTGTATCCTTTTTATCTCCTGTTCTATCTGTCAAGCACAAAGATTTCTGTGTGTTGGAGAAAGTAAGTGCTGCTTCTCAGCATGGCATTGCAGAGAGAGAGGCAAAGAGAGATGTTTTCATTAGGCTCCCATTCCCTTGTTCTCACAGCATTTTATTTTCTGAGCTGCGAGCAAAACTCGTAATAGGAATGCTTTCTATTTTTCCTCTTGGAAGCTTGTTTCTGCTGTCACAGTTAGTAGTTACCCATGAGAAATGTGTTAAATGAAATCTCAGTTACTTCAATAGACTTCTTAATCTGATTAATTGCTGAGGGAAGTAGGTTTCACCCAGACACGTGTGTGTGTACTCCATAGCATTTTCTTCTGCTTTCATAGCATCCTGTCAATACTAGTCACTGACTGACTCAAACTCAAGGCATCTTCTGTAATTGTAAGCTTCCAGACCGCCATTTTCCTAACCTTAAAGCTTAACTTTGATCAAACAGGACAATACCAAAAAACGTCTGTTTCAATATTGATACAAAATTATATCTAGTTGATTGGAATGACCTGTCAAATCATAATTTTCAACAGATAAATGCGTGTAAGTGCAAAATAAAAAATTAAAGCTTGCAACAGTTTTTAATTACACAAAAACATGCTACCTTCTGCACAGAAGCCATGCTTCAAAGGAGTGGCACAGAACAGACAGCGCCTAATGAATGAGTTTTCAGCCTTGTGTTTAAGCATCACGATTCCATGAGACACTCTGTCCCTTTACTTTATCTGAGCCCTGGTCTGAGTAGTAAATTGCTTGTTTCCTGAGAGTCTTTTCTAATGCTTATAAAAATAATGCCTGAGTCATTCATAAGGTATCTTTAACCCTTACCTGTGAATTGTGTTGGTATTATTTGCTCCATTTTATACATGCAGTGTTTAAATGTAATATTTTCAAAAGTTCCAAATGATTGTGGGTGCTGAGCAGAAAGTTCATGATTTTTTTTTTCTGCTCAAGGCAGAGCTCCTAGTGACTGCAGTGGCAGCTGCAGTCTGAGAATAATTCTGGTTAGAAGGCGCCATCTGATCCACCCCCCTCTCAAAGCAGGGCCAATTTTGAAGTTATACCCAACTTTGAAATCAGATCAGGTCTCTCAGGGTCATATGCAGTCAAATCTGGAGTATCTCCAAAGATGGAGATTTCAAAACCATATAAGCACTTAGTACTTCTGTAAATCAGGACCTGGAAAGCCAAACCAAAGCACCCAGAAAAAGTGATTCTGCAAGTGGCCCCCACAGAGGCAGCATGGATAACTGAAAAGACAACCTTCTGTGTCTTCCCGAGTGCTGAACATCATGATGATCTCATGCTGCTCATAGCTGATGTGTGGTGAAGTCCCCTTTTGGCTCATTTCTTTATGTGCAGGCCCCTCGACATTGCAGGATCTCAGTTTCTCCTAAGCAGGAGAAGACCACACATATCTGCCCTTAGTCCTGTGCCTTGAAGGAAATGAGTCTCTGCCGACACTAAAGGGCTCTTAGCAAGTGCCTGGTGTCTTTGAACACTTGTAGGCTGTACAGCCTTGTACTTAACCCCTGTAATGGAGAATATGAGCTGTCTGTGGGTGACCAAGGACAACTGAGCTGCTGCCATCTAACATCAGGCAGCAGTCCTCGACTCTTCTGTGAGCCCTCCTTCCTGCAGGAGCAATGCCATCCACACCTGAAGAACGTGGCTGGAGAATAATTTAAGAGCTACCATGGTCTTGAAATTAGTCATTACCTTATACAGGTAGGTTGCCTACATTTCTTCATGTGTTCATGGGGATGGCACTGGGGAGGAAGAGAAGACAGAGGCTGGGGAAGAAGGGGAAGGGCAGCACAGACCATGACAAGCTAACTCACAAGTGTCTTGGTGCTTTCAAAGCGTGCTTAATCACAATGTATGAATGAACAGGCAATATTTTAAGTAATTTGCCCCTTTTTTTCTGTGGTCAATACATGGAAAAGAAAATGTGCCATCCATGGCTGGAGAGCTGCACAATGGCTGTGAAACATTCCCTTGGACTGGTTTCTCAGGAATTGTCTTCTCTGAGAGAGGTGCTGGCTGCATCCTGCCACAGAGTGCTTGGACACAAGGCTGAAAGGTGGAGACATATGCTCCAGAGACGGGGCTTTGAGTGCACGCAGCGTCTCATGGAGGCACTTCCCCAGCCACAGGACAGTGACGAGGCTTCTCTCTCCATCTGTGACATCTCAAGTTGGGTGCTGCTGGTTTGCCAAGGCAGGCAGAAGGCCAGGTGCAGTGCTTGAAGTCCTGGTGGGAGGGAGCTCATTGGGACCACTGCATTCAGGGAGGGAAATTTGGCAGGTCTGAGACACTGGTGGAAAGTTGACAGAGCCACATGTGTACCTTCTCCTAGCAAAAGACTCCAGCTCTGGGGACCTCCTAGGGTAGTTTGCAAAAAAAGATGGTGTAGGAAGACTGGTTGTGCTGGCCTGTGCCGTGGTGGCTCCTCAAGTGCCATGGTGCTTCCAGGGTCTTGGGTGTATGGGTGCCAGCCGGGACAAAACTGCACCAGCAGCCGGAGGCACCTTGTGATAGCTCTGTGTCTGCTTCTGCACTACCATGAGGTTGGATTTCCCCTCTGAAAGTCAGTGTAAGCTTGTAGTAAGCAAGGAGTGGAAAATACCAACATTAACCGTCCTAAGGATAGTCTAAGCAAAGAATGGCAAAGAACAAAAAACTCAGGTGCCATCGACTCACAGAAGAAGTCAAGAGTGTTATGCATAAAGTAACTGCTCAGCAAAAATATTGGTTTTGTTTTATCTTTAATACAAAATTTTTTAAAAATCCCAGACCCTGAGCTTTGTGTTGGAGAAAAGCAGGCCTCATACGGAAGGGTGTGCTGCAGGCAGCAGTCCAAGAGCACGCAAGAGATTTGTAAAAGTAATGCTTCAGGAAGCTTGGTCCAAAAGCATGTTCCAGCAAATGATTGCGCTGAAATTAATCACAAAGGAAAACTACAGGAGCCAGCTAGCACTTTAGCTCTAGCATAAACTGGCATTGCTTTTTTGGAATGACTAGAGCTGTGCTGATTTATACCAGCTGATGATCTGGTCCACAAACGTTTTCTTATTCCAAATTTAATTATTTCCCAGAGTGTAAGTGTGTCTATGTCTATCTCTGTTCATTTAAGATTTCCAGATGCTAGTCTGGAAGTATGCTTATAGCAAGCATTAAAGTGGTCAGTTTGGATGGAGTACAGGCTTCCTGACATCCTCATTGGATACTTTTATTACAGCTTACAAATGTGCTGGTTGGTTATTAGAATCTTTTTTTTTTTTTTTTTTGTATTGAAATTATCAGTGAACATAAATTAAAAGGGCCTGTTCTCACAATCCAAGAGTGCAGGCTATGTTAATGCTAGTTATATGTGTATGTTGAATATATTTGTACATGAGGGTGGCTCCTTATATTTAGATTTGCAGTCCTAAGTAAAAAATAGCTCCCTGTTTATGAGCTACCAAAACCTTTGATTTCAAACAATTTAAAGTGGCATTTCTCAAGTCCTTTCTTTATGAATACGCCCTCTGAGTCTTTTTCACTGCACCTGTACAAACAGCAACAAAGAGAAAACATGTGAGTGTGAAAAGGGCCTTCAGCTTCTCCCACCTACTTAATGAAACTTCCTTGCTTTTTTGCAAGCAAATGAAAGACAATAAATTACGTGAGATGCTCTTTCAATGGCAACAGGAGTGATAGGAGTGTCCTCATTTGATGCTCTAGGGGATGAGACTTATAAATGGTGCCATAAAATGTCTTTCTGGGATGTGAAAGCTTGCAGAGAATGAGGCAGCTCATCAAGCTCTGCAGTTTAAACCAAAGTGTGCTGTGCTTGTCATGTGTCTGATCTGGTTTGTCATGACAAAAGGTCTGCTTAAAATTTGTGTAGCTCAACTAGATTCAGCAGAGCAACACAGATTTATACCAACTCAGATTCTGGAATAAAATCTCTGCATTACCATTAGAGTCAGAAGTGTTAACAAGAATTGTGCTACTGTCGGAGTCTTTTAATATCCCAGATAGCTGACAGTCTTTTTCACCAAATGAGCTTTAAACCAGATACAGATCATCCAATTAGATGCAGTTTGGATTACTACTTTGGACGCCGGAGAAGTACGGGTTGTACCAGAAACCTTGGACCAAGAGACCTTAACTTGATTAATTTTAAGTTAATTGTAAAGATAATTATAGGTAGTTCTGCTTGAAAGTGGTACTACCATTTTCAGTTTTAAAAATGCAGTTCACTGAATGGGGAAACTCATGGAATTGAATGTAAAAGAGCTGGAGTTTCTGAATGACAAAGGTACAACATTTCCCTGGGGCCTCTACTGAAATCAAGGGAACGGATCTAGACCAAGCTGGATGATTACCCTGCTCAAAAATAACCTACTCAGAATGAGTAGACATCCTACGAAGAATGGAAAAAGAGAGTAATGTTCAGCTAACGCGATTAAGTCTTAGAGGTCAGGAAGTGTATGGATAAAATGAGAATTGCCAAAAGACAAACGAAGTTGGATTTTTCAAACACAGCTAAATCAAATAGAGATTATTTTAGCCACACAAACAAAAAGATGATTTATAGGCACTGCACAGTCAAGATGGTGATGAAGTTAAGGATAATACAGATATGGCCCCAAGATGAATACTTTGGCTCAGTTTTCAACAGGGATGATGATGTTAAACAAGGCTGTGTTGCTAATGGGAATATGAGAATGGAAATGGAATAAACCACATCTAAGGTGGACGCCAAGCTCTAAAGAGATTAATGTGACTGAGTCAGCTTGCAGTGGAGGCACATCCTAGAAGAACTATGAAAGAACTCGTTTAAGAAACTGCAAGTCTGCTAATAAGGATTTTGAATGTGTTTATCAGAGAGGGTAACTCTTCCTTGAAAAATCAAGCATTGGTTGGGACTTAAGTAAAAAAAAGGAAAAGCCTGGTCAACTACAGGTCTGGCTTCAAGAATATGTGAAAATTCAAAATACACATTGGAGAAAAAACAGATAAGGACATGAAGATAGAAGTGAAATGAAATGTTACTCACTTTAGCAAGAGCAGATTATGTCTGAAAAACCTGACAAACTATTTTTATTAGTAAGAGAATGAGATACATCTCAGTTACCAGAAAAGCTTTTGACACAGTCCTGCATAGGAAATTGCTTGTTAAGATGGAGAAAATTTGGATTAGCAGAAGAATTGTGAGGTGGAAAAAAATGGAAGATCATGTTGAAAGGAGAAATACCAAACTGAAAGGAAGTTACTAGTGGAGTTCTTCCAAGATGTGTCTAGGGACTGATCCTATTTAACATTTTTAACAACTTTGGCAGAAAAACTAGTACTGTGCTCATGAAATTTTCTGATAATGCAATATGTAGTGTGAATGTGGAGGAGGACAGTATACAGGAAGAATTGGATAAGCTTCAGGACTGGAATAATAGAAATGGGATGAATTTGAATAACCCAAAAGGTGAGGTCAGGCACTTTAGGACTCATATTTTTTCCCCAAGCAGGAAGCTTTGAAAAAAGAGCTGGGAATGGACTATATGATTACCAGATGACACAACATGTAGTGTGCCTGTGGAGAATACAAATGTAGTCCTTGAATGTGTCAGGTGCAGAACCTCTGGCAAAGATAAGTACAAGTGCCATTTGTGACATGGCTTACTTAACTGGAAATTAGGAGGTTTCTAACCAGAAGAGCCATACACTTCTGGAGCAGCCACCCATCAACCCAAATATGCTGTTAAGACTGAACCTTATCAGTTTACAGACAGTGGTACAGCGAGAGAGTTAGGGGAGACTGGAGGCAGCAGTCCGGGAGATCTGGATCCAGCTTCCTTTGCAGCTGATGCAGAGCTCAGACACCCAGCTTGGCAGAATCACCCGAAGACCAGCTTGAGCTTGAATTCTACTTTTGATGAAAAAATAAGCCCAAATTTATAAACAGTATCAGTAGCGGTTAATCACTTGACTGGCTCAATCCCCAAATATGTATTTGTCTCTGCAGTGGTAAATGATCCTCATTAATAATGTATCCCCTATCACCACCTATAACAAATCCTGTTATTTAGTGACTCTCTTGATTTTCAGGCAACTTCAACAGCGCATCTGGCTGTGGTTAGTAAGGTTTTTTATTAAATCACATTTTTTCTTTTTGTAGGTAATTTTCATCAGATATCACCCAAAACCTGCTGAATAGGTTCTATGGAATCTTAATCCCTACAATTCTCATGTAGGATTATCAAAATATGAGACATATTTTCAGTAGCTGGGCTTTCCAATTGCTTACCGCTGTTTTTGCTCTGCACAGGGGCCTCTGCAGCTCCAGCCCATAGAATGGTGAAGGCCAACGGGGAAGGTCTGTGGCCTGTCCCCTAGCCCAAGGGCTTGGGAGAGTATTGTTTGCCAGAATTTTAATTTCTGCTAAACAGATTTCTCTGCAGTTCATAATCAAGACAAAACATCCCTCATTTGATAAGTACTCTATATTTAGCTGTGATGAAGTGCTCAGATGAAGGTTTCTGCTGCGCTCCGCTTAGTGTATGTGGGACTGCTCCGTGAACCTATTAACTTATTATTTAGACACTGGATGGGCACATTTCCAGTAGATGACTGGATGTTCACATTTTTTATTTGCTAAAGATTTCTTTGACCTTGGTGAAAACTGAAAGAGAGGAAATAGCATTCAAGGAGGCAGAACTTAAAATGAAAAACACATGAAACAGGAACTCCCTGAGGAACGGAGGAATGGAGCACTGGCCGAACTTGAGGGTGTTTGCTGTTCGGCAGCCTTGCCAGGACATATGCAGAGCAATATTTGAACTTCAAATTCTCCATGTGCAAAGGGAAAAAAAAATAATCAAACAACCTAAAAAGTTTAACAATGGCAGTTGCATGCCTGAAATGCAAACCTTGTCTTCTTTTAATAACAATTAAAAAAATGTGAGCTATGTGGTGAATTTTCTAATGGAAACTGGGTCTACATATGTCTTTCATTTTAAGATACCAAATTAAATTGCAACTGATTTCTATGGTCACCTTATTTTTTATGAGAGTGAGAGGCTGCTTAGTGAAAGGCATGTATTTATGACTAATTTAAAGTATAGAAGATTTGTTACAGTGGCCCACACCTGTCACAGCCATTGATTTATACATGTACTGACTTGCCATGTTTGCCTATGGGTAGCTTAAAATTACAGACCTGGTACACATAGACTACACAATTACAATCCCAAAAAATATCATCAGAAAAAATTACAATTTTCTACATACCACAGTCCAAAACGCTTTACAGTGCGGGAGACCTCAGCTTGAGCTCACATTGCCTCAAGTATAGGCACGTACTTGAGATTCACCTTTTCTGGAATATAAGGCTTATTCATTAAGAGGGAAAAAAAGAAATATTTTGCTGACTGGAATAGCGAGTATGGTTCTGATTTGCTGCTAACATAGACTCATCCTTTTGAGGCTTAAACTAATTTTGAGTCATGGAAGAAAAGTGACGGAAAAGCTTTTCTAAATCTCTGACAGAGCACCTGGAACAGGGCTCATCACATTGCAGCACTATGATGGTGACAGGGTACTGGGGATCGGTTGTCTGCCACTGACTCATGGCCCACAAAGGACCGTCTGCAGAAGACAGTTTGGGGACTGCTGATCTTGGTCATAAATATTGTCTATCTATGATCTCAAAACAAAAACTTTGCCTTTTTTGTGAATAATTTTAACAGTTTTAATTATTTTAATATTTTTCTGTAAATAATTTTAACTTCTTCCAGTTGAAGCAGTTAATTTTTGCCTCCAGCGTCCCTAGCAGGCTCTAGAAGTGTTCAACCTTGGCTATTTTGCATCCTGTAGGGAGGTAGACCTGTGCGTCTCATACTGATAATAACATGTGAGACAGAGGGCAGGGATGGGACAGAGCCAGGACAGACAGACTGGAGACTGAACATGGGATGTGCAGCCTGACACTGCTGACAACATCCAGCCAAACCTCAGGCCCTACTAACTGGAGGGCTGTAGGACCATTAATGCCCATGATAAATCCTTATATGATGTGACAAAAAACAATCCCACCTCATTTCTTTGGGGTAGTGGAGTAGAACGAAGAAGAACCAATGAATGAAGAAGATCAGCACCTGTGCTCCTTCCAGACTGTGGATCCCACAGAGAGCCTGGACCAAATTGCCCAATTCGGTGGGCAACTGGTAGCCAGTGTGGAGACCCACCACCACCAAGCATAGACTGAAAGTCACTGCCTACGCCATTTCTCTAACTGATATTTTTGGAGGGGTTTAATGCTGCCAAGTTGTCATCCTGGAGAAGAAAGGTATAACATAAAACATTACATGCAGTCAATAAAACAAAATAAAATAGAAAAAACAATCATTTCCCCTTAAAACCAAAGATGGTAATTTTTTTCTTATGGGTATCAAATAGACTGTCTTTTTACGAAGATTCATGGCGTTAAATGGATTTATGGAACATCCCTGACTTAGGGTCCAATTCTGGCTTGGATAACCTCCATGATCTGTCCTTTCTGTTCTTCCTGTTCCAGTCTCCATTGCCTTCACCCCTGAGTCATGGATATACAAGGCTCTGGAGACTGGGGTTTCCTTTCCTTTTTGTGCAGTAGCAAACTCTAATTTTCTTATTCTTCCATCATCTTCCTACATGCAAGGTCACAGGGGAGGAATGCTCAAGGTCTGTGGGAAGTTTATTTAGTTCACACTCTATGGGAAAAATATCTGGGAATAATTTTTTTGGGTTCAGACAATTACCTGTACATCATTTTCAGTTTTCTTGTTGATATGACATGTGTATAACATTTAGTTTTTCTAGACAGTTACATCATGTTATTTGATATATACATAACATCTGTAATGTAATCCATAAAACAAGCTGTGGCATCTCACATACCTCTATATTTACTGAATCTCAAAATACAAAGACTTACCTCTAAAGCCTTGCTTACTTTTGTCTGCATAAAACTTAAGAAAAACCTCACATGATTCTAGATATTAATATAAGACTTAGATGTGAGTAAACATAAAGCAATGCCTCTAAGTCTCTATCTACAATAAAATCTCAGATGTAGCTAAATAAATGAAAAACAAAGCATTTTTTACTGTAACTGAAAGTTTCAAATTAAGGAATATTGGATATCTTGTTTGACTGAGTGAGGCTGGAAGCCAGCTAGAACTTTCATTTGGATTTTTTCTTTTGTGTATCTTCAAAATGTTCTTATTATTGAATATCATATGTCTTGCTGTGTTTCTAAATTCATGCACATTTCCTGCTAAGAACATATGGAAAAGAGTAGATGGTTCAGAGTGAAATCTGGATGACATAATAAACCGTGAGAGAGAAACTTGAAGGATTAATACAGATCCAAAGACTGAAACTATGTCTACTGTTAAGAACACATCACCATTTTTTATAGTACAGACTTTTATGAGGCAGAAATAGGAAAATGTAAAAATCAGACTGTTACAGAATGTTAGGATTTTGTATATGGATATTCTGGATGTGACAGCAGTTTAAAAATGACAATTCTTTAAACATTTCCTCATTTTAGTAAATTTTAAAGGTAGGCAGAGCCTGTGTGAATTCCCAATGTAATCTTGGTTCTTTATGTTCTCATCCTCTAGAGTTTGGTTTCTTCTCAGCAAATGGACAATTACCCGTGTCCCCCCTCCCTAAGACAGGTGAAAAATGCAATGTGCCCAGATTTGCTGCTGACAGCAATGATGTCAGGTAGGCTAGTAAACACTGCAGCCATAAAAATGGGATGAATAAGAGAGGTGGTGTTGCTCCTCATTATATTCATGCTTAGAAATATATTTCTTCCGGAACGTCAACTAGTAGAAAAACTTGTATTTAAATGTCTGATTTCCATAGAGGTGTAGAGATATTAACTCTAAAGGAGGGGGCCAGAGCTCATCTCACTCTGTCTGTGCAGAGGACAGACATGGACCCCCTGCTCAGCACTCCTCAGCCAGCCACAGTCAGTAAGGATGCCATCCTGTCACCTGGGGCTACTGCCAGGCTTGCTTGCAGAAATGCATAGCATGCAAGCCCACCCTGATACAGCTGCACTTACACCTACCCTTAACCTGACACACTACTCACTCCCATGACTGGTTTCTGTGGTGATTTAGGAAGTTAACACAGGATTCTTCCCAACAAATTAAGGATATTTCCAAGCTATTCTGCAAGATCTGTACCAGTCACCTTTGGATCCTCAGATGTCTACTGAGAGAAGACAATTTTTGAGACCAGTTTTAGAGTCCTTTCACGTGCAGTGGTTCACCATCATGAGATGCCTGTTTCTCTCAACGACTATCAAGAAAGCATAGGAGTAGAAGCCTTGTCCTAATCCAAGCCATTCATCTAACGTTCAAACTCCTCAACTAGAAGAGATGAACCTCACTGAAAGTTTTCCTAAAAGTGTGATATGTATTGAACTGAATTAAAACATGCACTAAAAAAAGCTTTTGAATGGCGTACTTTTAAATTTCCTTACTGAGATGGTTCTCATGATTATGAGGGCACCTTGTGGCTGCACTGTCCTGGCAGAGGATGATGGTAGCAATGGCACCCACTAAGGAGCCTGTGGTTGATTGTTCCCGAGAAGCAACTAAGGGAGTGCAAGCCCTGCTAGGAAATGCAATGAAGATTTTCTAAGGCATTCTTCTTCCTCAGCTGGAGACAGAGCAGGATTTGGAGAAGATGTGATGTGACTTCTTCCCAAGCAGAGCTGAGGAAGCTTTCTGGGAGGGTGCTGTGGGAAAGGCTCAAGGTAGACTGGGAAGGCACAGAAGAGGTAAGCATTTATCTGGATCATGGTCTGCCAGGAGTTTGAGGATTAAGGGATTAAAGTTTGGATGTGCAGAGTAAGCAGGAGAAGAAAAAAGTTAGAGCTATACAAGGTGATCTGGCAATATGAGTCCTTTTGTGCGAGAGCTAGGACAGCATGGCAACACCCCATCCCTTCGTTAGCGCAGGTAAGGAAAAGTCCAGGGCTATGTGAGCAAAGGTCTACCTAGTTTAGAGAAGGAGAAGAGCTGTGGATATGTAAAAGAAGGTTTTTTCTTTTTGTGGGGAAGGCTAGAAAACCTCATGTGGCCACTGCAGATGAAACGGAGATATAACCTACTGTACAAGGAGAGACGAGCATGGGTAAGGAGGAAAGCTGAGGCCTGATGTTGAAAGTGAGCTTATGCCAAACAGAAATAGCTGTACGTGCAAATTCAAATCTGCTCTCAAATGATAGTAAGTGGACATCCACTCAGTTTTCTCTCTGTTATGTGTTTTAATGCATGTAATCACGTCACCAGGGGGAAAAAAGACTAATGTAGTTGTTTCAAACTGCTGGTCATGGAGTAAGTGGTGTTTAATAGTGCCTTACTGTAGGAATAGCAGTTCAACATCTGCTGTAAACATGAGAGGTTGAGACTTTTTAAGTGTTTAACTATTCACTTTTAAAAATAAGAACCAACCAGACACCTTCTTGTAATAAATGCTTTTCTTTCTGTGCACATCCCCGGCTAAAGATAATAAGGGTCCTTAAAAGTGAAGACACTAACAGGCAGAACTTGAAGCTGTTACAAATAATATAGTGGAAAATTTCCCCAGGCGGCTGATCTAATTTTGATTGTCAAAAAAAATCTTTGTTCAGCATGAAACCGCCTGTAATTGTAACCCTAGTGATCTTTTTCACCAGTTATTAAAATAAGTTTTCAGTCACATCATGGTAAAGTTGGCAATAAAGACATTGGAAAGAAGGGGAAAAAAAGATCATTTTTATCTGGCCGCCTTCTTAGACTCCCTCAGTCAAATTTTAACACAGCAGCAATAAGAATATTCTATTATTTCCTGCTGGTCAGCAAAAGGAAGCTGTCCTGCAGAATCTGTTTCCTGGCCATCAGAAAACACTGGCATGGGAACACATCTAAGTTTGCACAAGAGAGGATTGATTTGTATTAATCGTTTTGCAGCTCACTAATATTGCCCAAATCCTTTACTGAGTGTTGAGGAGTGTTTCATGGAGTTGAACTATAGAAATAAAATATTAAAAGGTTGAATGTGTTTAATTACCAGTCTATTTTCCTGAATACAATTATCCATTAATTTAACTTCTATTCCTCGTGCCGGAGCTATGTCAGCATGGACTCAGTCCTCCCTGCAGCGAAACGTCTGTTTTCTTAAGTGGTCATTTTGCCTGAGGAGGGTCTTAAGGATTGTATCCTTGAAATTGTTTATCTGTGCTGATTACAGTAGAGAAAAAAAATATCCATAAAATCAGAAGTTAATCTTAGCCAGGAAATAAGTAATACTGAGTCACTAAACCTGGCAAAGGTGGCTGTTTAACAGAAGCTATTCTGAGCCAATTCCTGTATATACTCCACTGAAGCATAGCCGTGGCGTTTAATTTAAGTACAAGTGCCAAATTAAACATTTAATTGACTTTTCTGTTACACTAAGTTGTCTAAACTTTGGCTATACATTGATATAGGTATACTGCTATAGATACTATTAAACCAAGTATGAAGCCCAGACAGTGCTAGTTTCTGTGGGAAAACAGCACCATCTCAATCCTATTCTTTCTGCTGCAATTGAAAATAATAACAAAAAAAAATCATTTGCAGTAAATGTCCACATTGAGAACTTACAGAATTTTTGTTTCTTTTCTGCATCCAAGGGTGGGAAGTCATATGATATTTGGTTAACTGTCGTTGTGGTGAAAATGTTTTTGGGAACATAATTTTCTATCAGGCAATAGACTTTTAAATCTGTTTTAACGTTTTATTCTTGGATGTGCAAACAAATTCTGAGAAGCAGGACTACTAAACCTTTCATTCCTCTGTCGTCCTATTAATGCATCACAGAGAAGTTATTCTCAGCTTTCACTGAAGCCATTGTATTTCTAATCCACTTCAGTCTGGGAAAATAACACCCTGCTTTAATTAAGAGAGCAACGAATGTAAACTGACTGCAGAGAAGAGCTAAACTCTTTCTCCCCCCACTGAAAATTCATATGCTGAGTGATGTGCAGCAGAAATCCCTTATACCTGTCCTCGTCAACAAGTTAGCACTGACCTGCTAAAAGAGGATCAGAGTCTGACATTAAGGTTGCTACTTCATTAAACTTTGCTGTGATTTACACCCACATCCTTGTGAGAGGAATCTGATCCCTGGTTTCTCCACTGCTTCTTGGCTATCATCAAAGAGAATACATTTTGCTAATCTGACATCTCAGGAGCATGAAAAAGGAGATTTTCTGAAAAGTATGTCCACAGGGTTCATTCTGTTTCTGCAAATTTTATTTGCTTTCCCTGAAGATCTCACGGTATTACAAATAAAATATTGTTCTTGAAATATCTTTGGGGGATAGGAAAGGGAATATGCACATTTATTAATTCTCTGAATCCCTATTTGCAACAGAGTAGCCAGACATTTTGTGATGTAAAAAGCTGAAGAAACAGGACACCTTGTAAGGAAACCTTACGCAGACTTTAGATAGGCAGAATGCAAGTAGAGCATGGATAGGCCTCTGAAGTGGCTTTCCATAGTCTTAAAAAATAAACATGCAGAAGTGGTTGTGATAGCTGTTTCATGTTTCTGCTGCAAGATGCTTCCAAGAGATCATGGTTTCTTTTAGTCCCATGAGTTTTGTGCAAAAGCACTATGGGCAGCCAGGGCTGTAAACCAAATTTGGCACAGACCATGGCAGGTCACTTATTAGGGATCAGAGTGCAACAAGAGGCACTCTGTGGAAGGGGAGTGGGTGTTCCTTGGCGTATTTACAGATACCACTCTCAGGTGTGGCCTCTCTCATCAGAGATGGATGCTGTCTGAGGAGGTAATTCAGGAAGGAAGCTTGGAAGCATGTGGGTGTGATTCCTGCCCCAGGGAAAAAGTGGAATTGTTTATTTCAGCAGCAGGAAAAGAGCTGCCTCTCCATTAGTTAGGCCATTTATTTCTAACAAATAGATTATTCACTGAAAAATGCAATTTTTGTTGGCCTGAAAATGTCCTTGAATTCAATCCACATCTGCAGAGATGTTTAAGCTGTTTGTTTTTTATTTCCTCAGGGGCAAATGCGTGTAAATTTATTTCCTCTGGGCTAGGTGTCAGTTTTTGGAGAGGATGGCTTCACCAGTCACCTAGCGATTTGAACGTTCATCGAGTTTGTGCAAAACTCAGCTTCAGCTCTATCTTCTGCCTGAGGAGATCTGAACATCTCAGTCCCACCAACTTAGTAATCAACCCCACCACCACGGTCTAGGGCAGGGATTTCTACAGCAAATACCACCTGTACCACACGGGTTGCTTCAAAGTGAGATGTGCAAAATCTAGTCCAACAACACATGCCCAGAGAAATATATTTCAGGGTATGTGCACAAGCAAAATCGCTGGAAGCAACAACGAGGGAGATCCCAGTAAATCTCTGCTCTTGCTACAGGCTGGTTCCACAAGTACAGGTCAAGAGAGGTTGGTTCCAGAGCCTGTGGCTTTTGGGTATTCACTGAAGAGGCAACGCATTTATAGTCCAGGCCTTGTAGTCTACCTCAGTCTCATCCACGGCTTTCCTTTTCATAAAGATGCCTCAAATGAAGCTGAAATACTTTTTAATTGATGTGAAACAATACTGAAATCAAGCCTTATGTCATTTTCTTATTTTTGGTAGTTGGGGTTCAAAGTGAAAACCAAAGGGTTTTGGTTTAGTTCTGATGTCTGAACTGTCTAATTTGGGGGGCTGTATTTAATTTCATTTGCTTCAGTGACCAAAATGAAAAAAAAAATTAATCATATACCCCTAACCACTCTATGAATTTGTTTCCACTAAGTGTGCCTTACCCAGACTCCACCATTTTCATACCCAGTTGCACTGAGCCAGCAATCAATTGGCTGAGCTTGCATAGTAGTATTTTTCTGTAAGCATGTAAGATCTGTGTCCCGTGATTTTTGGCTGCTGGTTTCTTGGCTGGATGTTAAGGCATTGTTAAGTTCTGCTTTACACTTTCTTTCAGATTTTGCTGACATAACCAGTCCTGGTGTCACCAGAGGGATGCAAGCACAAGTCCTCTCAGTTTAAAAGAGAGGAAAAGTTTCAAACACAATCTTTTGACCTTTAAAGCATACTACAAAGGCTGTCTATTTCCTAAGGCTTTTTTGGGAAGAATTGAGGGAATGAATGGGACAGGATAGACTTTACTGCTTTGAATTACTAGCTGGCTAAGTTAATTTAATTTTGTTTTGCGTGAGCTCTGTTGTGTTGGACTTGCATTTTAAATAATTGGTAATGTGCCGAAAGCTATGGATAGTCATTGTCCTTTGTATTTTAATTGTACTAAATAAAATAAGAACAATGGGACCAAAAAAACCTAGAGGTGAGTCATAAATAAGCATTATTTGGTTTCTAACAGACACATTTTAGTTTCCCAGTTATAATGGGAGACATAAGCAAGACATTTAGACATGTACTGAATAACTGAGAAAGAAATAGCCCTGGATTCATTATGGTCTGACATAAAGATATTTTTTCCTGAGCCACTAATAAAAATTAATCTTTACTGTTCAAATTATGTTTATTTTGTTAATAGAATAAACAAAAGAAATAATGACAAATTAGCAGGGTCTCCAATGGGAACCACTGATGTAACAGCTAGTAAGCTGAAGACAGTTATGCTTTGAGGCAGCTGAGAGAAGCAAGGAAGATCATACTATATTTGACACTAACAGGAAAACAAAGAAAAATCTCAGTGAACCTTCAAAGAAGAACTTGGTTTTGAAATTTTACAGTGAGCCAAAGAGCCTCCTGTGATTGGTATAATGCAAGGATTGCGGTAAAACAGCACTATTAATTTCCTTTAAGCTTTGCATCTAAAGCCAAATAGATTGTGGGTGTGGGTTTTAAGTGTTTTCTGAAGGAGAAGATACTGATACTTCCACCTGTCAATATTACCATTTTGTGGGTAAATTTCATCTGTTCCCATCTGTTATATTCCTGTCTCCCAGCATTTTAGAAGCATTATGGGATGCTCTGTCTCCCTCAGATGTACCATTACCCACAGCCAGCTTGCCCTGACTTCTATGAAAACCCTGTCAAGCCTTACAACAGCCTCCAGTACTGGCATCTTTTGTGTTTGCTGTACTTCTTTTTCTCAGTAATTTTTTTGCCCAAACTGTGTACTTCTTTGAATCCCATCCAAGCCAGTATGATTTCAGAGAGATCAGTGTTGCTGCGTTGGCATGGAGGGTCCTTACAGTTATTGGTTGCTCAGTCGCCTACAGAAGAGGGCCTCTAGAAATCCATGTCTAGCACCTTTGAGAGATTACTTTGTACTTCCCTAATGATTTCTGTAGTAAGCTCTCGTATTATTTGTGGTCTCAAATTATTTGTGAATAAAATATGAGGACAAACAACCTATTGTCTGGCAGGAAGTACATAGTCTGCATAAATGCCCTCAAGTTTTCTGTTGGTTCTTTTCATCGGGAGCACCTGTATATTGCTAAACAGCATATAAATCTCAGTCTATTTGCATTTTACCCCCAAAGTCTTCTAATGAGTCTATGCTTTGTTTTTATAAACATTTTATAAGCTGCCCCCAGGCTTATATGTGCTGGCAGCCATAAGTTTTGGTTGAAATCATCTCACATTTCATTAAAACAAAAAAAGAAGGTCCCCATTGATATCCTAAGAATGAATTTTTGTCTTTGTTACATGGCACATCAAACAAATGGTTCCAATTGTTCAGATTTAATGCTAGACAGATGTCGCGTTAGATAGATATTACCACACTTTTTGGAATTCGACATGTTAGAGGATATATTTTTGCAGGCTGTGCTGCACATCAGAGAAAAACTTTGTCCAAAAAGATGTAAAGCAACATTTGTGAAGCCTTAGTATTCTAAAACCAGAGATGCTATTGCACACTCTTGGCCAAAGTCAAATGAGAAGGCAAGCAGCACACTGGAGCAGTTGGGATTTAAGTTCCTCATTATGAGCTCAGGACTGCAAGTTGATTAGCACCCTGGCCCCAATCCAGAAAAGCACTTAGACTGAGAAGTCTATAGGAGTTGGGTGTTTAATTCCTTCAAACCTATTTTGAAAATCTTAGCCTTAAGCATTTACTGCCGTAGGTGTATTCATTCACATGTCTAAATTAAGCAGATTGCTGGCAGGGAGCTTGAAGGCTTATCACAGCGTAGCTTCAAGTCCCATTCACCAGGTTCCTCGAGCTGTGGAGAGTGCCAACAGTGCTGGACACTGCTGACATTTTCCTCGAAGGCAGAAGATCTCTTCAGGCTCAGCAAGGTGGCAGAACCTGGTGACAAGTACTGAGCACTAAATGACTTTGTGAGAGAAGCCAGGCAAGTGAGGAGAGGGACCAAGCATTGCCCAGAGCCAGGACTCACCCTCAGAACTGAACATAGACCCCTGCCTGGCCTGATATGGTTTTGAGACAAATGCTTTAGTTTCTAAAGCTCATCCACACTCCCCAAGACAAGGATGTAATTTTTTTTTCTCTAACCCTTCTCCTTTTGTCTTCAATCTTCCATTACTCCATTCCTGTTTCTTCACACAGATGGAGATCATCAGCTCTGGTGCTTTCTAAACTACAGCCTTTTGCCCCAACATGCCGTGTGGTGACCAGGAAATGGGACTTTTGCAGCTCTCACGTTTCTCCACAGTGGTTTGTTTGATGGGTAGAGATAAACCCAGGATTGGTGGTATGTTGCTATAAAATTTTGAGGACGCCTGGTCATGGGCTGTAGTTCTGCACATGGAAGTGGGTCTTCTCCTACCTGTGAGTGTAGATGCACCTTGAGGGCAAAGGCACGGACTCCTCTTTGGTGTGGTGCATTGCACACAGTCCTGCAGATCCATTTAATAGTTTTCTACTTCTCAACTGGAAATATATCCCTAGGGGGTATGTCTAGAGAAGGCAACTCGGGTGTCACTATGTTATATTGTGCTCTGCTGAAGCTAATATATTCCTCTTCTCCGCAGGACTAATTAACTCGAATATAATTCTGAGCTAGCAGAGATATGTAGCTTCCAACACTCGAATTAGCCCTTTCACAGGTAGCTCAGGCATCTCCACATGGTGCTGAATTATGCCAGTGAGACATATTCTGAGATCCTAAGCAGTCTTTTTGAAAGAAATTCAAAGCAAGGAATCTACAGGATGTAAATGGTGTAAAATGCTGCTTATAACTGTTGAATTTTGTCGAGATAATTTGATCTGCACCCAGTTCAATTTTAATAAACTAACATCTATTTTTGAATTAGTCTCTTTGTGGCTTGCAAAAGCTGTTCTAAGCTGCAAGATCTGTCTTTGTGAAACTGGAAATTAAATAAGAAATACCCACAGGAAACTTGAAGGTTTTTGCTAACATCTTAATTAAATCCCACAGGTTGAGGAAAATTAATTGAAGATTTTTACCACTTTTCCCACTAAGTTTTCCTACTCCAGGGATTCAAATAAATGGAGTTTACAAATTCACCCACTGTTCTGCTTTAAAACTTCATGAAACTTTGCTTTTTAGTAGGAAGTTAATTAGGAATAGTTCTTATTATACCTTTAATGTGGGTAAGACTCCCGAGGCAGTGTAAACATTAATTAAGCCCCATAGTACCCTCTGAAGTAGATAGAACTTACCCGTAGTTATACTGAAAATAAATCCTCCCCTCCTCACTTGAACTGATGATACACTCTACCCCAATATCAGCAAACTTACTTTAAATACTAAGAAGTGAATATGTTGAAAGAAAGAGGGAAAAGAGCACTACAAAATATTTTCATTTGTTTTCATTTTGCCTGGACACCCTTTTTTGAAGACCATGGAGTTAGGATATTTTGTGCAATGATATTTGCAACCTACTGTTATTTAAAAATTTGTTACCTGTTTTACATGACATTTTACACATCTATATAAACTATAGCCATACTTCAAAAAAGGAGTTTGGATCTCTTTCAGCTCTCCTGCCAAATATTATTTTGGATGGTCTAGACATTTTCAGTCAATAGATTACAAGCCGAATGTTTCTGGGAATTGAAATTGTTTGGACCATTCAGGGATTCTTTGAAGACCTGAGACAGCTGTACCCACATGTCTCTTCTGCTAATATACTTCAGTAGAAACAGGGATGTAATAGTTTAATACATCTGCCTCACATTACTATTGCACTGGAATAAGGAAAACGGATTGAGAAATGAGTAATCACTTTAGACTCCCACTTTTTCCACCCTAAAAGTTGCTTCCCTTAAATGTCATTGATTTTTGGCATCTCTTAGACAGTAGCCCACAAATCATTTGTTAAAACACCAGGTATACCTGGCAGTCCTCACTGAACTGGTAAATATTTTCTTGTGTTCCTTTAGGATTTCCGTAGTGCCAAACACCAACCTGACTGGCACAGCAGGCTTAGTCCAAACCCCATCAACATAAAAGGAGAGACTCCATTTGCCTTCAGTGGTTTCTCAGCCCATCTTCTGCTTGGAAAACTAATCCCATTTAGACTCACAGGCTGCTTCTAAACTGGCAAATCAAATGGGACTTGTGTCTGCAAAGAAAACTCTCTTACCCCAGTCTCTCTTCCCTCCAAAGGGGGTGTCACAGGTATGCTGCCAGCTGAGTGCAGTCCCTGGCCAGCACTGCCCATGTTCCCAGCACAGCTTTGGCCGAAACTGGCCAGGGCTCCCTCTCCTGAGAATCACTGCACTACTGTGCCTCAGCCCCTGCCCTGTGTCTGTTCCACACAGCCACAGAGATGTGGCCTGTGTGGAGAGTGAATGTAGACACAATGAGCACATCGTCTGTCAGGTACCAAAATCTAGCTGGGAGCAAGGAAGAGGAGGCGCATGGCAAGGTCACTTAGTGGACCAGGTGCAGAGCTGGGTACCTGGCTCCAGATCTCAGGAACACCAGGCACTACCCTTGCTGTGAAGCGCATGGGTTTATTATTTCATATTTTAGCTGACGGACTGGGAGTTTAGGAACATTTACACATACAGTGAAAATAATTTCACCAAAACTAGGCTAGCCAATGAAGGCATTAAAACTCTAAATATCTATATTTTTTTTTCTGCTGAAAGGCATAGAAATCAAGCTGGAAATTTTGGACCCAAACCTCCCACCCTCTGGCTGTGTTCCACCAGTGATTTCACAGATCTGCTTCATACTACAGTGCAGCAATAAAAGACCTAAGCATGTGGGCAGGTTAGTAAAAGAAATTAAAGTGAAAAAGTGGGAAGCAACTTGTATAGGATAATTTCAGTTACTTTTAACATATCAATACTCAAAAAAACCCCATATGTCTCTGCCTTCAATTATACATTTATTGCAGTAGATCACACTCACTTATGCAAATTTTAGATTTTCCTCAAACATCATAGCTTTGGCCAAGATTCTCTGAAGATTATGGGACTACAAGAACAGTCATAAACTGGATCAGATCAAAGGTCCAGAAGCCTGTATTCAAGACTGTCAAATAGAAGATCCTTAAGTAAAAGCATAAAAACAGGACAAGCATATAATGAAACTACCCTGGCCCAGTGTTGCAGCTTCAGTGATTTGTGGTGCAGGTGCTTCCTGAGCCAGCAGCAGTTTCTTTCTATTTAATAGTGCAAGATGGATTTTTCATCCATGAATTCATCCAATTTCTTTGTGAGCTTGTGTAAGCTGCTATTGTCTGCAATGGCCTGTAGTCCTAAGTGAAAGAGGCCTATGGCCATTTGTTCAGTTTGAATTTACCGCCTAGCTTCACCTGGTCCTTTAGTTTTGTTTGACACCCTGTAGGTCTTGCACTGGAAAAGGCAGTGAATTTTTTTCCTTGTTAGCCTGCCACATCTTACCACTGCTTTTGGAGAGCTTTTGGAAAGATGACATAGGCGTTGTCCTGTTCTAATTGCTGGGCTATTTTGTAGGGCTTCGAACATGTTGCTGTCTCCGTGGAGAGGGCAGGGAAGAGCCAGCATTGCTCACCCCACAGGGCCCTCTCCCTGACCCACCACCAAGTGCATGGTGAGCACAGGAATGCTTGTCCTCAAGTGCTATGTTGCAGCTACCAGCAACTGCAGATAGTGGGACCTGCTTCCTGGACCTCCTGCTGCTGGTGCCGCAGATCAGAAACTCAAACTCCCCCCAGCTAGACACCCCATTCCCAAAACTGCTGTGCTTTTGCCAAAGGAGGAAGGTCTTAATCATCGTTGGACAAAATCTGGCATAACTGCTAAGGCTTGTCAGAAGCTTTCATGAAATGCATTTTTTCCAAAAGAACTGAAGGTGGTGGGCTTCCATCAGCAAGGGACAAGCAGTGCTTGGCACAGTGCCCTTGCCACGATCTCTGATACAGCTGCAGGAGAGTTTCACGTTCTGACTAGGAAAAGGTAACCACTGTACTTTTTTCACCCACATCAGCATTCTTCCCTTTCTGCGTGTGTACTGCTTAGCCACAGAAAATGACAAAAAATCCCCAGTGAGAGAGGATTTAGCGAAAGTAACACCACCAACGGTCTTTTATCTGTGCTGACTGGAAGTTAATCCATATATGCAAGAATCTGATGCTTCAGCTTACTGGGAGAGAAAGACACATAATAGAATCTCTTCAACGTTATCGCTTTGCAATAACAGAGCTTTGTCATCTTTTGTCTGACTCTGGTCTATACAAGCCTTCTGGTGAGGTTAAAATTCCTAGCACAAACTACAGGAATCTACATCAAAGCTGTTGTAAAAAAAAATGGATTAGATACAGATAAAAAAAAATAAAATCTAAACAGGCTTTGAGGTCTCAGGGAGCTGTGCTCATTAATTATTTGAAAGTGATGCTATGCACGGGCTGAAAAATTGAGGATCTGGGTAAGGATGGAGTTCTGCACTAAATAATGTATATTTGTTTAGAATTGTTGGCTCTTTCTCTCTTCTTTCATTGTAAATGCCATATTTCTTTTCATGAGACCAACCAGTTGTAGTTCATCTCAAATGTCTGGCCCCTGCTTTTCATTTTGAATCTTGGACCCTACAGAATCCATATACACAAAGTGAAACCTGGTGAAATGGTAAATAGTCTGTAGTTTCAGAAAGACAAGATGCAAAAGGCCATGAGTCACAGAAGATATTCTGTCGGCCACAGGGAAACACTTTGCTGAACTCAGAGGCAGACAGGGACCCAGTGAAACTGCGTATTCCAGCTGAAGATTTACTGTGAAAAGACATGGATTTTGCTGTGTGGTCTGAAAACACAGAACAAAGGAATTCCTGCTGTTTTCTGAAATTTCTGTAAAGAGAGGGGAACAGTTAGCCTGTCTTGGAAGGCAAGAGATCGGAGGGAGAATAGTCATCAAAAGCTTTCCCTTTTCTTGTCCCCAGTTCAGCAACATCTGTAAAATGTGACTTATACGTTCATTGGAATGGGTCTTCTGATAGGCTTAGATACATTCCTGAGATATATTGCCTTCCTGAAAAAGGATAAACTCAGCAGATTAGAAGGAGAAAATATATGTGTTTCATAACTCAGCAGTACTGAAGATTTTTGTCATAAACTTCATTAAACTAGCTTCATTTTGACTATTTCTGCCAAAACCTACATTTTTTGGCAATGTCAAAAAGAACTATAGGACACCATAACCAGAGCCTTTCTGCATCAAAGAAGACGAGCCTATAAATTTTTAAAATCTAGATGAGCAACTCTGGTTAGTTTGAAAGTAGCCCTGTGCTGGTTCAAAGACGTGACATTTTCAGTTTTTCTCACCTCAGTTTCAAGTTTGCAGTGAGATCATCTCCCAAAGAACAACGGTGGTGCTGGGTGTTGCCTGTGGCCTTGCAGCAGCCATGCAGACCTCTGAGTGCACCCGATTATGGAGTGAATGAAGAGGATCTGGAGATGTGGGGCTGATGGGCTGGTATGACCTTTTGTGTGACACATGACACTTGCCAGAAAAACGTGGTCACTAATTTCTGTACCATGCTCAGAACCCCTCTTTGAAGCTCTGTCATTTAGGAAAATGGATGGTCTTTGTCTGTAGGAATTTACTCATCCCTGCACGCATTATTCTAGTAGTTAATCACTTTGGCAGCTAAAGTTTAGATTCTTATTTCTAGACTGAATTTTGTCAACATTCAGCTTCTAGGCATTGGATCTTATTATAGCTTTCTTTCCTGCTAGGTTGAAGACCCATCACCCATCAGATTCTGCTGGATATATTCTAAAATTAAGCCTGCTCCAGTATTTAAATCATACCTTATTTCTGTCTTCAAGCCTTACCATGAAGACTGCGG
Source organism: Limnodromus scolopaceus (assembly GCA_028565335.1). Classification (NCBI taxonomy): domain Eukaryota; kingdom Metazoa; phylum Chordata; class Aves; order Charadriiformes; family Scolopacidae; genus Limnodromus; species Limnodromus scolopaceus. The sequence continues at coordinate 32,195,688 of JAOXNO010000001.1, forward strand.
GACTTTGGCAGTACCAGCTTGCTCCTGTCTCACCTGCTCTTGGCAGACTCACCAGCAAGGCCTGTCCCCTTTACAGAGAAGTACAACCTCGAAGCATGCATTTTTCATAACTACTTTAAATGAAATTAATTTTTCTAGAACTTTTTTATAACCCAGGTGCTGATGCTGTTGTTACCTCCTTGCTGTCCCACACAAATCTTTTATCACTAGTGGTTCAAGACATTTTAATTTCAGGTTAGCGGATATACTATAAAATACAGGAGCTGCCTAAGTTGCCCGACTCCAACAGTCCCCAGTATGTTTTTTATATTAGCTGAAACAAAACTAATTGGCTTTTCTGCATATCTGCACTCTTACACTCATATCAGGTGTGCCCACAGTGCACTTTGTTGGGGGCAGTTTCTAAAGCAGCATGTATCAAGCAATCTTTAGAGCCATACTGGCTGCAGCGTTCTTTAATGACTATTAAAACATTTATCTCAGTGTCCAATAAAAATATCTCAGTGGCAATAAAAAAATCGGGTACCCAAAGTGGATGCCAGGAAATAGCTGGAGAAAATTTGATCTGAAAAATGATAAGAGACACCTCAGAGCAGAAACACTGAGGAGAGCGGTAACAGAGACATTGGGTGATTATAAATCTTCTTCAGATACCACTCCTTAAGTCAAATACTCTCTGGGAACCAGACTTGTGTCTGGAATATCTGGCGGATGTCCAGCTCTATATGTACAGAAGATATGGCCATTGATTCCCAGTCATATATTATACACCATGTTTTATCTTTAAAAAGTGGAACAGAATTTATTTAACTCCATGGGTGGGGGAAATTCTAATCATGTATTATGAAAACCTATAAAGCTTTTTCAATCACACTTGTAAGAGAGAAACAAAATAATATAAATATTAATGCTAAGCTTAGCAGTACAGAACGGGATGGATCAGGAATACAAAACTGGATCACCCGCTTCTTCATTGCTTTCTCCTGGTTGCTCCCACAGCACATCCTGCCTGGGGGCTGGTACAGACTCTGTCCTTACCTACTTCACATCTCAGCTATATCAGTTTCTTACCCTTTCCCTCACCTTTCGGCACTGATCACTGATCCTGCTTTCCTCTGGCGAGACCCACAGCAAGAGTACATTGTAATGCTCCAGCCACGCAGGATCTGACATAGAAGTAGTGGGAAGTAAAGGGTGTTTTGGATCCCTACTACTTTTTGGAGGCCTCTCCTCTTCCTGGGATAGGTTTTTCCCCTTTTAAAAAAGACACAGATCATCTTTTTCATATTATTTTTCTTTTCTTTCTTCTTAAATGTTAGTGATGGAGAAACAGTCTATTATCAAAATAAATAAAGGCCCCAAACTTGGTCTTAAATATCAGCTTGTGTGACTGTGTCATGAATTTGATCTTGGAAAGAGTTTGTGATGTTTCAAAATAAAGTAACTGAAGATACACATTTTGATCTTGCATTTTTAAAAGGAATTGAAGCATCTGTCTTGAAAGGGTCTTTTGGCAAGTACAATTAATTTTTCAAATATTAACAATGAGTGCAGCTGGCACTTTTCCAACATGAATAAAATTTCTGAACAACCTTCATTGCCATTCATTTTGAGCATTCTTCAGAAAGACTTGGCCTTCCTCTCTAACCTCGCTCTTTAGATATATTTCTTTAAGTGTTAAGTGAAGACACAGGACACGTTTCTGGGGAAGCAGGATGGGAGATTTATTTTCTGGTGGTTTAGTGAAAGACATTGATGGGTTTGTTAGTTCTTATTTCAGTAGCACAGTAAACAGAATCAAACAGAATCCAAGATATTAGAGGCCACCTAGTATTTTCACTCATACTTTTGCTGGTTTCTCTTTGCTTGCTTCAGCTTTCATACAGTGTTTCTTGTCTTGTTGAAGTTGTTTCTGCCCTTACAAACCTCAGTGATTCACTTAATAATGCAACGGTCAACATTAACACGTATATAATTACCATTTGCAAGTATTTAAAGTTGCCATGGTACCTTAGCATAGGTAGCACCATGGCAACTCTAATCAGGCAGAAGGCAAAAATTTATATAGCTTAATGGTGACCACTATAATTGGTATTCTTATAACACTTTTTATTTGTAGCTGTTTATAGACATGAATTTGTTAATCTCTACAGCAGTTTCTTGACATCAGTATCAGAGTCTTGCATGGCTCAGTCCAACGTTAGATACTTGGGGGCTGCGGAGAGTTGGAAGAAAAATATCATAAAAGTAAAAATGCATTTAAAAGGTGATTGACTATGACATTAATAAGGGGCACTGTAAGCCGCAAGCTGAAAATCATCTGTCTGGTTCAAAATTCCTGCAACTGGCATAGGAATCATGACATTCATGAAAGTAATTGTGCATGTTTTATTTGCCTTTGGGCTCTCTTGCTATTAAGGAACACTTGGATCTTCTTTCTCGGTTCTCTCCCCTACTCTACAAGTAGAAGCTGAAAGTCTCACCCACACATGCCCCAGGGCGTTGAAGCTACAAGAAAAGCAGCTAATATCACAGGTCCCACATAAAGCCACCAGAGCTGGTAACGGTGAGCAAAGCAAGGAGGCTTCCTTTAGCATATCAGCTCCATTTCTCAGAGCGACAAAGTTGCAGACATGACCTCACATTAGCCAAAACCACTCCACTCCTTTCCCATGCCTGCCCCTTCCTGGTTGTGGATAATTGAAGATACTTCTTGTTAGAAGAAAACACTGTTGTGCCCTTGCTTTCCACATCTTTCTCAGCTCGTAAGGTCTCATACCCTTTTGGGTGGGAACACCACCACTGCAGCACACCTGTCTCTACAGAAAAAATTACTTTGGATAAGACAGAGGGCAGGGAATGTGCCTCCAGTTGTTTTCCCCACAGACCATGCTTAAACAGACTGACATTCTCCTAAAAACTTTTGCTGATTCAGCCATAAATTTCTTTCTGTAGCAACTGAAAATGCAAGGGATAAATTAAGAGAAACAAAACATTTAAACTGACATAAACAATAGCTGTGATACAAATACAAATGCAATGAAAGCCATATATTTGGGAAGGACTGAAACTTATTCAGATGTGACTCATTTATAAAGTGGCTGAAGTGAAATATTCAGCAATATTCAAAACAAAGTTTCTGTAGTAAGAGAGAAATGAGAAAACAATCTATATCTGAATACTGTTGAAATTCTGTATTCTTTATGGTAGGAATAATAAGTAGCATCACTAATTTTAGATAGTTGCATCCCAAGGGAAGTCAGAATGTCTCTTTGGTGATTTTAACGCTTCTAGGAATACAAACAGTATAGGCGAAAAAAATAATCAAGCTTTTCTTCCTGAATATGGACTTTAAAGAGGCCTTTCTCAAAGAGGAATTTATTAATGCTGTGAGTGCTGTGGAGTGACACCACTACCAAGAGAAAATTCTCTACTCAGATGCTCAGCACAGTTGTTAATTACAGCCTTTGCTCTCCCTCGCTGTGCAGTGCTCCCCTGGTGTCACCAGGGCTAGCCTCCTGTAGAGGAGGAGGAGCAGAACACTGGGGCAAGAGAGAGGTTACCTTTTAGTTACAAAAGTCAGGACATATGTGCAGGTGTTTAGTGCTCCAAACCCAGCTCTGGGATGTTTTTCCGCCTTACATGAGATGACCACTGCATAATCCCCACCCAGCCAGTTTTGACACTGGTTTTCCTCTCCCACCTAACCTGGCTCCTGAGCGACTGCTTGACCTGCCAGCTTGTATTCCCAGGCTCAAACCCTTTCTAACTAGGAGCTGGAAGATTTTACCAGGGCTAAACCAGTCATGGTTTAGCCATCGTGATCTCCCCAGCTCCTCCACCACCAGCCAGTGTGAGTGTGATTGATAGAGGCATTATTCAAAATGGCCATCTCTTGGGCAGTGGTGGGCTCCCACGGGCTCCCACGGGCTCCCACTGTTCCTGCCCACTGGCTGCTCCTGGACAGCATGAGGGCTGGGTGGTCCCCTGGGGCACTCTGTGCTATGGTGTTGGGAGCATTTGCCAGGAGGGTGGGCATGTGTTGTTCCCCTCCCCAAGTAGCTCCCAGTCCCCAGCCTGCAGCAGGGATTGTGCTGCAGCATCTCACTATGGCACATTCATCAAGGTTCCTTTGAAGAAGGTCATGAAGACTGGCTTTTGGAAGCTAGAGATACTTGGAAATTGCTGCTGGTTGCTCATATCCTTAAGTGAAGAGAAAAGCTTGGAAGGACTGGATTTCCCTTGAAGAGTTCATGAGCTTCTCTGAAGATAGGAGAAATGGAAGAAGCTGAATATGGTGGGATGTGTTTTCTGAAGTGCTCTCCTTGCATAAAGCAAATTTAGATGCAATGAATCAGACCTTTCCTTGCCTCCAATAACCCTGACACAACATGCCTAAAGAATTAGTGAGGTAAACTGGATTCCAGCCTCTGCTTTACTCTGTAAACACTTTGACTTGGCTGGCCAAGACCTGTTACTCATTGCCACTGATCACACGAGAAAGAAAACTGAAGTCTGTAAGTGTTCGCAGGATGGAGTCATTAGAGTGGGAGTGAACACATGATTTACACCAACTTATGTTCTTCCTGAGAAAATGACATGGATGTATTAAGTGTTGCAATTTACTGTAGATTTGCCACGTTAGTTTAGCGTGTATCTACTGAATTTGTCAAGCTGTTACGGTTTCATTGATCCAGATTATTTTTTCTCCGTTAACTTGAGGATTAAAGAGAAAAGGTTTGGATTACATGGTGATTAATCACAGGTTAGACATTTTCAGTTCAAATGCACAAATAGGATTAAAAAAGCTGTGCCTTACATCCTAGTGCGGTATTTCAATTTGAATAGTTTTTTTTTCATGTCATTATCTCCACCTGTTCCTGGTTAGAAGTGGGGACCTTAATTTTTCTTTTTAAAGCAGATGGTGCTGTTGTAATTACAATATGCCAACACTGTGTACATTTGGTTACAACACACCTTAGTACATCCTTCCTTAGCTTGAAGAAAGAAGGTTCCTGGAGTGTATCCTGGACTTGGAAAGAATGTATCCTAAATCATGTAGTTAACTAAAAGAAACTGGAGAAGATAGTCAGGCTGTTCAACATCCTCCTTTACTGAAATACTCTTGGTACTGCTATGTTTTTAATTTCAGGGGGAGCCTAGCTGTTACATGACTTTTGATGATCCCTGCTTTGATTTGGGTGGGTTTGTCCTTGGGAAGTGTAATTACATATCTGATATGAATCTGTTCAAACGAGGTAATTCATAGTCTACTTTAGATCCTGCAAAGCTGCCAAATACAGAGATGTCTAAAATTACCCTTCCTTTTTTCTGATCAAGAACATAATAATGTGGAGGTTATTTTGTATACAGACCATTGTCTTCTTCCTTCTGAAGAACCGGATGATGTATTACAAGAAAATCTTACTTGACAATCACAGGGGTTTATGCATCTGGTTTTAGAAAGCTGCAAAGCTTTCTTCCTTCACAGTGAAAACACTGCAAAAATTAAGACTCAAGATAGTTTTGTTTTGGATACAAATAAGCATTAAAAGTACTCTAAGATTGCCTTTAAAAAAATCTTTAATCTCTTTTGCTGATAAGAACTTTTCATTCTCATTTGACTATTGGCCAAATTGTGATTTTTTTATTTACACAGTAGCAAACTTTTTTTTTTCCACCATTGGGCCTACTAACATTTACAGGATTACTCATCGTATAAAGCTTTATTCAGCGTATAGGTATCTCAGTCCTGCCTGTGATATTTATCTGGTTTCACGCCTTGAGGTCTTTCCTTTATTTGCTCATCTTTACCTTCTCTCTTTTTTTTTTCTCTCTCCCTGTCCTTTGGGAACATACATATCTATCTGGGGACATTTCAGCAGGTGGATAACCTGAAACTTGGACGATTAGTGTGGCATTTGTTGGATTTTGTCTTTGATGCCTTTGTTATTTAAAACCAGCAAATGTTCTCATATTCCTTAAGGCAGGAGAGGGAAACATTTGAATTTGGTCTTAGAAGGATAAACTCCAGTTCCAATTAGAGTATTGGAAAAAAAGTTGAATTTTAACTATTAGTTTGTTATGACAGATGGGTCCGTAACTGTAAAACAAATGAGGGCCCCATGCAATAGTTTTACACGGCTGATTGACATGGCACAGTGTTAGCTCTGAAGTCAGAGACCAAACTGAGATTTCTGTCCACAGAGACCCTGCGGCATCTGCCAGAGAAGAGTCCTTGCTGTTGGGTTGCTCTTATCAGTCTCTGCTCATCCTTAATCTACAGCACAGCGCAGCATTGGGTCAGTCAGAGAAACACCCTGATGGCCGACATTTTCTTTTGCTGCACTACAAAATCCCATGAGAATAATTTCAGAGGGCTATTTTTCATGCGCCAAAGGATCAGAGTATCTCCCTCCTCCACTTTCTTTCCCCAGCGTGAACTTCACCTTAGCTCCCTACTTCATTGTCCGGCTCTTCCAGTAACAATATCTCTGGGTGATGGCAGCAGTGCAGGATTCACAAATACCTTCCAAGTCTGCTGCTGTTGTTTAGCAGGCTACTACTGGGGCTACTTTGACGTCTGAGTAACATTTCAGTGTCCCATATGTTCTCCATCTCCTGGCTCCAGCAGCTATATAAACACCGTGCAGTTGTTCCCAGGAAAGGGCTGGCAGATTGAAAACTCAGAAGATAATGAGGTAAGGACTCCTTGCTCTTCAGCAGGCTCAGCCAGCCCACTGAATGCTGCACGCTCACAGCTCTGTCTTGTCTTTTGGGGCAGATGTGACATCTTCTCAATTAGCTGAAGCAGTTTTCTCTAGTCCTGTTATATGTACATCTGCTGGGGCCAGCAAATATTGAATTTTATTCTTGTTTCAAGCATTCCTATTGTTCTGAGGAGGAGCTAGTTGATGAACACTAACATCCTAGAGAAGACTATTGTTCAGACACAGTCTGCTGTTAAACAGAATGATGCTCAGTGCAAGTTGACCCTCAAGCATGGCAGGGGGATGTTTCACAGTGTTGCTGCCGTTTCCATAGTGAGCTGTGGTGGTGGTAGTGGTCTTCCTTGGGTGCGAGTCCTGGCCCCTTGGTGCACAGCTGCCTTGGTTATTTCCCCCTCTCTTTCTTTCCACCTCTACCTTTTTCCTCTACATTGACTGACAAGCAGATGGAGGAAGGCAGTTTAAGGCCTGTATTCCTAAAGAGGTCAGTTCCTGTGTTGGTGTCTGGTATATAAAGGTATTTCACATTGGCCACAAACAATTTGGAGTTCCATGCAAGACATAAGAGAAAGAACCCTGACATTTATTTACATGTTTTTAATTTTACTGCTTTTGTAGTCAGCAGAGAGAGAAAGAGGGAGCCCTGAAGAGGAGAGCTGAGACTGCCGAAGTCAAGTCTTGATGTGAAATTACCATTAAAAAAAAATACTGGGGAGATTTAGTTTAATTTGGCTAAGGTGGATGATTAGATTTGAGGGGCAGGAATACCATCTTCCTTGCCCTGCTTCACTATGCACAAAAACCTTTCCGGTCTGTTTAGGATCAAAAGGGTACATGTAAGGTACCATACATACTGAGGGTGGTGCCATCTTGGGAGACCTTTGAGTCCTACAAAATTACTATATGGGGAAGGTCCCAAGGTGCCATATGGGGAACATACCTGCCAGAGAGTCATAAGCACACTATGCCTGCAGCAAGGACCTGGAAATTCCTGGCCTCTGCACAGCCTCTCCATCACCATGGCAGCTGCATCTTCTAAATGTAGATAAATATTGACTTGGTCTCAGAAGAATGATAGTTTCACATGATTTTCCAACACTGCATTAATAAGCAACTTGTAATCCAGTTAGACAAACTGTCAGTAATGCCAGCCAAATAATCTACATGGCAACAGGATGTAACAGATTCTACCACAAAATTCTTTACCCAAGATCAACAATGTAATTTATACACAGATCTGTCTGCTTTTATAGAAACCTATGAGGTGTATCTGACCATCCAGGTTACTTTACAATTTTCTGATGCTATTGTTTGGGTTTTTTTTTAAATGAATGAAATATAAAGCTTATTCAGTTGACATTTTGCCTCTTCTCTCATTAAAAAACACACCCGTCAATCAACAAGAAGTGGTAAAGCACTTCCAAGTCTAAAATGAACATGCAACAGAAAATCAATTCCAGTATGAAATACATAATTACAAAATTATATGAAAAGAGAATGCATGGTGCTTGTAACCCTTTTTTTTTGTTGTTTTTTGCAAGTAAATGTTGTACTAATTGCTCTTGTCTGCAATGCATGGAGGAATTATCTGATCTAAATACATCTCCTAGGGTACCAACTGCCTCAGCTGGTTGAGGACAATGCCTTGAAGCCTTTCTCAGGCTAAATTCTAACTGAGTTTGAAAGCATCTGGTTGAAATTTGTCTTGTGACATTTGGTTGTATGTTCGTCAGAGGATATGTGCAAACACCTAACTTAAATAAGATAGGCTCCTTATTTTCTCAAGCCCTAGCCAGTGGGGAGAGAGTGTGAAAGCCTAATATAGCAATTCTGAATTGCCCTTGACCTGATCCTCTCTGCTGGTAAAAGGAGGTGCCTGGGAGACAACGAAATTAGGTGCTTAAAATTCAGTACAGTTAGTAACCTTGCAATGTGTTCACCCCTTGTAAAACACCTTGCACAACCAAAGGCCAAATTCTGCAGTTTCCGCCTTGCTGGAAGCTGTTTCACAGCCTTCAGCTGTGAAATGTCAGCTTGTACTTCAGTGGCCACGCTCAGTGACTCAGGGTGGACTTCAGAGCCAGTAACAGCTCCTGGCTGTGCAGGGGATGAAAAGCCTGCCAAGGGGTATCTGAATTGCATGACCCAGGGTGCATATACAGCACGTAACATGACAATAAACCCACCAAGCCCCTCCAATAAGACTGTATTTGTTTGAATTAACACATCTTTCAAATCTATCTCTTCGCCTCCTGAAGTCAAATTTGAGAGTTCGCAGTTCATTATCATAACGTGCTGTTCTCTGGTCTCCAAGCAAGCGTCTCTATGCTGGTCTGTTGTCAGGTATGCTGAAAGACAAATATGAAATATTACATCCCAGTAAGATCGACTGAAGCAGCATGATCAAGGCCATAGAAATCACTCCAGGAGGTCCGAGTTGAACATGTGCCAAAGTGTTACAAAAAACATGTTTTTTCCAGGAAACACAACAGAAGAATTTAGCTCAGATTACTGAACTGGAAATCAAAAGGTCCCAATGGTTCCTCAGACTTGGAGAGTCAAGTTGAGACGTGATGAAAACAAGAACAAATGCATTAACCTTCAAACTAGGATACTCTGTGGATGAATGCAACGCTGGTTTAAGAGGGGTTGCTGCATGGACATCTGAATGTGCACCATGGTGGCCAGTACTAACGGGAGGTAGCTGAAAAAACTCTTCAGACACACAGTAAATCAGCACTCGACGCTCCCACAACTGCAGGTAGAGGAAAAAATGTCTCATGCCATGTCTGATGCTATGTGGAGGGATATGGTTTTGGCTCGGACTCACCTGAACTCTGTGGGTTCCAAGCGAACAAATGCAAGCAAGCTTCATGAAAGCCTCCATTATTGGTGTGTGGCTTTGACATTTTCTGGAGCCTCGAGACTCCAGCTTGGAATGGTTAATTGACATCTTGGTTGCCAAAACTTTCAAAGCAGCATGCCAACTGGATCAGGATTCACCCACTGAAAGGACATTGGTGTCAAAAGAGGAACGGCTAACTTTGATAGAAAGCAGAAAATTAATAGAAGAAACCCGGGTAGCAGAAAAGAAGAAAATGGCCTAAAAGACGTTAGAAGAAGCCTTGTTCATAGGAAGGGAGAGGACAGTAAGAAAAGCATTAAACAACTCGGAAGAGAAGGTTTTCTTCAAGTCCCTGAGAAAAAAGTTGCCTTTTTTCCCTTTCACTCAAAACTGTGGGCAGCAGCCGACAACATCAAATCTGCCTGGGAACTCAAGCCAGGAAACTGGGAGATATCCAAGAAATGCTAAAATGCTGTCTTTTAATAAAGTTGAAGAAGTTTAAGTCAGGACAACTTTAATTTTACTCATGGAAAATTTATAAACAGCAGAGGCTCAACTGTTGTATTCACTGTAAATTGTTACTCAGCTTCAGCCTGGAATCATGCAGTGAGCTGAAGCCACAGCACCGAGACATAAAATACCTGATTTCCAAGTGTTTTCATCCTAGTGCAGTCTGTGCTGCTTAAAGCTCCTTGTGCGTGCCATGAAGCTCAGCTAGCTGGAGTCAGCATGAATTTCTAAGGAGATGGTAGGCAGAAAGGGTGTGGGGGTTCACTTGGAGGTGCAAGCCCAAAGAGGTCTGCTAAGAAATGATCAACGGAACAAATTTCCACTGCTAGATGTGGGTGTAACTCCATCCATTGTCATCGTTTCACTATGGCATCCGCTGCGGCTGCGGATGCAGATTATGCAGATATGTGTCTGGTGTCTACAGGGAGATAAAAATGAGATAACGCTGCACGACAGCAGAAGGAGCTTTAGCTGGCATGCCAGGGCTTATCAAGAAGGGCCTGGGGGGGCTGTGTTTGGTAAATAGGAGTGTATTGCTTATCTAAGCTAGTAAAAATCTGAAGGCAGACGCTGCGGTACTGGCAAATACACATCAAACAGTGGCAAGACGGCTCGTTGTTTGTGAGACTGATGAATGTAGCACAGACATAAACAATTTACCCTGATAAGCTGCACCTGTACTAAGAGGGATTCTAAACAAGTGTTTTCTAATTTGTGCCCTGGCCAAAAGGTGACTTCCAGGATGACGGGCTTGTTAAATGCTAGAAAAAAATGGCTATACCACTGAGGATTCTTGCCTCTTAGAAGCATGGATGATGTCCTATCACAGACTTTTTCCCTGCCTGGATAACCTGTAACTTGTGGGTTTAAAATGTTTTCTAGATGTTTATTATATTTATCATTTCTAGATATTTTTCTGGAGGGCACAGCACTCCCAGGGGTTTCTGTGCCATCCTGTGGCAAGGCAGCTCTAGACCCAGAGGCAGAAGCAATGATGGAAGGAGCAGGGGGTCATTGGCACCTGTGGCAACAGATCCTGCTCACTCCCACTGCCTGTTCATGGCCTCATGTGAGGGCCTCCCCCGCTTTGCCCACCTTTCTCCTCCGACAACTGGGTTATCTGTTGGAAACGTTCTTTCTCTTTGCAGAGTTTCTTGGTGTTACTGCAAAGCGGTAACGAAAATGTGTTGAATCTGGAAATATGCGAGGTTCACTTTTGCCCAGCCTTAGATTTTCCCCTTGGTTTTAGCTGTTCCGTTTTCCATTTTCATACTAAAATATTCTTTTCAGAGAACTGGATTATCCATGCAATTGAATTAAAAGGATTAGGATCAGGTTTTCAGTTCGTCGCTTATTCTTGAAGATATTTTTCTCTATGCTGGAAAATATTCTTTTGAACAGTACTTACTTTCAGACTCTCTTACTGAAATCTTCTTATAACTCATAAGACGTTTTCCCAGTACCTTTTGTATTAATAATAAAACTAAAAAGCTCATTTTTGTACAAAACCAGATTATATTACCTTAAGTCAAGTGGGGGTTTGGAACCTGCCTGCATTTTTTAAAAGATATCTTATGAGTACCTATTTATTACCTAGATTATCGAAATGAAAATCCTCGAATTTGTCAGGATCTGGAGAGGGAGCTAAGCAGAGATTGCTGGATAGGGAAATAAAAGGCTTACATTTACTTTAGATTATAGATAGAGGCGTATTTGTAAGGTTGCATAAAAATGACTTGGGCACGGGAAGAAAGGGAAGTGGATTCTTGTGGGTTTTGATCCTGTAGCTTGCTGTTCTCTGTGATTTGGATCAGCCACTTAATGAGAAGGAGCATTCCAGGACAAAGTGAGAATAATTGAAAAAATACCTTGGGCAGAGCACATCAATGTTTTCTTTAATAGTAAGAAGTTTTGGTGGCCAACATGAAGTAGCATTTATTGGAGACCTACTTTCACTTTGCACCAGAGTCCATCGTCTTGTCCTTGACAGTTTATACTTCTGATTTAACAGTTCTTTACAATTAATCTCTTGGCTCTGCAAATTCTTCTTTAGCTTTCTTGCCCAGTATAACATATTAAATTGTCCCTGGGCTTTGGACACCTTTAAGACAGAGTTAAACACTGACAATCTGAAGATGTTCAGAGTTGCAATTCCCATTTATTTCCATACAGAGCTAAAATCCAGCTCTGGGATCATCGCATCAGTAACAAGCTTATAGGTCAGAATATGCGAGTATGTGTCTGCCCATAAATGTGTGTGCGCGCACATGTGTAAATACTTCCTTGTTAAAAAAAAAAAGAAAAAAAAAGGGGGAACTTTCAAAATAGAATACAGAAACAGAAAAGTAGTCTCATTTGAAAAGCACGGTAAATTCTGCTAGGAAATTACGGACAGTACACCAGACAGCTAGGCAAAACAGCAAGAGAAACCAAACCACCCCACATTTCATCAGCCTAGATCAAAAAAGATAATCTTCAAATGCATACAAAAACATACCGAAAAAAATCCAGAAATCATATCCCAGTCCACCTCCTGCTCTTAGTATTGCTCATAGAGCAAAGGATCCAATCCGTGAGTCATAGAAGAGACACAAGGTTATTCAGTAGCCAAATTCTTATACGTATTAATAAAATTTCCAAGTTTACCTCATGGGAATCAAAACAGATCCTTAGTCTTAGGTGAATTTCAAGAATACTTATCTAAAATTACTGAATCCTTTTTTTATTACTAGTTTTCTGATAAAAAGTAATGTTTATAAACATGAATATTTTATGGGGATTTTGGATGGCAATCATAATAATATGAAACATTTACAAAAACAAAATTCTTTTATTTTTTAAAAAGTGAATACTGAAGAGTTTCTGTTTTGTTTGAAAAATTTCATGCAGCACTATGATATATGTTGTGGCAACACAGGGAACAAAATGAACACTAATACTTGTCAGGACTGAATGGTAGGAGAGTCGAAAGTAAAACTTCTGTCTTGTTAAACTGCAGTTCAAGGTTTCATCACTTCCTTCATTAAGTGATTGCTATCACCTGGTGCTTTGGAACAGCCTTTACTCATTAGTCAACAAATAATTATTAGCTACAGAGAATTTTAATGGTATCCTGTAAACTTTCACCATATTCGAAGGAGGGTCAGTTCCAAACAATCAAATCTTACAAAATACCACCATCAGCTTTAAAAGACATGTTTTGTTAATATACCCACTGGGGTCCAGATAATTCTCGGGTATTTGCAGATGAACATTGAAGTGCTGTAGATCTACTAGAATGTATTTTAGCACAAACTACCAACACCACAGGGTTTTTTTCAAGTAGTTATTAATATTTTTTAAATTTTCAGGTTCAAAAATTGCCACCTGAATGAAACAACATTGAAAATCTGGCACATAAGCAGCGGAACAAAATTTTGGACAGCATTTTGCTTGATTTGGCAGCTCACTGGCCTCACATAGATCCAGTGTTAGATTTCCTGAAATATTTCACCTTCTTGAAAGTCACATTTTAGGCATGCATCGGTGCAGTCTGCAATGCAGCCATTTACGTTATGTACAACATATTAACTACTGCATATAAAGAAACATAAACCATTAGCAATTCCCTCTGCAAATGTTACAGCAAGAAATATACTGATTTTGTGCAGAAGTCTGGGTGTGCAAACAGATGCTGGGGTTTTTTTCAAACTTGGGCTCTGTGATGCTTGTACCCCAACCTCGGCTCTGCAACAGCCCCTAAAGGATAAGGAGCGAAGCGGATAAAATCAGCACACCTCATCACATCCTCATTTAAGGAAAGTAGACAGAAAGCAACTAGGAAATGTTAACTGGACCTAGAGTATATGACAGTGGCCACTGTCTTTGAGTTACATACCCAGTGCTGACCGGAGATACTGGCTGGTCCAGGAGATGATCATGCCCAGTTTCTTTCCAGACTGTTTTGGGGTTTTTTTGGTGTTTCAGCAGCAAGTTTCTCTGTCAGTTCTTATTTGTCTCTGTCAAATGACAGCATCGTCTTACAGAGACAGGTTTTGCGTCTCCCTTCTTCACATTCTTGCGTGAGCCATAAAGGCCTTGGGAAGAGGAAGATACTTTTATTATGGTTTTTTTTGTGGTTAGGTTAAAACTATAGGGTTTCATTTCACAAGTTTAAAGAATTTCTTATATTTGAGGTCATTCATTCAAACAAAAATTTAAGACCTAAATTCTCTGAATCTTCCCAGGCTCTACATGAATTTAGTCCCGAATCTTGTACATGCTCAGAAGAATTCACTGTGTAAGATCAGAAAAGGAATTGTTTTCTTCAGGCCCATGCCCTGGACCATGCAACTGTGGTTTGTTATTCAAGTAAACTTCCTTCAAAAAGAATCCAGTTAACAGATTTTCAGGAGTCCATTTTGGGAACAGCCTTGCACCCTCAATGATTGCCTACTTATTTGTTGTCAGTAGTAAATATTTACATGCATTTTCTCACAATATCAACCCAAGGCTGCTTTGAGATGTTACTGTTTTAGTTATCCTGATGAGGAGTGCTGCCATGATTTTCTCACCTATGCCCACCGACACAAGATACTGAAAACCCTGGATACTGAAGTAAGAGTTTAATTTTAAGCTCAGTTTGAGTTAAGAGTGACTCTAGTGAAGTGAGGTACATGCTTGAGTATCTTGCCAAACTGTAGCCTAGTAAATGTTCAAGGCCAGGCTGGATGGGGCTTTGAGCAACCTGATCTAGAGGGAGGTGTCCCTGCTTATGGCAGGGGGGTTGGAACTAGATGATCTGCAAGGGCCCTTTCAAACCAAACCCTTCTATGATTCTATTCTATGATAAATACAGTAATTCATGGTGATATTATATAACTATTTCGGATCATCACCTTTATGGACTAAAAATATAAAGAAGCACCTTGAGAGAAGATCTGTTTTTGTTTCTTATGTGCTGTTGATTAAACTTCCTTAGCCAGTTGTCGTGCTCTGTAAGGATAAATATACCCTTAACATGTAGTCAGATTTTTAAATCTAACAGCATGGTAACGCATGTGGGGCCCAGTGCTGTCCCTTTTGTAGGAAGCAATTTTCGTGTTGTAAGCAGCTAAGATGAAAGCAACACGTAGCTCATTTAGGTAGTGCCGCAGACAGACCCAGGTTAACTACAAAGGGCAGCTCGGCGTGTCACCCACGGTCTCCTGAATTCCTTCAGCTGCCTGTCTGCAGCTGGAGAGGCTTTGTAAACTATGGATAAAAATAATTCCCAGAACACTCCGTAATGCTTGAAAAGAACTTTAACAATGCTGGGAGGGAAAAAAAACCAAAAAACAAAACAAAGCAAAAGAAGAAGAAAAAAGAATTATTTTCACCAAAACTGTCTCTGAACAATTCTCACGCAGTTTGCTGTTTGCGTGGCACTTAAGCTATCTCTACTCCACCCTCCTTCAAATGATCTCTTCTGGTACAATAGAACTAGTGCCATCTATTTCATGGACCTGGTACAAAACACAAATCCAAGTCATTACACTTTGTATCTCATTCCAGATTCTGTTACGTGTTAAATTTGCTTAATACAAGGAATACGATGCCAGCTTTAGCATAGTTTAGCTGTACTCCCATTCAATACAGCATATGCTAACCATACATCAAACTTTGTATGGGGCTTTGTGGCAAAAGCTTACAAATGTACAATTATTTAGCTACACGTATTTACTGCTACTATTTTAACAAAGAATGAATTGAATTTTCCTTCAGAAAAAGTAGTTTTCATCAAGTATCTGATAACAAAACTTTCCAGTTCCTCCTGCAAGATATGTCTCCCCTGCTGTTGGCACTGTTAATTTAGAGCGAACTTGCGTGGGTTGAGCTCCAACTGCATATTCAGTCCGGCTTATTACACCACGGAGCAGTGAGTCATGACTGGGGCTGATAAAGGCAGATGCTGTACTTTCCTTTCTGAACTGAGATTACTTTACATTTTAATTATGTTTTGACAGTATAGGTGGCCTTTCATTAGCGTTACAGGGCTGCAACTTCACCCAAAGGTGGAACCAGCGCACAGTTTCCATCACATGTGGGTTTCCTTTGATACTGCCCTTCCCCTGGTAGCGTCGGGAAGGCACCGCATTCTGCATTCAGGTCATAAAGGAGCAATCCCATTGGGCTCTACAGGGCTCCACTTCTGATGGCCAACTAGTGCTTCTTCCTTCCCATTAAGGCATAAGGGGATGAAAAATGCAACCTAAGCGTCTGTGCAGGTTATTCATATGCAGACCATGCTGTGGATAGATGCTGGAGAAGTCACTCGCCTCGGCTACTGAGCAGAGTTGGGTCATCAGGTGCAAGAGCTGGTAGAAACTTGCTGATATATCACCAGTTAAACAAGAAGCACAGCAGAGCTGGCGAGCTGGGGAGAACTATTTGCTATTCCAGACAAGTAACAGTACTTCTTCCTCTAGATTCAGGAGGTGGGATGCTCAGAAATCTTTCCCTCCCTTGACTACTCCTACTGCAGTGCGCCTTCATGGTATTTTTTCTGGGGGTTGCTGTAACCCTAAATGATCTCAGAAGTCAGCTCCAGTGCTCATCCTCACAGACTGCTGCAAATGGCTCTAAAAGCAGCTTAGGATTGTTTTCAGAGAGAGGAATGGTTGGCAGCATGTCTAGATCCCAGCTTTACAAATCCAACTAGCTTAATTAACAAAACCCACTCAAAAATCTTTTTCTGTTTTCCGTATGTTCATTGTAAATATCTGTACCCTTAGACTTGTATGGGATTTTCCTGCTGAATAAGGTTATTTTTCTCCTTCCAACAAACTTGTTAAATACATAAAACATAGACATTTTTGGTAAGGGTCAGGCATTCAGCTGGAGATACAACCTGAGGCACAAAGTTATTTTCCTTTACATTCTTCTACAATTTAAACTAAATTACATTAGATTTAGAGCCAAATAATCTAAGTCTAAAAGCCCTTTTGTAAAAATCACATTCAATGTATCACTTAGGTAAATTTTGCACTTATGAAATAATCTGCCACCTGTTGGCAGTGTTATTAATAACATTGGATTTGGGGTGTGATTTTTAACAAATTGCTTGCAGTGAGTTAAATCACAGCAGAAATTCCCTGATTCGACCTAAGCTACAAGCTAGACAATGGAAATCTGCATTTAACATTTGTCAAGTTGGACACGGGCCTTCTATTGTGTGGCTGTCTGCACAAAGTTTCTGCTCGGGATGATTCAAAGCCTGTTTGTTACCAACTGGACTATCTGCAAAGCAGATTCTTTTTAAAGTATGCTTTAAAATTTAAATAAGAAATGTGACTGAATTGGAAACAACACTGCATTTGCATGAAAGGTTTGCAACAATGCAAATTACAGCCCTTTTCAAAGTGCAGTAGTTGCCAATTAAAATAAAAACCCTGTATGTTCAAAAACACCAAATGGTTTTCATTTTGAGAATGAACTGATATGTTAAATAAGAGAGAGAAATTACACAAACAACCTCTGCTCTCCTGGAACCCTGTAAACCAGCTAATGCAGAAGAGCTACAACAGTTTAAGATGAAAAATGCAGCAGGTCAGTGCACTGAAGGTTGTACCATGGACCCTCAGCTTCTCCCATCTTTCTCAGTGTTTCTTGTAGGACATTAAAAGGCTGAGTAAGAGGGAACAGTATTCTGGAAAGAACAAATATTTTTAAATCATAATGATTTATATGTAAGAGAAAAATATTTGGAATACCTCTAAGGAAAATAGGAGCTGCATGCTTTTCTTCAATTGTCAAAAAAGAAAAAGTTGAACAGTAGCCCCCTAAAATGGGTAAAGATGAATTACTGCAGAGGGAGTATATAATGCTGAAGGGGGAAAGTATCTGCAGGAAAAATCTGTACAATCACAGCAATAAAACCCCACATAATTAGCATGTGCCTTTACTTGGACTTGACACTTGACACAACATCAAACCCCAAATTAACATGAGAAATCAAAGGCAATCTTGTTGCCTAATGAGAAAAAAAATGTGCAAATGAATGACCAGTCAGGTATCAGGAAAAACAGGGAAGATTTTCATCTGTTATTTATGCAAGAGTTATGAATCAATGACAGATGAAAGCTTCAGAGACTTTTTTGTTCTCAAAAAAAGCTTGCACACTCTTTTGTATACCCACTGTCCCCACACAGAAAACACGGTTAATCCTACTAACAAAATGGGAAGAAAGCCCGCTTCAAAATAACCTGTTGACATATGGAGAACGATGGAAACAAATGCTGCTGAGAAATAAGCAGAAGGAACATCTGAAATGAATCATTTGAAAGCTGAGCGTATGTAGGTGGATCTGGCCAAATTAGACTTTGCTAAAGGGGAAAAAAACCCGTTGGGAAAATAAAGGAGAAAGCAGAATGAGATAATTGTTAGGAAAGATAGTACTGTAATACTTGCGGGGAATGGGAATACTTCAGTTTACAAAGCAAAAGACAGAATTTATGTAGGCAGAATAAAATCTTCATCTAGGCAAAAAATCTACTAACTCTTTCTCTTGATGTAATTACATTTCTATTAGATACTTTTTAAAGCATATCCCGGTTAAGCTTAGGCAGCCTGTTTACAAGATGTATAGACTTACAAAAGGATTTACAAATACACATTGATTGCCAAAAACATAAATTCAAAACATATTGTGTTCTATACAGGAATCATTTAGTCACCTGTGCTATTAGCTTGACCAGATGACTGTTCATGCAACGCTATAGCAGTTTCTATTTGCATATCACCAGAAGGGCTGAAAGTCCCGATGCCTTAGCATCAGTACAGCACTACTGTATTTGACTACGGATAAAAAGGTTTCCCTTTTTAATAAACTGTAAGAAAACTGACCTAATTTTATCTTCTAAAAATTCTTCTCAAGTTATTCTGAGAAAAAAATATTGGCTGAGTATATATAGACATGGATATATCAATACATAGATTTTTGTCTGTGAAAAATTTACTTGCAAGGCAACAGCTAATAAGAAATTTATTAGAAGGCAAGACACGGGATTTTGTAATACTTTTGTTCAGTGCAAATGACCTGTACCACTTTTAATGAAGTTTTATGCAGAGACTATGCCAATGCAGAATAATTTACCAAGTTGAAGCAGCAAATCAGTGCAAATGACACAAATAGAGAACAGCCCAAGAATCCAGTTTGAATCACTGCATCTGGTTTCCAGAACAGTGTACTCTGAAAAGCAATGAGGTTCTCCTTATACTGTTATTTCTCATATGTTTTCTGAAAAGTGTTTAGTAGGTTCCTTTCATATTGGGCCTAAACATTTATGGTGTCTGTAATGTCTCCAAGAAAGTCATGATCATATTAATCAATGTCATTTCAAACAGATTCTGCTTATATCAGGTATATGAAATCTCTCCAAAATGTTGACTAACAAGTCAAAGACAAATAAGTATATTATTTTATTTATATATTTAAACATTGGTTGGAAATTGGCTGCCTTCTAACTTGTTAATACAAAGTCCTCTGAAAGATATAAAAAAGACACTCAATTTAAAAGAGTTATCCAAAAAGGTAATTATTTTTCACTCTTGCAGGTTGAGCTATAAAGGCAGCATATGACACCAAACAAAACCCCCTGAAACAAATGGAATTAACTCTTATTTTCCAGACATGAAATATCTGCTGCAGCCCTGACCTTTTCTGACAGCTTGAAATGTAGAATTTTTATGTAGTGGACTCTTGAACTCTGCTAGCTGCCAAGAAGAAACGTCTTTTGAGTCCTTTGAGTTTTCTTTCATTCTAGAATGAAATCTCTAGATGTTATCTAGCTAGAATCATATCCTTATCCACCCTTTGGAAATCTGGATAACAGATTTCAGGAAGATGCCTGGTGCCAATTTTGTTATTACAATGTGAATTATAACCATCTGAACCATCTGCACCAGTTATAAATCCTAAATATCAGATATTCTTTTTCTTTGAGATTTTTCTTCCACCTGCATCATCTCACAAGCTTAAAGTGCATCAGTTTTGCTGAGCTCTTCCGTGAAATGAAGAAGTTATTCCACACAAGCATTAACTCTCACTTCAAAATATCCAGGACTTGTCACACTGCCTAATTTTTCTTTTAAGGTGTGAATTTCATTTTTGCAGTGTGTGATAGTTGAAAGACTTCCCATTTGGACTAGATTTTCCAGGTCTGATGTAGACTTTGATCCAACAAAATATATTGTTCCTCTTGGTGGTCGGCAGTGAGATTTCCAGAGACCTCCGCCTCGTAGCAGGAGTAGGATTCTACTAAGCTGCAGTTAGACCTTGCTCAGCGTTGTTTGGAATGATTGATTCAGCATATTTCAAAGCCAGGTTGGCTCCAGTAGGAAAATCTACTTCACTAAAATCTGTACAAATGCAGGGTTTTTTTCCACAGAGGATCATTCAGATGATCATAGCTCATTGTCTTGAATGGGTATGATGCTCATTAACTTGCTTCTAAACATCTGCATCACAGCTTTGGTAGATCACAGGAGACAGGGACTACCTAAGTCTGCCGGAATGAACATAGTTTCAGATGCACCAAATACCAAGGCTAAGGTATTTATTTCCACCTGAAAAATCAGTTATATCTGCAAAACTCCGTGCAAAATCACTAACACCGTACAGCCATGTAGAAGCATTTCCTAAATGAGAGGAGTCTTTTGGGGAATGAGTGAGCAGCAGACAGCAGTCATACCAAAGTCAGCCCCATGGTGAGATACTTTGTTCAGAAACAGAGATGACAAATAATAAAAAATTATATATGCTTAAGTAAGTTAATGATGTGTCATATACTACCAAATGGTAGTTTCCAAACCCCTAAACTCACTCTTTTTACAAAAAAAGTGTTCTTTCTTATTTCTTGAACAGGCAACTCTGCTTTTCTCTCTCCCAGATGGAGAATTAAGACATGCAACATGGCGTTGGACTCCTTTGAAAAGTGCTTTTTAAACTGAACAGTGTGTCTAAAAATTTTAAGGTCCCCTAAAAATGAGGCAAGAATATGTCATATCTATCCAAGGAAATCGTAGCTTGCAAACCAGCTTTGCTTGCAAAATTTTTGTGGGATGATACCCTACCTGTTCACATTGGAAAAAATTGTAGATCAGGGCTGCTCCAAAATATATGATATGGTGAATTCTAAATGACTGGTTTTTCATTTGCATCATTTCTGATGAATGTGGTTTTCCAGCAATATTTTCAGTACTTTTACTAACGTGCTAGGTCAGTTTCTTATTTTAAGTCTTCAGAGTAAATATTTACACCTAAGAAATTACTTTCTCTTCTCTTTTTCCAGATCTCACCCACAGTCATTGAGTCTTCCCTATTGAGTATTGTTATTTCTCTTATATATTTACTTGTTTCTATTACTATTTATTATGGCAATTCCTCTATATGTAGTACAGGGCAGCACCATCTTTTTTTTTTTTTTTTTTTGAATCGTCCAGGTTGGAAGAGACCCTTGGGATCATTGAGTCCAACCA
>JAOXNO010000001.1:32217366-32239774 GCA_028565335.1 Limnodromus scolopaceus
GGGCAGCCTATTCCAATGCCCGACCACTCTTTCTGTGAAAAATTCTTTCCTAATGTTCAGTCTAAACCTACCCTGTTTACCCATCTTATTATGGCAGCTACTGTAAAGATGCACTGTCATAATTCCAAATTGTGGTTTTGGTTTTAAAAAGACAAAGGCAGAGAGCCGGAAAAGTTATTTGAGTAATAAAGGTGTACTTCATGCATTGTACACATTTACATCTGTGGATTGTTAGAGTCTGGATGGCTCCTTGTGGTTGCAAGGGAAGAGATGAAGGACATTACACAAGTGAAAAGCATGAAGGGACAGAGAAGGGAATTAGGTAGTAGAGAATGGGAAGCAGAGTGGACAGAACAAACAAGACTGAGCAGCTCAATGCTAAGGAGAAGAAATATCCAAAACCCAAGGTCAGTGGCACAAATACTGAAAAAATACAAAGGTTATTCATGCCCAGAGGCACTAAACAATGGAGTAGTAACACACTACATTTGCAATGCAAGTAGAAGGATCTTTCAGGTAACATGAACTGACAAAACGTGCGACGAGTGACTGGTAAGCAGAAATGTGCCTGTATATTTTCCACATTGTAGTAGACTCCACACTGATCTCATCCTTTAGCTCTCTTGGTGGAAGTGCAACCATGCAGGGCCTGCGCTGTGTCCTGCATTCTTGTGCTTTGTCTGTATGTCAGTAGGATGCTCACCTAAACTTCTTGCATTCCTTGCAGCAGTTCTGCTTTTGAGACATTGGGCTGTTAATGTTTCATCCAGGAATTTTTTTTAATAAATCTCTCACGTACTTTCAGCAAATGCTTGTGTACATTGGCTGGCTTCCTGGAATAGTTTTAAATATGTTCCTTCTGAAGAGCATCTCCTTAGCACTAAAATGTGTCCTATAACAATAAAACTGTAATCTCAACTCATACCTTCCTAAAGTATCAAATGTTTATCTCACTTTATTGATGGGTAAATCCCAAGAGGACAATTCCAGAAGGCCCAGCTAGTTCTAGAGTTATTTAAGAGATCATTAATGTAGCATTGGTCACTAAGATTTGCCACCTTACTTTCCAATTAAAATGTGTGTATCAAATTTGTTCTTCCTGGTTAGACATAACTGTGCTACAGTTATTGCATGACAACAACCTGGAAAGCTTCCAGCTTTCGCTCATCCATTGGAAGACTAATTATATTGTATTAAAAGACATATTTAAGTAATGCAAAATGGGCCCCTATAAAGTCTGTCATCATCATCAGAGTCCGTATTTCATATTAAGTGTTTAACCCCATTCCATTGTTTGTCAAAATCAAACATATGAACAAAATGACCTGCTGTCCTATGATTCATTAGCTCTCAAATGAACCCATTGAAATGCCAGCCTGCAGGTTAGTTCAGCAAACATCCCTTCTGGCGACAGCCGGCCTCCCCCTCATATCTCTGCTTTTACTCATCAAATGCTTTGTTCATTCACAGCTTTTTGGACACAGCTATTTAAATCACACCAAGTCAGTTGCCAGTGGGTTGGCAGCTCATCCTCCTTCTTGCAGAGGCCTGCCAGGCTCACTCCAGGGGAGCCTGGAGAGTAGCTCTCGCCAGAGGCTCTGCAGTATTAACCACTGGAGGCTTCTGGGGCTAGAGGAAGACAAATCTGCAGGCAAATGGTAGGCTGTCCATGAGGTATCCTGTAGGTGGAAGGCAGATGAATCATGGCCCGTACTGTGACTATGTCTGCTTTCACAGCTACCTGTAAACAGGACTTGAGATATAACCTAAAGAACCCTAGCAGAGATGATCTCTGATGCAGATGCATACAAGTAGACAACCAGAGTAATATTACACGTCATTCCAGCCAGGACTTTGGAGACCTCTCAAAATGACCAGACTTACTGCTATGTACTGTCCAGCTCACACTCCCATTTCCTGCTTTATTAAGGAGCATCTGGGAAAGTGGCCAGGAACAAGCTGGTTTCTCCAAAAGAGACATTCAAGGAGCTCACTCTGGCTGCCAGCTTCCTCAAAGGCTCCTGAGACACAGGCAGAAAGAGGGCTGAAGGTTGCATACCTTGCTGCAGCCTTCTCCCACATAACACCTCTCCTGAAGGCTCCTCAACCCCCTCTCAGAGTCTGTCCAAATGTGTGCTCATCACATTCCTGGGTCAGGTATAATGCCCCCAGGAAAGATTTGTAGGAGTCCTAAAACTAAACCATTCAACAGAGGTCTTTAAAAATCCAAATGACATGAAAATAAAAGGTCTGAATCTCAGAAATCTCAAGCCCAAGTAGAAAGCATGGAGCTGTTGAGGTTTTGGCCTCCCCTCTAAATCCTTCCCATGGTAACCCAGTTCATGAGAGCTGCTGAGTGTTTCAGCAGACCCCGACATTGCTCTTGCTCCATTTCCCTGGTGGCAGTGAGCGTGAGTGCGTATGCACAGCCCAGCCACAATCAGGAGGAGCCTCCCAGACATCAGCTCTCCCGACCACTCCACCTGCAGGACAGCACCTTTCAGGGGAACTCTGGTAAAAGTTAAGCTGCAATGAAGTCTGCAGCTTCTAATCAATCCCCTATATTAGGTGCTCCATTTGTACTTTGTAGGCACAGGTTTCAGGTCTATCATATCTATCAGGAGGAGGGTTTTTTAACAAAGCTGTCGAAGAGCTAGCTCTGAATACAGCAAAACCTTAATAAGTATCATAACTGTAGGTAGTTGCTACAGAGCTCAAACATTTAAATCAAGAATAATTCTTTTCTGTGTTGAGACTGAGCTTTCAGAGTTTGCCAGCCACCTTGTCTCAGGAAAACACAGCTCCTGGATAGAAAGGAGTCGCTGGTTCACTTGAGCCCATCAGTGACTTTGGAAACTACAGCCCAGGTCTCTTACTGGCAGCAGAATGGGGTGGAAATAACAGCAGTGGCTGTACCACTCCTCATTTATTCACAGCGGCTCCTTCAAACAGAGACAAGTCAATATATTATGCTCATGCTAGAAATCTAGGGTTATTTCCAGCAAGGTCTGGTAATGCAGCCTGGGAAGGACGCACATGTGGATCTCACTAGCAGGAGGAGGTGAGTTTCCTGCAAGCCTAATCAAAGGAAGAGAAATCACATGATGTGATACTTATTACACTCGTGCTCTGTGGAACAAGAAAACACATATGCTTTGTACTCAGCTTGGAGAATGATGTGTGTGAGCAGAAACAACTGTGCTGCAGCTCCTCGGTGTCTGCTCACCAGGACTCTGTTCAAGACGAGATGATAACAAGCTAATAGGTATTTCCTGCTTAACAATTACACGAACAAAAAGCAGAGCAGCACATGCCAGACATCAGCAAAATGTGGCCAGCTCCCAGGCAGGGAAATACACCCTAGCAACAGATCATAAACCAAACACAGGACGAGCAGCACTGGTGACCAGAGAGAGACAAAAGCTGGTGTAACAGAAACACTGCGTACTCATGTGACAGTCAAACTTCAAGAGGGCAAGTGCCTCCTCTGTGGCTATCAAACCAACTGACTGAAAACCAAGCGTAGGAAAACACCCAGCTCTTTTTCTCAGGGAGAAGGACTATTATGAGATACCCCAAGTCCAAATGACTACAGATGGGAGAAAACAGCTGCACTAAAAAAAACAAATAGCTTCCTCTCAGCCCCAAACCAACTGGCCCAGCACATGCTGTAATAGCATCCCAGTTCTACCATCATGATTTATTTTTTGTATTTTCACTACATCAAAGAAATTATTTAAGAAGTAGCACTTGCTGGAGTGATGCTGCCAAAAAACGTAGAGTCCTCTCACTTGGACTAACACTAACTGAAGCTGCAGCAGAACCTAAAGCAGTGTTTTTGACAGATATGAGCCGCCTCCCTTATGGCTGCCCAGTGAGAATGTCTGGGATGTTAAATGTCACTAACTTGTCACTGTTTAAATTCTGTAAAATAGCAGAGGGGAGATGACAGGTAGGGATGGAGGAAAAATCACTGGCCTGATGCTGCCATGTAGGGAGAAGAGAAAGATCCATTCCGGGTCTGTGAATAGTTTCAGATAAAAAAGTTTGAACATTTTAATTCAAGAGACTGAAAATAAATATTTTAATATTTCAGTTTTAAATGGCATTTTCCTTTTGAAATCGACCTGTATCTTATGGAAAAGAAAAACATGTGGAGCACATCAGTAGGAAATCCAAACAGTATTATACAATGTTTCACTTTGGGTCTGGAAAAAAAATAAATACTATGAATCTTTGACATGCCTGAAGTGATACTGGCTATTAATTTTTCTTGGGAAGAAAGGAAAAAGTCCTGAATATTTTTCAAGTTAAGCTCAGTTGGAAAAATTCTTTCAACAATTTCCTTCCAATTTAGCTAGAAGTCCACTGTTTGCCTGGTTTTAACGGAGACCTTAACAACTGAGTGTAGTGACGCATCATCCAAGCTATGCACACTTGGAAGAGAAATGCTGGTATTTTTGTTTATTTTTGTGCCTGACCTTTGCCCAGCAAAAAACCCCAACCCAGCAGACCTTACGGCCTCCCCAGTGCAATGAGAAGTGTGCCGGCTCCCTGGCCAAGCCCAACAACAGGACTCAGTCTGGGCAGCTAAACCCCTCCCCATCCCTCCTGCCCACATTGCCACCCGGGGCTGGTGCTGAGCTGGGCGGCCCCGTGCAGGGGGACCATGAGGAAATGGGGGAGCAGGCCAAGGTGGGGCCAGCCCCCAGCTTCATTTCAAGGAGCAGATGGAGCGGGAGGTCACAGTGAGGGGGAGAAGTGGGGCACAGTAGGCAGTGAGCCACGGTGCCACCCTGACCCATCAGGGCTGCATGCACCATCCAACAAGTGTCAGGGCTCCTGGGCAGGACTGTGCTTGTAAAGTGAGCTTGATGGACCACCACCATCTTTTCTACCTCCTCAGCCGCTAAAATTGCAATGTCAAAATTCATGTGTCCAGGTCCTCTTCTTGTGCTCCCTGGTCAGAAGCACAGCCAGCGGGGATGTCCCCAGTGGAATGGTGCAAGGACACTGCTGAAGTGACCAAAACAGGACTTTGGAGACCAGAACCCGCCATTGGCTCACTCATAAGCTTATGAGTGGCTGCAGGCAATTTCTCAGGTGTCATTTCATTAAAGTCATTCCCCAGGAGCTGAATTTAATTACTTCAGTGGGATTCATGTATGTTCTTAAGTATTTTCCTGCATCAGGACCTTAATTGCTCTGTGCCTTTGCTCCCCATCTGCAAGATAGGTTTAACGTTTGCTTTCTCTATTTAGATTTACATTCTCCCAGTCAAAGCCTGTCTCATGGTCCCTGTCTGCTCAGCACTTTGTCAGATAAGGCAGTGGTTTCACTCGAGCTATTACTGGGCCTTGTCACATTTCATGCTTACAGAAGCCACACTCAAAAACCTGGTGGCCCTTGTGCCCCTAACAGTGGCAAAATAAGTTGCTTGATGATTTGGGAGCAAAGCAGCAAGCAATATTTTTTACTTTAACTCCATCACAAATAGAATAATTACATGGCACTTCGAGACAATTTGCTAAAGATGCTCACACATTTCAAGAGGGTAAAATTACTTTATCCAAAGCAATTACAAAACAGCTAATTAGTGAAACTGACTATGAGCTCTTACAAATGTGTTATGTGGAGATGCTGCTTCTAATGTGAGACAACAAGCTTATGAGTTATTTTCAGGTAATGAAGAAACTCTTCCGATGCAATAAATACGTTGTTTTCAACTGAGACTTTCTTAGCCAAGGTGTGCATGGATCCCCAAATTAATAAATCTGTGTTCCTGCCACGTGCCTTCCCTACAGCCTCATTGCACCGTAACTTTGTCAGGTGAATAGCAAGATAATTACTGGAGCAGCTGGGCAGCAGCTTCACGTGAGGAAGAGAGTGAGGACATTAGCACACTTGTCAGGAAACAGACTTTGGGTACCTCCTGGGTGAGGGCGGTCACTGCCATGCTCTCCCCAGAGGAACTTCACTGTGTACTCCAGGACCAGTGGCCACAGAAAGCAGCTTTGAAAGAGCTTTCTAATTCCGATATAAGGATTAATCACCAATTAATTCTTTCTGTTGTCTCTCTGGAAGCTGACAAAAGACCTGTGGGGGAAAAAAAACAGTTATCTTGGGCCAGCTGGTTGTTAGATGGTTTGCTTTGTGAGACAGTGGGATCTGTGAAAACAGGAGAGACTGCATTTCAGTGATTCATGTTTAGATTCCACTGGCTGATAAAAAATGAACAGATTATGGACAATATGTCTTTCGGAAAAACACTTCTTTAAAATTCTATGGGGAGAACAATCACGTGTGAAGAAAAATG
Organism: Limnodromus scolopaceus; assembly: GCA_028565335.1. Taxonomy (NCBI): domain Eukaryota; kingdom Metazoa; phylum Chordata; class Aves; order Charadriiformes; family Scolopacidae; genus Limnodromus; species Limnodromus scolopaceus. The sequence goes on from JAOXNO010000001.1 coordinate 32,223,683, forward strand.
CAGTTTCTGGGTTGTTGGAGTTTTCCTTTTATTTTCAGACAAAAGGTATCCATTATGTATGAAGTAATTGTTGCAGGCTGTGAAATTAGTCTCAAACATAAGTGATGGACAAGAGTGACATAGCTTTACAGAGATAATAAAATACAAACCGGAGATAAAGTGAGTCCCTAGGTTTTTTTGTTGGAGAGCTGTTAAAGCAATTGCTGGCAGAACATTACACCTCAGTGTAAATCTAGGGACGTTTTGCAGTAAATAACTTTTAGAAAAAAATCCAGACTGTGAATTTAGCATAGAATTTAAAACCGTCTGTGCAGTGTCACTCTTAACACTGAGATCTCACTTATTTGTGTATTTTATCCATACGATCTGGTGTAAATGGGAATAAGAAGAAAACACTAAAGACTCCATTAAAATCAGAGATAACAGATAAGCATTTCATCCTTTGTAGGTATAAAATTTCTTTCATTTAGCTTTAAAACCACATCCAGATTTTGGTTCCTCTTCAGCTGTGCCATGAAAGTTAGAATTTATGTTTATAAAGACAAAATAGCTTAGATATTTTGTACATTACACTTCACAAAATAGAAAAAAAAGCAATTTTATTCCTTCTGCCCATGACTAGGGAAGAAACTATGTAATATACAGGTGTGTTCTTTAGCTATAACTTAAGATTTACAAGCTTTTTTTTTTTGGATTGATCTTTCTCTTACAAATGACCGAAACTGTAGCAAATCTGTTTCAAAACCAAATGCCTTCATCTGGCCATCTCTAACTCTAGGCAGGTCTTTGATAGCACTGTGTTAATGCCATAACTGAAATGCAAGAGCATTATACAAATCTGATATGCAGATATATAACAAACTCATGTTCTTAATAACTGAGGACTCCAAATGTGACCTCCACGTTTCTGACTATCCAAATTATAAGTAGGTGATAGATCTGAGGTGAATTTAGTATATGAAAACAGAACAAGATGAAGTAAAACCACGGCTCTCTAGAGGTCCCTTCCAACCCTGTCAAATCCGTGAATCCATGAATCTGTGATTACTAAGCCCTACGTGTTAGCTTTTACTACTGACATCTCCTTTGCTGGTTCAGCCATTGCTCCAAGCAGTAATATAGTATGTTGCCTCCATTAAAACATTCAGTTATACCAGATAGACTCTGGACTTGCTTATAGTTTGTATGTCTTAGACCAGAAGGGAATGATTTTTGCAACTTGTCTGATGCTTTCAAAAGGAAGACTTCACTCCTTATTTTTAAGTGCATCTAACAGTCTTTTTTTAGTATTTGGTTAATCAATTTATTTAAGACTCCTCAGTCATGATACATAAATAGCTACATATTTCCAGATGCACTGCTAACCTCTCTTTTAAATAAAAATCTTTTGCAAATAGTTGATCTTCACACCTGTCACAGTTACAGCTGCATTAAGTATCACAGCTCATCCCTATTGACAGCCATAGCACGATTTTCAAGGAAGACAGGTAGACTGGTGGGCATCGACAGCAAACTGTGGTCTGGAGGACATCCCTCTTCCCCCCCATTTTCATACTGTCTTGGCAGTTTTTTTAACTACCTGTTGATAAGGAGCAATAAATCTACTGAAGTGCTGACAGGGATAATCCAGACAATTGTTGCTCTCTGACTGAGGTGGAACAGGTTTTCTTTGGTTTGTTTATTTGTTGAACATAATCTAACACTTATCCCCTCCTGCATGTGAGAAATTTACTATGTGCTCCCCTCTGGCAGATGTTTGAGACAATGTCATCCTACATGAAAGCTGTATATTTGGAGATGCAGCAGAGTCCAGACTTGGTAATCACCATTAATCTCTGTGTCAGCCTGTGTTTTATGTGCTTGCTCCAGCATAATGGATACTCTCACCCAGATGGGAGGCCCAGGAGGCATTGTGTGTCTAGGAGTCCTCTTAACCCTAGCACATCACTAAATCACATAGATGCTATACCTGCTAGGTCTTCCCTGTCAGTCCTGGAAAAGATATAGCATATGCTGGTCTCGCTAGGCTAGCATTCCCGATGTCCTCTCCCCAGCTAAGGCCATCTCTTTCCAACCCCTTTTCAGGTGGCCCCATCACGAAAAGGGTAGCTGGTAGCTGGAGAAAGCGTGTCCCTGTGTCTTAGCCCTGGGCAGCAGGTGCACACCTGGTGTGTTACCTCCTCAACACCTGTATAAAAGCTGGGATTGACAAAAATCTCAGACTGAATGTTTTGCGTTCAATAGATACATCATTGCAATGGTATATGGTCATGCAAGTACAAGAGACTGTATAAAACAAGTAAACTTAAAAATTACTTTTGAATTCTGGACATTTTTGCATATCTCAAAGGTAAGTTAAGTTGTTCTCTACCGTTTCTAAAGATGTGGATCCATTCTTGTGCTCTTGCGGTCATTATAGTCTCTGATTTGTCGGAATTAAACCTGATCTTATTTGAGTTCATTGCCAAACCTGACCATCTTTGTGTCCTTCCGCTGCTTCATGCTATTTTTGTTTCCCACCACTCACCAAAATGTGCTACCATGGGATGCAAACAGCTGAAAATATTTAAGCAATAGTCCCAAAACCGCAGATGCCTCTGACAAGATAATTAACTACAATGACAGCTGAACACTGAGAAGAGGCACAAAAATAAAGATGGCAGTCTTTGACATGTATGGGAAATAAGAAACATTTGCTGCTTTCATTTCTAAGGATTAGAAAACATTCTCAAATATTTTTGAGAGAAAAGCTGTTATTTCTTGGAGGGTGTTACTGTCTCTTCATTCTAGGAGACTGACTGTGCGGGGGGAAATCTCATGGAAGGAGAGACTGCCTGATGGTGAGAAGCTATCCAGTCAGTAACCTCACTGCTGGTTATTGAGGTGCTTTTAAATCGAAAAATGAGATTTCCCCAAGCACCCTGTTGCCTGTTAACTTCTTCTTTGGTGCCATCAAAGTGTATAAAAGTCTACGTTCTACCAGTAAATCCCAGAAAGTCTGAATTTCCTGCCAGGGTGGCCACCTCAGCCTGATGCCTGTTTGGGGTACATCATGCGTACCCCCTACACTGGGCAACTGATCATCCCCAAACTCATGTCCCAGGACAGAGAACTGCTCCTTTTCCCCGCTACGTAATACCCTGGATTTAAAGGCTAGAGCATTCGCCAGAACCATAGGAGACACAAACATTTGTTACTTTGTAATAAAGGTATAGGTACTAATTGGAACAATCATTAGTATCTGGATCTCTCACATCTCTGTTAAGACCTGTCTTCTGAGCTACAGATTCCTGTGGCCTCTGACCCAAGTTAGTTATAATGAATGTATAATTAATCCCTGCAAAGTGAAAGAAGGACTACAACCTGCACAGCTACAGCCAAGGAGTTAGGAGGTGGCAATGAAGGGCAGTGGGGAAGATTGAAAGAACAGGGAGATTAGAATTTGAGTGCTGATAAGAAAAGTATGGAAATCTAAATTTTTGGAACAGGAGATGGTGAAAGAGAAGATTTTTTCTGGCTGCACTTTATAAGAAGGGCTTGGCAAGAGGTCTAACCCCTAGGAGAGGCTGCACATCTGAAAACTGCACTCTGGTGGAGCAATGTGCTCCCCTGCAGTCTGTACTCAGGGATGTGACTCTCCCGAGCCACTCTGTCCTCCACCGCACTTCCCACCTGGGGTGACTGAGAAAGATGACTCCTCCTGCTTGGCTAGCAAGCATTAGTGTATTCTGTCTCTGTTGCTAAATTCCCGTACGCTGTAGGGAGCCTATGGGTCTAACTTAATCTGTAGGTTCTACTGCAAACAGCCCATTTAACAGCAGAGTATTGCCATACTTCAAATAGCAAGGCTGAAGTCTTTCCGAGGACCTGGCCCAAAACATTTTTCTAGTAGGAATGTCCAGTTTTCCAATACTAAAGATTTTTAGCTAAACTTATTTTTTGAACTACTGATGCTGACATTTAATTTTCCCAATTAGTTTAAGGTGACGTCTGCAGCATGAATTTTCCCCTTTCTCTAACCATCCAAAGTAATGTTGACCCAGTCCTACAAAATTGCACCGTCAGCAGCAAGGTTGAACTCAGAAGCAAAGGAGTAGCAAAACGTGCACACCACTGTAATATTTGTTGTCACACACCAGTCATCTCTTCCTCAGCCAACTTTGTTCCTCTGTTCTACAGCTTTTTCTCCCTCTTTCTTCGGGATATGATAAAAAAATGAAGAGTTAGAGCAACTATTCTCTCGAAGCTTCTTCCTTTTCTAGTTTAAAAAAAAGGACAACTTTATTTTAAAATTTTTTCTAACTCAGAATAGCAGCCTCAGGTTCCTTTACTTTGTCAGGCTGCTCTACCATGGTGTAAATATCTGCTAAAACACAAAATTATTTTTTAATTATTTTAGAGCTTGAACTTTATTTTAATAAAGGATATGGTTTGGCTGCTGTTTTTCACATAAATCAACTGTTATAAATTCCAAGTTTAGTTTTATTGGGCATTTTTATTTTTGCAAATACCACAGTAAAGGCAGCTCAGATATCAGAAACTGCATTCTGTTTCATCACCTTACAAATGCCAACAGCGCATATGGATGTTCCATAAGCTGCTATCACCAAGGCATTCGTCTGTAATGGGTTGCCTTGTAAACACAAGTTGTGTGTATTTTACTTTCTGAAGTCAGGTGAAATTCTTTCATCTCAATTCAGATGTGATTTACAGTAAATAACTCTGATGTTGCTAAGAGACAAATTTCAAAACAAGCCTCAACCACAACACTGTTAATATTAAAATTTTTAAATAAAGGTGTTCATAGCATGCAGAACACACTCTAACATTCTCTGACATGGCCACGTAATTTTTTATATTTGAAGGAAGCTGACTTGCCAACAAACACTGGCAGGTCAGAGAAAAGTAAGTCTGACATGTCCCATAGCGTCCCTGTTGCACATGCTCAAGTGATCCCTGCGTTTGCAGGAGCTGATTCTACATCTAGTAGAGCAGGCTGCTGAAATCCAGAAAATTAGTGCAGTTGAGAGGTCTATGGAAGGATATATTTTTTTACACATAAAAATTGCTTTGATGTCTTCATCGTCTTCAAAGACAAGATTGATCGCACTATTAATCGGGGGGATGATTTGCTGAAATAAGATTGTTCAAAATTAAAGTACGGGAATCAGACACTGAAAATACAGTGTAAGAACATGTCTGTTGGAAGGAGAAAAATGCCAGTAGAACTTCAAGCTGGGACATTAGATGTTGCGTTTTGGTACAGAATCTAAAACAAATATTCCCTCATTTCATCCTTCTTCCTTTTCCAATACATATACAACCTTGATTGACCTTGGAGGGCAAGAAACACAGAGTCAGGAATAAGGAACCACCTTTCCCTGAGTTAGGGTAACAATGTAGATGTCATCCAGGGAGATTCAAACAAACATTCTAAACTATTGAATAAGATGCATGGTGAGTTAGAGACAGTCTGGTGAGAAAGAGAAAGAAAAGATGATTAAGCCTTCTAGGTGTCTGTCTGAGAGTTTTCAAGTGATACTTGCTTTATCTAACACCATTATAATATGTATTCACTCTTTTTTCATGTGTCCATTTAAGCATAATGGAATAATGTATCTTAGCAGGTATTGAGTAGACACGTGAGCGGTTTCAAAAAACACTCATTTTAATTAACGCAAAGGTGCCAGTGGATTCTCAAGAGAATGAGAAATGAACTTATCTCTAGGGGTTTGGGAGGGGATTGAGGAAGCTGAGCGCTGAGAACCGAGGGAGGTTTCCTGAAGTCAGGCTGTGTGCACTTTGAAACTTAACAATCCTGATATACCTCTGTTCCTTTGGAAGTTGTTGTTCATGCTTGACCTACATTGCGAACACAACCCTCTTCACCCTGTTAGCTTCTTCATAGAGTAGAGAGTTTGAACTTCCAAAAGAAAACAGACATTTTAAAATTAACATTAGTGTAGTGGCGGGGCCAGGCAGCTGACATGGATGCTGGCCAAGGGAGGGTGCAGCCACAGCCATGAGATCTGGGGAGAGTCTGTTCCCCTGTTGTGAGAACAAGAACACAGAATGGAATATGTAGAAGTTGAAGGTAGCAAAATGATGAGAAGGAAGAAAATGATAAAAAAGATATAAAGAGGGAAAATGGGAGGATCAGACCATGCTGTCGTTATTTTAATTACACTGACTATGATAATAGTAAAACTAATTGGCAGTACGTGCAGCTCATGGAGATTGGATTGGCCTATCCCTAGAAATAATGAAGCCGCTGAAAAAAAAAAAAAGATGTAGTTTTAGAGTGCTCAAATGAGACTACAGAAAATAGATGAGTGGTGGGAAAATTACACCAGCTTTTGCTGCAGAAACAAAATTCAATCACAGTGTGCAAGTCAGCTGTGAAAAGACAAGAAGCAAATGAATCCAGTTTGCAAAGTATTGGAGAGACCTGCTCGGAGAAACCTTTCTGAGCTTTGGCAAGCCTTGGTGAACAGGTACTTCTTGCAGCCTCTTGCCCACAGTTGTAGGGCACCGACTACACTAAAGTCCTGTGTACCCTTCAGATAGTGCTCCTACACCATACGAAACGTTCAGGGTGTTTTCGAATGAGGAACATTTCATGACAGTAGCAATAGGAATAAAACTAATTATGTCTGTTTGATGGTAGGACCTACTTTAAGATAATTTGCAACAAGCTCCCTAGGGAAGTTTTCCGCTTTGAAGTACTTCTTACTCCAGGGTTTCCTTTTGAAGTAACTCCCCCTCTGGATTGCTTTTGAAGTGCTAGTTTTTCTTTTCTTAGGTCTTCTTTGGGTTCTACTTTGTTGCACCTTTCACATTGGAGGTTCACAGCTGAAGATTAGTGGGTAGAAAGGGAGACTTTTGATTGAGATCGGTTTCTCACATCATCAAGAGGAAGGCCTGGCTGCATCTCCCCAGAAGTAGCCATACAGGGAGGATTAAGAAAGCTACTGCAATTCATTCGTCTCTTCACTGGCACCACTTCATGTCTAAACTGGCCACCATCCAGACGGAGATGCAGAAATGTCTCCAGCTGTCTAAAATGCCTGTTTTGCATGAGTGCAGAACAAGCCTTTTTTTCTTTCCTTCCTCCCACCAGCTTAAGTATCTGGCCCTCTCCTTCCTTGCACGGTGTAAGTCCCCACTTGCCACCTGGAAAGCCCTTCATTCTGAAGGAGTTTATAACACCATTACCTGTGATGGACAGTTTGGAAACAACACCTTACTCTGGCAGTGAGATATATCCACCACTAGAAAAGTATCAGCTCCCACACCTTCATCGCTTCATTTTGCAGCATTTGCAAATGCTGCGAGCAGAAAGACAGGAAGAAAAGCTTTGAGGCTGCAGAGGGTTTTTAGATCAGATAAAGCTTAGGTAAGGATGGGGTCAGGAGGTACCCACTAAGCAAGGCTTAGTAGAAACACAAGAGATCTACCACTGACCTAAGAGAAGCTTCTCTGTCTCCTCAAAGTGCCCTATCAACACCTTGCTACATGCTGTGGCAGTGGCCCACAACATTAATGTAATGCTGCATTGCAAATCCCACCAGCTCTCCTTCCAGCCTTTTGACCTTCTTGTCTCCAGGTGAGATGTCCCAATGTGCAGTCCAGAAGCCTGTATCTACTTGCATCTACCAGAGTAGCAACCAGCTGTACAAACTGCTGCTTCTCTCCATGACCCAACACTGCTCCTGGCTACCACTGAGGCTAGTCTGGGGCTAGAAGCACTTGACACTGGTGCTATCCTGGGGCCAGGGGTGATAGGCCAATTTTGATGTGGTCAGAGATATTTCTGAGGGAGTGTTTGGTGGCTGTGGTCCCTCTCTGGGTCATATCCGAAAAACAAGGGCAACAGTGTGTGGTACTGACCATCTAACGGGGGTTCAGGCCCTGTATCCGCAACCACACACTGTTGTGAGCGACGAGTCTCTTCTGATGCTGGTCCAGAAGGGCAAGGTAAACTGTGGGAGTGGTCCGACACTACAGACACACAGCACTTTACAAGCTTCCCAGCAAACCAGTCTGACATAGAAATGCATTTGTTAAAGACACAGATATCACAGCTCTTTGAACAAGGAGGGGAAGTGACCACCTCGCAAAATGATAAGTGATTTGAGAAGTCACTAATAGCACTTTTCTCAAGTAATTTAAGGGAGATGAAATCAGGCTCAGCAGCCTAGATTGTCAGCGTAATAACATGAAAAGTGTGTAGCTGACGAACGTTAATTTAAGAACGCTGTGCTGTCCAAAGCAGATTTTTAAAACCTAGAAAATGTTTGCATTTTAACAGGGTCATAATTGAAACAGAAACAAACGTCCCCCATGAGCAAATCAGTCCAAAAGAAATGAGAGTGGGAAATTTTTTTGACTCTGCAGAAAATCACATTAAATTAAATCAGAATAGCTGAAAATACTGAAACAAATGGTGAAGTGACAGTTTGAGCATTCTTTAAAATTATATGAGATCAGTGGAAATCCCTCTGAAATACTGTCATCATCATTATCATACTAGATAAATATTCTTTATGGAAATACGTGGGCCTTTCAAATGTAGGATGCTGACAACACCACATTGTGCCTCGGTGCAGGCAGCCTTCCCTCCTTCCCTTTTTTTGCTATGCTGGTATCTTCCATAACTCAGAATTGAGCACCTTCCAGTTCATCTTGCTAGCAATCTTATTTAGCACCACTGTAAAATTGCAGATAAGTTGTATCTTTCTACCACCATAAATCCTGTTTATTAGGTATTTCTGTGGTTATGTGTCATATAAAGTTTAGTCATTCATATTTGTGTATTTAAACTCAGTTTTAGTTTCATGTTATGTTTTTCCCTATCCTAGTGCTAGGCTGAGGAGACTATTCCCTCACTGTCCCTGTCCCTGACCTTGTCTTCGCGCCCCCTCACTAGGCTGAATGAAATGTTTGTGAGGCCACAAGGAGGTCAGTGAAGTGATCTGATGGTTTTGGGTTGGGGGGAATCTGAAAAACATATCACTCTGGCACTATCGCCAAAGAAAACTTTGTATGAATCCATAGCCTCAGAGATTATTCAACGCTTTCCATCGGCATTTATCAAGCAGGGATACATGTGTGTATTTGAATGAATCATCTATTGACAGTGAAATGATAACAGTTTCTGGGCCACCCAGAGTGAGGTAGAGTTTCAAAAGCATTTTTGCATATCAAAAGCTAACATTCTATCAAGCAGCTTTTCACTAGCAAAAAGATCATAAATTGATATCCTAATTAAACTAATTATCAAGTCTTTGGGCTACAGGAAATCCCCAGTGGGGCATTTACACTTGATCGAATTCCGAGGGAGAGGATGGGTTCACAGGGCTTTGCCCCAAGTACGGGAGGTTGGTGTCAGAGGGACGGAGCTGTCTGGGAGCATGGTTGCAGGTGGCTCTAGGCTGACACACAACTTGCTGCCCAGGGGAAGGCAGTTTCCCTACCCTCTGTCCTATGCCACCACCACACTCCTCCCCTCTCCCTTTAGCAGCCACAGCACTCACCAGACATCCTACTGAGCCAACTGACCTCACTGAAACCTCAGACAACTGTTCACCTCCCTTTCCTCCTTCTGGGATTAGTTTTCTGCTGTTTCAGTGGGTTAAATCAGCTCATGAAAGGCTCCAGCAAGGTCCAGCACTGACGCAAGGGATGCAGAGATGAGTGGCCAGGGGCAGGCATGGGGATGAGGTATGTGAGGTCAGAGCAGGATCTGCCCTTTGATTCTTTGCACCTCTTTTCCAAATCTAGCAGGCTTTTTAGAAGTCTTTCCAATGTAGCGGCACAAAACTTGTTTTATTTTTTTTGCCCCAGTGAGATAACCTGTGAAATGCGGAGACGTTATCTTGCACCAGGAGTGACATGCAAAGAGGAATCCCTTTGGGAGTGCTTCATACCCCATGCAGGCCTTGGGCACTCCAGGATTTTCCTGCCACCTAGCTGTGAGGACCACCTCAGAGGTCTCTAGCGCTCACAGCCACGTTGTGGGGAGCAGGGCCTCACTGGGAAGGCTTAGACAAAGTCAGTGGCACGGAGTCAAATAACAGAGATGAGTAGTGAACCTGAGCATCAGGATCCACCTAGCCACTTGTGACATCTCCTGAATAGCTGACAAATTGCTTCTAAGAATTTTAATGCTGCTATTGGCTCTCTACATGCTGTCCTTGGTGTCACTAACACAAATGGTTCTGGAGCAGCAACAGCAATAGGAACTAGTGACTGCAAATGTTTTTTACTTGCTGGGTAGGACTTGCCACCCCTAATTTAAGCCCATCTAGGGTTAAATGTCTGGTCTGTGCTTATTGCCTTGGGTGCCCCAGCCATTAGGCGCTGCAGGGCCACGGGCTCTTCCACTAATTGCCAAGACGGTCTCAAGGGAACAGATTAGACTAGATATCTGTCAGAGGTGCCATAGACCATCTCCAGCTGATTCTCACATGCATTTCCCATTCTGCCTCTTCAAAACATCTACACTGGAACACAAGGAAGGATAAGGCAGAGCAAACTATGTTTTCTACCTTTTACAGTCATTGTCACAGAAGCTGAACCAAGTTACAGTCATCACATGGACACGGGCAGCTAAGCACTAGATAGAGTTTCAAAGAAAAACAAAAACATCCTGATTCTTTTCCCGATGACAAAATTATTTGAATTTATGAATTCCAGTTATTTCACAAAATGGTTCAAAATGTATTTTGTTATTTGTCTCAAGGTATCATGAATCAGCCAGGAGCTGACACGGACCCTCAGACACATCACTCACCCTGGCCAGAAAAAGCTGCAGAACAAACAGAAGAGCTCATAAACCATATCCATTGGGCCCTGGCCAAACAGTGACTGTGATAAGGGAGGTGACTGAGTGGGAAAATTAGTTTGATTAACTTTATCAGCAGGAAGGTGAGGAGTGGAAAATCCCTAAGCAGGAGAACAAAGGGGCAGAGGTGACAGAGCAGTGGTTTGAAGAGCGAGGAGGCTTTGAGCAAAAAGGAGGAACAAAGGCACATGCCTTCACGGAGAGGGCTTTTCTCCTCTGCACCATCAGCCAAAGAAACAGAAAACTGGCAGGAGGGGAGGAAACTCCAGGACAGGAGGAGAGATACTATGTGCTTCAGGAAAAAAATCATGTGAAAGTTGGGGAGAAAGGGTAAGGAAAGGGAGATGAGGGTTACTGAACTTACTGTTGCTTGTCAACCAAAACACCTCTGGATTTTCCCAGACATGACCACTTTTCTTCTCTGCCCAGAAATTTTGTCAGGAGAAAGAGTGAGCCTTTTGGGCTGTTAAAGATGTCTGGCCATGCAAAGAGAAGAGAAAGAGAAATAACACTAATAGAGTTACCAGATTTCCAGAAGACCCAGACACGTGGCTGTCGCACATGACAATTTGACTGTGCAGGACGTGCAACGTGACATTGGGGTATCCCAGACACACTGAACTTCTTAAATAGGCCTGGTATGATTATCCTGAACACACACTCACCACCAACACAACTCATGCTCCAGAGTGTAGAGACATCATCTGCATTGTCCTGGCAGGTCTTCGGAGGATCTTCCAAAGGATGCTCCAGAAAAGTGCAGAATCCCAGGTGTTGCTCTGTTGAGATCTTTTTCTCTTGGGCAGTCTACAGTCAAGCAGAATTGTGAGAGAGCCCTTCACAGAGCCTGGGTGCCATCACTTACTTCAAATTTCTTCAAATATCATATTGCACCAAATATCAATTCTCTATTAGAATCTAAACTATAAATTAAATCTCTAATGTTATTTTTTTGGGCAAAGAGTGTGTTTGCCTGCCAAGGGTGCTAAGATGGAACTTAAAATGGACAGAGTATTATGGCCCATTTTTATGAGGAGTAAGAGACACAAAGACTGTCCCCAAGAAGTAGAGATAGGCCAAGAAAAAAGAAAATAAATAGTGCCTCTGTGTATTTGCAAGCACGAGAACACATAGATCGAGCATTCTCTCAGCAGACAGCAGTCTGACAGATAACTAGGAAGGGAAATTGTATTATGGCTTAGCTAATTGCTTTTCATCAAGAAATATTAAATAACTCTTCCTACATATGAGGATACTGAAACAAAGAACAGGGAATGGATTCCTCCAAGGTGACTCACTAAGCGAAGCGACAGAGATAAGAATAGACTCTGTCTCCCAAATTCTCACACAGACTGACCTGAAAATATCCATCACCTGTGCAATCACCTCAAGGTCACTGCGGGGAACTAAAGGTGACTTGGAAGATAGTACTGTGACTACGGAGGCACAAGGCTCAGGGTTTTTTTCAGGGATTGCCATGAAAAAGGAGATCCCAGGGTAAAAATGATTAAAACAAGAGTGGACTGTAGTGCATTAGCACAAGAAACAAATAGAGGAATATGGAACAAATGTGCTGGAGAGTGTGAACCTCTGTCATGATGACTTAACCTGCTACAGGGGAAAGGAAGGCAAAGTCCAAGGTAAACTGCTGCTCTGACTAAGGTGTGCTGTGTCTCAAAACACCCTTCCCAGGCAGATTTCCCATCTGAGGCGGACACCGGTACATGGCCACTGATGTTCTTGGGTTTTCTCAGCCAGTTGCCAGGAAAATACTCTTGTCTTTCACCCTGCACAAATGACCATGGCATTGCAACTACCTCACCTGAGTACTTTTGAAAAAACATTTCACCCCTGAGTAATTTTTAACTGGCTGTGCACATACCTCACGTCCACCCCAGCTAGCATGCAGTTTTCTACAACCAGAGCTTTTTGGACATAGTTCTGGTTATACAGAGAAAGAAATTTTGTGCTCTGCCACTGCTGAGAATGAATCGTGACTCTGGAGACAGCAAGTGCTAGACAGTTGTTACAAAGTGTGACAGAGTGAACAGTAAAAGCAAGAATACATTCAGGAGTAAGACAAAAACTAGCTACAAACAGCCAGCAGCAAGCCATAAGGATATGGATGGACACAGTACTGTCTGCAGTTTACATCTCTGTGGCTCTTGTCGTTGTGTAAAGACATCTAAAATACACGTAGTTGCTCTCTGGTTTTGACAAAATGGATTTTAGATGTAGAGGAATGCAAAAGCACCTGAGGAGTGTAAAAGAAAATCCTAGGTTAAGGCTGGACCTTAAGAGAGCAAGGACAGTAGAGTGACGGAAACCATGAGCTCCCCAGGGCAAATCAGAAAAGTAAATGACTGGGTGAAGCTGGGTCCTCCATCACCTCCCAGAAGAAGGAGACTGGGTTTGGAGTCTCTGATCCAGCAGCCCAGTTCTCTTTCACTAAGCAGATTGCTCAGAAAGATTGCGAGTGCTTACTGGAGTAAGGCAGGGACATAATTTATTCCAGTGTTGTCATTGCATGCCACCACAAGGATGGCGTTCCTGCAGCACAGTCTCTTTGCAATACCATTCTATTATCAAGCATCATAAATCTTTTTGATGAAGGGCAAGCTATTAAATGCACGGAGCTTAGCTACTAATGCACTAAAAGTGTATGGGCGGTGTTCAGTGCTTCCTGAGCTCTTTCCCGGGATGCCTGTGTAACCTTTCCTGGTGTCAGCTTTCCTTCAACCTTGCAGTATCTTAGCAGCACATAAAATATTGAGGAGTGACTTCATTCATTGTCTTTTACCTCTGGGAGTCTATGGTGAATTTGTCTCTAGTCTTTAAAGACTGTGCTCTTGGTGGATGGATGGAGAACAGGTGTACTAAACTCACCCTGTTTTCCTTTATGTGCTTTATCCTACAGCTGAAAGCATTCAGCTTGGAGATGTACGTCAACATCTCAAACCACGAAAATCTGACAGGTTGGGAATCACACACGCTCCCAGAATAATCAGTTAGCCATAGTGATTATGTATGTGCTGCGGCTGGGAAAGGGACTTACAGGGACAGACTTTGGGAAGCGCAGATGGTCTTCTAGGAATCACTCAAATGCACAGCGTTTTGTCTCGGCTAGCAGAGCTAGCGCTGAAGAAGGAAGTCATTTATAATGAACGCTTTGGCTTCTGGGAATGTGATAAAATAGTGAGTCCCGAGCCTTGGCCCAATGCATCACCTGATTTACTCTGGTTTTGTCCAAGTGAGTACACAATTGAGAATGGAGATTTACCAAGAAGCACGGCAAAAGAACAACTTTAAAATGTTTCTTTTAACCTTTCAGGCTATCCTTCAGTCTTATGTAAAACCAAATGGATTAGCTTAAAGTCCTGGCACTTTCCATTTTAACCTCTTTGGCTTTGCACTAGAATGAAATAGATACAACTGAAAAGCGGCTTCAGAGGAAATTTCTGCCTCATGGCTATTATTGGCTGAAGTTTAGCACAGCTTGCTGTCCACATGGCACATGTGAAGCTCTCCTGGTCAGGCTGGCCCTCTGGTGATGCTTGGCTCCTGCTTGCTTAGCAGGCACCATGAAAGCGGGTGTCAGAGTCAGGGTTCGGAGTTTGAGGGGTATATTTGGCTCCAAATCAGCAGCTAAGTTGGGGCTTAACCAACAGTGTGATGATCCCTTTAGCTTCTAGTGAACTATGGATGCGTGTCATTAACAGGGATTTGTGTGAGAGTGAGCTGGACTCTTGCAAATGGAAATGGAAATAGACAACTGTAAGTAAATAGTAGCCAAATGCAAAGTAACACAACAGTGTCAGAAAACCCTGCTTAGAGATCATTTGTTTATTTTCTCCCCTCAAAAAACTAGAGCAGATGCAATGGGTCCTTTAGAGATTTTTTTTCCCCCAAATTTAGCTTTAAAATTATCTTACCTGAATTAAAAGGGGTCCCTGCCTTCACGGTGCGTCAGCTTTTGCCTCGCTGCCAGTCAATGGGCTGTGTGGCTCTGGAAGGGTGGACTCTAAGCCTCCAAGACCATCTCAGTCTTCAATATAAAAGAGAGGAGCCTGTTCTCCTCCTAATTTTGCTCAGGCAACCCCCAGGGCAGAGAAGTCACCCATATTTTTCATCTTGAAATTGAGCTGGCTGTGGGGATACACTGTATTTGAGGAGAGGCAGAAAGCCGTCACTCTTGTGGTATTTAGATAAATTTAGATGTCTACATAAATTATTTTGATTTCTAGATAAAATAATCTAGAGATTTATCAAGAGTAAAATCATCTGTTTGTGTCTGCTAAGGTCACAGACGTTTGCCTAACACCTCTCTGATCATCCATTTGGACAGTGTATTTGTTTTGAAGGGGAACACTAGTAATTTCATTTAGAACTAGCCATACTTAATGTAAGAATTAATTACTTAAAAATTTTAAATAGGAGCACTTGTATTGAGTAAAACAAAACCAAAACTTGGATCAATTCTACCTTCCCATGGTTTCTATGAAATGTCTTCATAAGTCATTGAGCACAGCCATTGCCCACCTTCTTATCGTGGTCTTGTTCCTGCAGGGTCACAGGCCAGTATGTAGACTTTGGGAGATACCTCCAGGGAGCCCTGACTGATGTAAGCTGTCTTGTTTCTCCACCTCCATCTCATTTATAGTCCTTCATTCCACTTCCAGCCTGAACTGTCTTTAATGCAGCTGAGACCGGGGACTGCAAATTTTTAAGTGAAGGTCATTCCAAAACTATTTTTATCTCATTTTTAAAAATATTAACAAACTCTTATCAATACTTTAAAAATCCATACCCTTCCATTCTTTGCTTCTTGAATACTAATTTTCAAGTATGCTGAACTGATATGACAGCATTGCAGCTGTGCAAAAGGAAGACAGTTAAAAATAGCTCTAGCGCTGTATCTGCAAATAACAACCATTCGCTCATCACCTCCACGTCCAGCATGACAGCGCCAGGCCAAACACTGCCAGATGCCTTGTGCAAGCGCACCCTCGTGCTGAACGAAGAACAGAGTCCCGGAGGGAAGGGAATCCCGCAGATGAGTATGGGAAATGCACTGTGGGAAGTGCTTTACTAGGGGCAGGTCCTGCCTGACTAACCTAGTGGCCTTCTATGATGGAGTGACTATGTCACTAGATAAGAAACTACCTATGAATGTGATCTATCTGGACTTCTGTAAGGCCTTTGACACGGTCCCCCATGACATCCTGCTTGCCAAATTGGAGAGATAC
>JAOXNO010000001.1:32239874-32271955 GCA_028565335.1 Limnodromus scolopaceus
CCTGCTGGCTGCGGGGGGGTCAGACTAGATGACCTTTGAAGGTCCCTTCCGGCCCAGATGATTCTATGATTCTATGAGAGGAGTGACTTGTGTGGGGAAGGTGCCAGTGGGAAAGCAGAGATCAGCACTTGGCAGAGAGCAAAGACAGACACACAGAGGTGGGGAAGGTGATGTTCGCCTACCACAGGCAAGGTCTGACTGGGAAAAGGATGGCTAGAGCTAAAGTGCTAGGTTTTAAGTGCCTGTTCCCATGATAGATCCCCCACATGCCTCAGGCCTTAGGCAGCTTTGGGATGTAAAGCTCCCTGTTGACGTGGCTCAGCATCTCACAAGTCTGCGACAGGGAAGGGACATGAAATTGTCCCTGCCTAGGATGAGTTCAGCAACAAAAACCGGCAGACCATCCTCCCTGTCTACAACAAGAGCTAACAGTCATTCTTGCTTCACAGCACTGTTAAGTAATTGAATTTTGTAGCAGCTGTTCACATGCTAGCATCAAGAATGTTCACGTGCATGTAGAAACATATACAGATAACAGAACTGTGTTCATTACATTGCTCGGATATTACACCCTTTTGATGGGCAAATTATTTGGCTTGAGTTTTGTTTTCATGTTTCCTGCCCTTATTGCTTGCTGTTCAGGGCATGCCAAAGCTACCAGACTGTTTGAAATAGTAAAACTTTGAGAGCTGCATGCCTTATATCTGATGATCTAGCTAACGATCTAACAAATAAATCATTAAAAAACCATACCGTATACATTTGTGTTAAGGAGATGGAAGTTGCAAGCACAATCATTTGCATTTTTTGTTTTGTCTGAATTGAAAGTATCCCTCCTCCTCCTCTTTAAACACCAAAGAAAAAAAAAAAAACCACATATCATTGTCCAGATTTCAGAGTAAGGGAAGTTAGCTTCTGGTCAAAACCTGCTTAAAAGATTTATGTCATCATATACATAAAGACGGAGCTTGGGGCAAGAAAATGATGAGTTGTAGGAAAGGGTTGGTTGTAAGAAAGTGTTAACACATTTATTATAGCTCTAGGGAAAGGTGTATTTTACATTCTTATCAGACCAGCTGTTAAACTATAAAGGCACTAAATTTTGCATCTGGTTTTGAAAACGCAGAGTCACATGATTGATGCAATACTGAGTTGATCAGATCTATTTTTTAACTATAAAATGCCTTGTTACATTAGACATAAAACTGAAGAGTCTGGTCATTATGGCCTACACACAACAGTGGTATTTCGGCTTGTATTAATTTTGTTGTCAAAGATACAGCTGTTGTAGGAAATATTTTGAATTTTTAGTACCATCTGGCGTGCTGAAAGAAGATGAAGTGCTTTAAACTTTGGCATAAATCCATTTTTCTAAGTGGGTAATATTGGTGTTTTGAGAAAGGGGCTGTCAGAGCAGGAGATGAGAGGAGTTGTTAATCGTTTTCATCGTTCTATCGCACTACAAGCCCTACCCTACCTCGATCAAAACAAACATGTTTATGACTGTTACAAGGTCCTCAGAACGGTTTGTCATTATTAAATACATTTGCATTATCAAACATATTTTTTTTCAGGGTTTGAGATGTAGCTTTGCTGGGAAATGACAGACTTGGGCATTGCACCAGGCAGGGAGGGGAGGAAGCCGAGACCTCAGGCTAAGGCTGTTGTAGGAGCTCCCGGTGGGGGTGAGTACCTGCTTGAAGGTCCCTCTGGAGTGCTCATACATCCGTTTGCCTCTCCATACTGTTGATGCAAGCAAAAATTTTACTGTTTTAGCCTGCTTTTGTTGTGCAGATAACTGATCGTGAGATCAACCTTCATCATACAGTTGGCTCAGAGAGAAATAACAGCTTCTGTAGGAATGTTAGATGAGTGTCTATAGTTTATATGTAATGTCTCCTACCCAGGAGTCATTTCCTATCGTGATTATTTGGCTTAGAAGAGAAGCAGTAACTCTGATGCAATACTGCGTTTCCACATGGGAGTCCTGAAATCTGCATTCCCCAAGTCTCTAGAGCAACTATGAGCATTAAGAGAATCTAAAAACCACAGAAACTGAAGAGGATGAAAATTGAGCAATTTGTTCCAGAGCAAAAAATGAGATGAGAAGTCCCACACTCAGTCAGCAAAAAGTCCTTCTGGAGGCAAAACACAGACCTCGGTACCTGGGTGCTTAAATCTGTAGAGTCAATGTTATGTGTCTTTTCAGTAAGGGAGATTTTGCAGCTGTAGGCTGTCAATGCTGCTCAAATCCTGCAGTTGTGGGGAAAAGTTGCTGTACACCCATGGAGGCCAGGAACCATGTGTGTGGAGACTCTAGGTCCACTGTGGGCTGCATGTATGTCAGTCCTGGGGGACACTCAGAAGTGTCATCACACAGAGCAAGGGGAGTTACTGAGAGCCAACTGCTTTTCTGTCAAAAAAATCAATCTTCATTTTTTTGAAATTAAGCAAAAAGTTATTTTTTCTTCTTTCCATAAACTACTGGGTTTGTACAATATCACCTTCTTGCACCATTACTCTAGCCAAATGATTATATTGTTTTTTCCTGAAATACTACTAAAACCTGGTAGTATCATCTCTCGGTATTCCCCAAACAATTCTTTGTGCAGACAACTGGTTTCCTGCGAGACATCGACTTATATCCTGCCTCTCTGTGGGATACTTTCTCCTTCACCAGTGCTGGGCTGTAAGTTAACTTTATTGAGTCTATAGTACTGAAGACATTCAAAACTTAATGGTGAGCATATATTTTATTTTTCCCTTCTATTTCCCTCCTTTACAGAGCCATACTTTAGATATACATTCTTCTTCTCATGCAAATGTCTATGGTGGGGGCAGAGGAGATGTTTTGAATACCACTTTTCATAAACATTAGAACTTGATGCTCTTACTCTCAGCTCTCAGTACAATTTAAAGTCTGCTCAAATGAGAGCTGTATCTCTATGCCGTAGAGTGGAAATCAAGTCCAGGAACCGAAAACAGGGCTGAGACTCATCATAATTATCTCCCCTTAGAAAAGTACTTGGTTTTGCTCTGGCATTTTGTAGCAGCAGGAGACCATCCTGTGATGATATGCCCTTCCACCAACATTATCACTTAATTCCCTTCTTTTTGAAGGTTTTTATAGGGATTGGGTGCAGCTGTTTTGCATCAGTGCCTTCTTATTAGAGTTTCTAAGAATCCTGATTAATTTAGAGCCTGTTTCAGCTGCTGCTTAAGGAGATTGAATATTTTGCCCTCACCCTTCTCCGTCTACTCTCCCAATAGCTTTAAAAATATTATGTGCAGTATTATGAATTTCCTTCTGTTGTTTATGGGCAAATATATGCTTACATTTCTCTCTATTGGAGGCACTTGTCTTATTCTCAGGGGCTCATTTCTTTCTCTCTTCCTCCCCATCTTTTAATTTCTTAAAATATGTCTAATTTATAGGGTAGTACAAAAATGCGTGGGAGTAAATTTAAGCTCTGAGGAGGCTGTTACGCAGCCTGATGCTGGAAGGGGTTGAGTAATGCTAAGTTCTGCCTGAAAGCAGGTCGCTCACAGGACTTTCCATGGTTATTCCCCAATCGGCAGCCTGTGAATTTTCATGGATTTAGCATGAAACCATTCTTAGGGAAAAGGGTGTCTCCTTTCCCAAATAGTCATTTAGCTACACTTTAAAGGATTTCAGACGCCTTTTTGTGTAACTTCCCTGCTGAACAGTTTTGATCTCCCTCTTCTTGGAAGTTGCTGTGATTCTAATTGTTGCTGTGGTTGAAATCAAGTCTGAGGATTCCTGGTGATAGATCTACCACCTCCTGGGGCTTGAACTTGGGCACGCTGGTGATGTTCTGCAAATCTCCTTCTCTTACTCTTGAAGCAGAGGGAAGCAGTGAGGGAGAGAGAGGTTGCAGAGGCAGAGAGCCTCGAGGGGATGAGGGCACGGCTATGTTGGGTGACTGGGTCCCAGGGGAAGCTGGTGAATGCTGTGCTGCATCTACCCTTCCGGTGGCTTTTCAAGCCTACACTGATAGATTCTGGGCAAACCAGAGGGTTTGTGATAACGAGAACATAGTTCCAGTGTTACAGGGTTAGAAGAGCAGAGGATGGTGCCTTGAAGACTAGAAGGACTGCAGCTGAGTGAAAATGTGAAAGAGAAATCTTTGCAAATATTGAAGAGAGGATCTAAGAAAGCTGGCTGCCTGGAAGCAAGGACATAAATCCTAGATGAGTCCTCTCTGTAGGCAATGCTTTCATTTTCTCATTGGGTTGCTCCTCCCACTTTCACATTCCTGTGGAGTTTCTGCTAAGAGTTGTGGAAACTGAGTAATACTCAATTTAGTTACATTTCCAAACCCATCTTGTTAAAATAGGTCAGAAATTTGCTAAAGCAAGCCTGGTATTTTCCCCTTTCCAAAGGGAAAATGTGACCCTTGAGGACGTTAACGCATTTGTGGCTAGGATGTTCTAGGGGAAAGTCTGCAGTACTCAACAATAGAGTAGTTCAATGAAAAATCCATTTACATATGGCTATTTATTTTAAAAAAAAATCAGACCTATATTGCTATTACATCTATGCTGCACAATATTTCCTTGTCTAATCTAATTTCATCCTCAGGTAGTGATTTGGTGTCTGAAGTGACTAGTGAAACTCCCTTCCTTAGAAAATCCCAGTCTTTATTTTAATGAGCATTCTACAGAATTGTAGTGGGGAACTGGTGGTTTTCAGATGTCATTTACAATTCAGGTTTCCTCGTGAAGAAGGTATGAACTAGAGTCCACAAGCACATACTGACCTCAGCCTTATTTTTTGTTTCACTCATTTAGTTGTAGCAGCAGAAGTTCTTCAGCCGTACAGTCAAGTAAACCTCTTGAAGAGCCTCAGATGATGATGAGACCAATGGGTGAAGCCTACAAAAGATAAAAAAGACAGAAGAATGGCTCATTTTACTGCTACAAAAATGAAAAGTTGAGGAGAGCCTGATAGTGAGCTAAGGGAAGAGAGGAGAAGCTCACGGAGCAAGGCAGAGGTTTTGATTGACTGATGTTTCACTTAACTGAGCAAATGAACGCGGTTTTTAATAAAAGAATTAGTCATGTTTCTGATACTATCACTATCCAGTAATTTAGTTAAATTGTGTTAGTTAAAAGTTAATCCATATTTAATTGACTCTGCTGTTTTTGCAGGAACGTGGTTCAGTTCCCGTTGGGGTGCCCACAGAGAAATGTGGGCAGCAAAAGGGACCAGCAGTGGCACAGTGAATGCTGCAAGGCTTGTCCTTGGCTGCTGGAACACACTTTCTGCTCCTTACAGCCTTTTGCAGCTAGGGTTGTTAGATGATATTTAGAATGCTCAATAAACTTTATTTTTTCTTTCTTGAGTAGCTTTGGATTTTTCTGCTGCTAAAAACAAAGACAGACCATAGATGCAGGACTAATTTACTAACTGGATATTTATTCTCCCTCCATTTTGTTTTACTTTGCTATCAAAACGTATTTTCTTTCCACTAATCTACAAAATTAAGCCATAGTAATCTAAGGCTATTTACCCTGAATGAAACTATTCACACAGAGGTTTAATATGCTGTAACTTATATAAATTGATTTCACACCTTTAGCTGATTGATTTATTTAACTTTCCTGAGTGACCCTGTGTAGGCAGCCCAAACTGTTTCATTAGTAAAACGAGGACTGCCCTTGAAGCTGTATCTCTTACAGCTATTCTCAGCCCCTACCCTGCCCTTTTTCATTACTCTGAAAATTTAAAAGCCTGCGAGGGGCCTGAGGCCAGCTTTAGCTCGCTGCTGCGGACGCCGCTTTAGACCCAGCCTTTCTTTCACCCCCCGTGGGAGCTTCGCTTCCACCTCTGCTCCTGCCACACCATGTCCTCCCACCTCGGCAGAGTCAAGCCCCCCAGCGTGGGGCACCAGGACATCTTCTAGCCTTACCCACGCGTCTCCCTTTTTCTTCTTTCCCTTTCTGACAAATTTTCTGCTTCTTTATGGTTTAGTGTTAATTTGGTATTTTTCCTACAACCTTTTTCAACAAGGACTTTCTTAGATGTATTTCCTACCAACTATCACGGTTAGTTGGTAGGGAAGCCCTCATGTAGGAAATGCATGAGTGCCCCCTCTTGTCTGCTCTCAAGTAAAACACCTCCATCACCTTTTCCATGGAGGGAGAGTAGGAGACAGTAATTTTGCTTAATCAGTCCATTTGCATTTCTTTGCAGACTGAAATGGAATAAAATAGAGACGTTCGCAGCCTGATAAATGTGTGCATGTGCTTGCAGACTGAAAGTCTGTGCTGTTCTTCCTTTGGTGTGGAGAAGAGGGGGTCAGAAGCACAGGCACATGTATTTTTGAACGAGCATTCGGTTTTCTGCCTACTCCACATTCCCCATTGTTTTCTCTGCAGACAGAGAAATGCTTTTTGGTATTGCTTTGATCAGGGAGATCATAGACAATAAAATATTCTCTTTTTTCTCGGCCCTGCTTGAACCCTGGGATTCACTTTTCCTTGAAACAGGAGCTTCAAAATGGTTACACCACGATATGAAGAAGCCTGATTTCCCAGCTAGTCAGACCCATAAATATTAACATTCTCACAGCCCCTCTAGAATAATTTAAGAAAAGAAAATATGCCTGTCCTTTTGAAACGTCCTAGGTGATGAGAGTGGAGGTGGCAAATGGAGGCCACACAAAAGAACTACAAGGAGGAAAGATCCATTTGTGGTTACCGTAGCTGTGCTGTCATCTTCAGCTTGCCTGCAGAGCTGGCAGGGCTGCTGTCAGGGTCCTGCGCTGTGGGGTGGGTCTGGACAGAGAAGGCTGTGGGGCAGGATCCATTGGGAAGTAGATCCATGCAATGATCAGTATGTTCAGGGACAGCCCCCACCTGGGAAATCATTAGCTCCTTGCAGTTAGATGAACGTGGAGGGCTTGAATACAAAAATCCTAATCTGTGGGTTTATGTATTTCCCCATAAAAGGCCCTGAAAGGTTTTCATATCTTAAATTGAAGTCTGCAACACAACCTGGGTTTTTTTTTCCTCTCTTTGACTTGTTTTCGTTCTCCTGCACAGTTTTTGGTTTGCTGGCTGGAAAGTGACCCCTGGAGACAGAGCTAATCTTATTTCAGGAACTGTGCCTGCAAAACAGGGAGATGACTGTTGAGTTCTGGGTAATATTAAAGAAAAACAAAACACAATGCAGCACTAAGGTCCGTGTGAAGGCAGTGCTTATAAGCAGCACCACGCTGACAGTTGCAGAGAATAAAGGCTCTGATTTATCTGGGTAACATGCAAGCCAAGTGCTATGTTATCCCGCTAGCACATCTAGATGTCAGGACTGTGTCTCTACCATCTAATCAATATGGCACCGTCCCTGGCCTAATTAATTAGCTCCATTTTTTTAATTAGGCCAGGCAGGATGCTATGTTGATGTGGCCACGCTGCTTTGGGACCTCAGCCAGTGTCTCTGGAGGACAGGGCGCTGCGCTACATGGGCCTGTCAGCCTGCTGGGGTTGGAGATCCCACCCCAAGCTGTGGGTGTTCGTTTGGTGTTCAGCCCTTGCTGATCCCCTAGAGTTGGTCAATGGCTGAGGGGCCTGTGTGCTTTGTTCATGCTGGAGCCCTCTCCTGGGGAAACGAATGCTCCTGTAGCAATTGGTGGGCCCTGCTCTGCGGAAAGCATGTCTCAGGGCTTTGCCTTATTAATCTCCAAATAATTGACTCCTCGGTCACAGTTTCTCTCTCCTGGGCGGATTCCACTGCGCAGAGAGTTCATGCCTCACTCATACTATAATTGAGTTTAAAAGTCAGTTGGCCATGAAACACGAGTCAACCAGAAAGGGGGCTTGATGAGTCCCAGAGGCTGGAGAAGGGACGTGTCTCCCAGGCCCGCTGGCACGTGGGGTGGGCTGACCCCATCCTCCTCCTTGTCTGCATTGCCCAAGTTACCGGATGAGGAGATTCACTTATCTATCTCTGATCCTGTCCGGTTTTTCATTCAAGCCTTTCAAAGCTAATGGTATTATTTTTTAAATTTTATTTTCTTTACAGCTTCGGGATATTTTTGCTTTCCTAGGATACTGTTCCCAGATGAAACTACACTGTATTGCCTCAGATCTCTGCCAGAAAGAATTACAGATGTTTCAAAGGAAATGTGCAGAAACCATGTGGCTGAAACAGAATAAATTATGCTTAAAATCAAGGAAATGTCCTAATAAGTGAGAAATGCACCAATTTCTCTGAGAGGTTTTTTCCCTGCCTCTACCACCTGTGTTTATTTTTGTTTTTTACTTTACTATGTGGTACAACAGCTGGTTCTTCCACATGAAAAAGTCTACAGTAAGGCCAAAGTTTTAAAGGATTTTTAGAATTTCTGAAATTTTCTAACTTCAGAGTACTTTGCTAAAATGTGCAGGTGTATTTCTTTGTCTGTCTGACAAGAAAACAGGATTCTGAGGCAGCTGCTTGAATTGCAAGCCCTTCTTGACAAACTACAGATCGAACATTTCACCCCATTGCCAAGCAGAGCCCCAAGTGTTGGCAGAAGTGTTCCCAACTTGAACCAGAGGAGTGAAATGAGGCCCTGCACTCAGCTGGGTGACACATTTTCTCTCTGCAATGTGATGTATTCAGAGAGAAGTATTTCTAATTTTTTGTCTCCCCATAGCTGTATCCCAGGTGAATCTGCAGCCTTTCGAGGGCAGGCAGTAAGTGATGTCCCCTGGCTCCTTGCTTTCTAATGAGCTTTTCGCTTCCTTGGCAGTGCCCGTTGCCTGCATATAGAGGTACTCCAGCAATATAAAGTAGCTCTGGTCTGTTAATTTTAGGCTATTCTTTTATTTACCAGTTTCCTCTTAGAAACATTCAAAGAAAACCCTGCTTGAAAAGCCTGGCCCAAAATCTCAGAAAACCTGGTCCAACAGAAGGTACCAGGTTTTTACAGCTTCCTTGCCAAACCACAGCTGTTAACCAAGTATCTGATGGGATCTTCATGTAGTCAAGTCACCTGTTTCAACACTTGCTCATTCCCTTTAAGCCCTTCTGGAGAAAAGGCATTTCCACCAATTTCAGGGGGGAAAATACTTCTCAGATTCAAGTTTATCTTAAGAGGCGGAAGGAATTTTTCTACACAGTTGTTTAGTGTTTGCTGGATTTTTCTCTTCTGTGTTTGGTTTCTTTAATTTACCGTATGCTCATACTATCCAGCTATACCTGAAGCTCACTGTGTCTTCTGAACTTCCCTGGAGAACCGTGGTAGTCACAGTCATAACATTCATGAGGTGAGATCATCTGGCCTGTTATGGAAGAAATATGTCATTCCACAAGAATTTTATTGTAATTTAGCATGCATTTATGTCTGCTTATTTGAAAGTTTATCTGGATAATGAATTGTATCCCTTAGGCATTCCGTAATAGTTCTTATTTTAGTAATAGTATATCTTCAGTGCATTTCTAATACCAAAAAGTACTTGTCAAGCAAAATGATCAAAACTGAACGTAGCTTCCTCAGTGTAATTTAGCCCAAATTTGAATTCCTTTCTACCTATGTATTTTAATTATGCAAACTAGGGTCTCAAAACAATTTTCCAGTGTTAATGGAAAGCACAACAGATTTTCCCAATGCTGAAAAATGCAAATCTCCTCAGCTTTTGCTTAGCTCCCAGACTTACTGTATTTCCATGCACCTTTGTCCTTAAAGCTCTGTCACACCATGTGCGTAGCATCGTCTCTCACAAAACCAGGATCTTGCTGTCCCGAGTTTGGTTTGTAAATATGTAGTTTGGTTTTTCGTAGTTGATGAGTAAGCTACAGCTACCATAATGTAACGTGTGATCCTTGGTAGTCTGGTCTGTGTTTAGAAAGAGGTCGAGCTTTTTCTCATGGAAGACTAATGCATTTGAAACCACTGAGTCAAAACAAATCACGAGCCTGTTCTCAGCGCTCCGTGTTCATAGCGTAACGATAAC
This sequence comes from Limnodromus scolopaceus, assembly GCA_028565335.1. NCBI lineage: Eukaryota > Metazoa > Chordata > Aves > Charadriiformes > Scolopacidae > Limnodromus > Limnodromus scolopaceus. Next base: position 32,249,838 of record JAOXNO010000001.1, read on the forward strand.
CAGTGTGCCCAGTTAGGGCTCTTATAGAACTGAGATCTGCACGTAACCAATGTTATCCCATGTCACTTCATGCACTGCAACCTATTGTTCCCCATGTGTCCTCCCCCAGCAGCTGCAATTACATCTTCCCTGGCTGTGCTGTCATGGCCACACGGATTGTTTTCCTTTGGACTCCAATAATAAGTCAATTAGAGTAGGATTAGCCCCTGGGAAATGAAACCAGTTACTCCCTCTCTCCCAGGATAAGGACCTTAAATGATCTGCCTGAACATTTTGATTCCCTTCCCTTGTTTTTCCTGCAATCCAGTGAATCCCTTCTCTTCTAATTGGCTTGCCAGTAGACATCTATCAAATGTTTCTCTAGTTAACTTGCTGCCAGATGAGTGCTTTGTAGCATCTCGTCAGGGTACAGCCAAGTTTGGTGTCTAGTAGAGCTGGAAAACAAACAAACAACTCCTCCTGCCCCCAAGAAAACTCTGCCTGATTCTGTGCAGAGTTTCCACACAGGAACAGGCTCATTTTCCTCCCTGGCTGAAGCTCTTGTTTCAGTCTGCAGGCAGTTGGGAAGAATCATGGTGAAGTGCTTTTTTCCAAACATCAGCATGCCAGTGCTTAGACAAGGGGACTACGCTTCTGGTCACGGTTTTCATTTCCTGGATTAAGACAGGCAAAAAATGGGGTTTGCCAATATAAATGAGTTTTGGCCTTGTTCTGTGTTAAGAGGCAAGCAAATTGAAAATACCAGCCAGCCTGCTGTGCATAGATTTTAAAGGATCAGCACCAGCTAATTGCCATCCCATCCAACCCTTACCCCAACCCCAGAAAACCTTGGTCCTCCTCCTGTTGGCCAGGCTGGACTTGAGGGCACCATTTGTGCTGGAAGGCCCTTGGGGTATGAATTACCCAACTACAGTTTCCCACAAGCTTCTGTCCCCCTAGGAGCAGCAATTGAGACCGGGAGCAGCAGCTACAGGAAAGGCATGGAAAGAGCTGGGGAGTTCACTCCAGCTGTGAGCACAGCTGTGTGAGGTCTCCCTGCACACCCTGCTGCTGGCACAAGCCATGCAGCAGCTTCTCTGTGGCATTTGGGACTTAGGCACTCACATTACATATGAGATGCAGGATGCAGGTTTTGCTGCAGGGCCACAACCATCAGTAAGCAAGAAGAGAAGGCAAAGCATGACCACAAAATCTGCTGGAAAATGAGTTTGTGAGGAGCTGTAAGAAAAAAAAAAAACACAGGAATGACCCTGGGCCCTGGCTGTGGACCTCTTTTAGGTGGTTCCTCCGAGCCCTAGAAAATGTGCATCTTGTTTCCAAACAAATCACTGTAACTGTAGTGCTATAAATACCTGGCTGTAATGTGGGCCTCGATTTATGCAAAGTACATAGCAAAAGAAATTTAGATTAAGAGAATCACAGCATGGATTTTTGCAAGCAAGGCTGTTGAGAAAAGCTATTGGTTCTCAGGTCTGGAAATGCAGCTTCTGCTTTTAGCTTTTCTACTGCCGTCTGCTGCCTGCGAGGAGCCTGCAGATTTAGCCGAGTGCTCTGGGGGCTTTGCCTGGTACCATGCACACGCATGAATCTTCATCTTCTGAACAGCAAAATGTGTCCTATATTTTAAAGTTAATAAAGCAAATATCCACTGACAAGGAATGAGAGGTTCGTGTCCAGGTGGAGCCAGTAAGAGAGACAAATGTAGATGTGCAGGCAGAAAATAGTCAGGCCGACGCCAAGCACTGCTTAATCGACTCTGACGACGGCTTTGTGCATGGTGTTCAGCAGCGCTAGCGCCCGGCATGGCTGTCCCCACCCAGGAGCTCCCAGACATCCAGGCCGGACCCGCCGTCCATCGGGCTCTTCTCAGCATCCTCCTCCTGGCAGCGGAGCTGTGATTAACAGCCCGGCCAGGCTGGACCGGGGGCCTCTTGATAAATTCAGTGCTTTAGAACAAAGCCATCATTCTCCTGAGCAGTCGAATGTGCCATAATGAACCGAAATAAGGCAGAATGTAAAGGCAGGGAGATACAGGCACTCTGCTGGAAAGCAAAGTCATTAAAAATAATGAGCAGTCTTTCACTTCCTTCTTTTTATTAACTTTCTGCAGAGGACAACCTGGCACTTTATTTTTAACACAGTCTCCACTTTACTAATATCCGTTAGACAGATGGCTAAAATTTTTTCCACAACATGCCCCACAATATTTAGAAAAACAGTTTTAAAAAAAAAGCAAAACTGAGCTCCCTCTCCCCAGTTGTTCTTCTCTATATTCCTCAATATATTCCTCTATATTCAAAAACCTCTCTGAATTCAGCAGCTCCTGCCATGCTCTGTGGCAATCACATGAAACGCAGTGCACCAAGGTACCTTGTCCAGCAGAGACTGAAACGTGTATACTAACCATCAGTAACGATTAGTGGAAATGTGAAAGAATGGAGTTTTGCAAGTTCTTCCTTGGGATGGAGGTGTGTCCGAAGCCACCAACAGAGCCCTGGCGTACCAATTTGGGCTGGGTAAATTGGTCCCACCCTGCAGAGCAAGGGTGACACGGGTGACAGGACCCACCGAGCACTGCACAGCTCAGGCAGCTTTTGAAATGGCTGCTCAGGCACATCTCCTCGGCCCTTAGAGAGGTCTGCTCATGAGAAACCAGGCTGTTAATTCCTCTAGAGGCTCTTTCTTCCCCTATAACCACAGAAACCTTCAGCTCCTGCTCAGAGTCAGAAGGTCTGATCCTGCCCCCAGTCCCTGGACCGACACCGCTCTCAGGCTCCTCTGCCCACCCCAGCTGCTCAGGCTCGTAATGCAGAGATTGCCCTTTGTAGACACTGAGCTACCGAGTATAGTGAAAATTAAGCTTAGTTACAAGCAATGTTAAAATATGACATTACTATAATCAGACGTGGCTCAAATCATTGCCCCAGATCTTAAGAGCCGTCGAGTAGGATTTAGGCTTCTAATTTACACTCTTAACTTGTCTTCATTGCAGATTTAAACGGAATTTTTTATTTATTACTGTGATTCTATCACCTGGGTCCGGGCTCCCTGGGCTCCTAAAACCCAAAGCAGCTCCCCAGACCCCCTTGGATGAGATGGGTCCCTGCTGCCCCCCAAGACAGGCTCTCAGTTTTTGCCACTCCACCCACACACAGCACCTCTGCATGTGGATCGCAAAAATAGGCAAGAAATGAATATTTAAGAAGGGTATGAGATAAACTGAGTGTAACAACCAAATAAATAAGCAATGCATTTGCGTCAGGCTTGAGAAGGGGGTGGGTGGGGAAGAGGAGGGAACTGGCTGGAGATGGAGAACAATATCGTGCAGCCCTGCTCTACCTGCTGGGTACAGCACAAACCACTGTGAAAGCCTTGGAGGTTTGGGTATGGTGGGCAAACGGAGCCATCAGTGGCACGTTAGTGCTCTCCAAGTCTGCTCAGGCATCTCCAGCTTCAGCTGAATTTAGCATCAGCAGACTGCACTGGCCCTGCAGCCATGGGGGCCCCAAAGACACCCAAAGAATGTCCTTTGCAAGCACCTTCACAAGTGGTTGCACAGCGATTTTGGGGACTGTGGTATAATGGCCTGACAAGTTTGTATAACTTGCACAGTCTTTGTGAATTCTCTGGTGCAAACGTTCAGAGAAGTGACTGAAATACTGTGCCTGCCCTCAGACTTTGGCCCAAAAGCTGAAGTGAAGTAATTGATGGTAACACTTATCCAGAGGATTCCAGCTATTTTTTATGTCACTTTGACATGCCAGTTCCTCTGTACCTTACAAACCCTGGGTTGTGTCTCACATCAGCTAACTCATGATGAATCGTTGGCTACTCTTAGTCTCCCTCTTCTGACACAATTGTGAGCAGACTGTGATTTCTGCTGGCTCAAAGCCCTTGCCGGCGCTTAGCAGTAGTAAACCATAAAGCAGGAGGAAACAATTTCAAAACCACGGGCTGAGGATGCCATGAGCCTTTCTCTGAGGTGTGTTTGAGGGTCTGTTCGGGTGACCCTGTCATTTGCAGGTCTGGTCTAAGCAACCCTCTGCCCAGGTCACATCCCCAACCCAGGACCCCTTGCATGCCCCTGTTGGCACCACTAAGAGGTAATACCAGTCAGGAGCATGTGCTGCTGCCTCCCAGCAGGGCAGCACACAGGGGATGCCAAGACCTGCATCCCCCCAAATGACAGCCCACAACGTTTCTCGGCCTGCCCCATGGACCTGAGGCATCTATTTGGTATTTATTCGGTCCTTTTGATCTGTTGAGCTAAACCTGATCCCAAAGGAGACTGAGGTTGGTGGTGGGAGCCTGAGGGATGGGGCTTTGACAGTAATGGCTCAGCTGCTAAGAGACCCAAAGTGTGTGCTGGATGAGGACAACTCTCAAGTCATTGCTTTTCAGCCCAGCTTGTTTTCAGTCCCTCTCCAAGATTAAACACACGTATTCCTGCAGAAAAATTCCCACTAGTTGTCCCAATGTTTTGTATAACCAAATGAAGTCTCCACGGCATCTTCCTACACGACCACAGTGCAGCTCCCCATCATTCATGTTAGACACGTTAGTCTGGATCTACACGGCTGTCACTACAACCTAGCACTGATCACCTGATAACAAAACAAATATTTAAGTCTGGGTTGGTTGCAAATATTTGCACTTGAGCTTGTGTTTCTTGGTTGTAACCGATAACATGCATGCTGTCCTTTCCATCAAGGAAGGTCTAGTGACTTTTTTGGGTTACCTTCCAGTGGGATTTCTCTCTGAGTTTGCTACCTATCTGTACTCTGGCTACTTTTACAGCCACCTCCAGCAGCAGCAGAATGGGCAAGACCATACACAGTCAGTAGGTCTGCATTTCATATCAGATATTCGGTTTTCCATGATAAATATTTATTGAAATTTCCTATTCGTATCTGCATTTATACATACAGCTATGTGTAAAGATGATGTCTGTCCTAGTTTTGACTGAGCCAAATTTCCAAAAATCTTGAACTTTTCATGAACAGCATGAAACAGCAGAGCCTTTGTTTCAGTCAGTTCACTACAGAAGGCCGAAGGAAATGCAATTAAGAGAAAAATATTCATTGTGTTTGCGTATCACCATATATTAGTCTTCTTCCTCCTGTTCTACAAATTGCTGGGGGCTATACTGGTATACAAGGTATACACCAGCTGAGGATTTGTTTTTGTAAATCCCTTTTGGGTTTGCACTCCAGCAGGGCCCGTGCCAGTGACTCTCTCTGACAGCCCAGAAGAGATATGAACTGTAATTGATTGTGCCCCTGAGAGCTTTTCTTCATGTTTGTCTGTGTGTGTGTGTGTGTGTGTGTATGCAAGAGAGAGACTGTCTTTTATCTGTTGCCAAAAGTGGCTTTAATCCAGCGCTGAGCTTTTCTTCTTCTTCCCGCATGTTCCCAAACGCTGCAGCGTTTTGTGTTTTCAGGGTGGGATCAGCAAAAGGCAGCTTGCAGAGAACATCTTGCTCCAGAAATTTTAGAAAGTTCTTTAGAAGAGAGGCGAGGGAGGCGGCAGAAGTGATGACAGAGCTCAGTTTTGAAGACATGGAGGGAATGACACTGCTTCACTGCGCCAGGCTCTCTGCTGTGCTGAAGGGCTTCAGCAGCAGAGCTCCACCAGGTCATGCTGAGGCAGTCAGAGAGGTCACAGCTTCCCCCTTTTCTGTCCCTGACCTTCCCTTCTTCTGCCAGAGGTCACCATCCTGGTATGGGGTGCTGTGGAGCGGAGGGGGCTGCATTTCACATCCAGCTGGTGAGGAGGAGGAGGCTGGTCTCTTCACCTGGCTGTGAAGCACAGTGGAAAGAACCACTTTCCCCACTGCCACATCTCCCACAGAGGCCATAGGATCTGGAGAGACATTCCTCAGCCCATGCCTCCTCCCCTCCCCATCACTCCCTGGGGCTTGGGGGCTGAAGTTGCAGTTGCAAAACTGGCTCATACGCCCCCACCCCAGACTGTGGTTGTCCTCCATTTCTGCTCTAATTAGCAGTTTCCAGCTTGAGCAGACCTGTGCTGATAGAAACTGATATCAGGAATAACATCCACTGGAAGCAAACAGACTATCTATCATGCTGTCCCATGTTGTCCACATGGGGAAAAGAAATAATGGTCAAAAAATATTTGGCCACATTTTGGGATAAAACTGTGACACAGAACTCAGGACATTCATGTCTCTTCCTGATTCCTGTCCAATTTTACTTTATAGTTGTCTCAAAATCTCATAAATTGAGTAATTACAAATCACAGGCTCAGTGCCTGTAATATAGAATCATAGGATGGCCCAGGTTGGAAGGGACATCAAAAGACCATTTGGTCCTGCTTTTTGTGGGAAATGGAGACTAGATGGGATTATCTTGCACCCTGCCCAATCGCATCTTGAAAACCGTCAGCGATGTGGACCTTACCATGTCCTGGGGAGGTTCTTCCAGTCAATCATTGTTCTCACTGTAAAAAATTTCTTCCTTATATCAAGATGAAACCTCTCCTGGTGCAACTTGTCCCTGTTGTCTCTTGTCTTTTCCATGTGGCTTCTTGTGAAGACACAGCCTCTATCCTCTTTGTAGGCACCCTTTAAGTCTCAAGGGAGAAGAGATGTCTCAGGGGACATCTCTTCAGTTTTCTCTCTTACAGGAGAAGAGATCTAACACCTTCAGTCTTTCCTCAAAGGGCAGGTTCTATGGCCTTTTGATCATCTCTGTGGTTCTACTTTGGCCCTGTCCAGTCTGTCTGCATCTTTTTTGAATTATGAGCACCAGAACTGGACACAGCACACCAGCTGTGGTAAGTGCTGGGTAAGAGTGGGATGATCACATTGCTATCTGCTCGTAATGCCCCTGTGGATGCAGCCCAGGATACAACACTGCTTGTTGCTCACCAAAACACCCGGATTCCTTTCAGCAAGGCTGCTCCCCAGCCACACAGATCTGAGCCTACACTGGACTCTTTGGTTATTTTGTCCCAGGTGCAGGACCTTGTGCTTGTCTCTGTTTAAATTCATACTGTTCTTGCTAGCCCATGCTTCCAGACTGTCCATGTCTGTCTGTCTGTAAGATGGTTCTCCCTTCTGACATGTCTACCTCACCACCCAGTTTAGTGTCATCAGCAAAGTTGATGAGAGTGCTTTCAATCCCATCACCCAGATCATTTATGAAGAGATTGAACGGGAGTATTAGGAGTTGTTCCCTGTGTAGATAAATATGGAAACTTTGATTTTATTCTGAGGCTAAAGAGACTATTTTGCCTCAGTCCCAGGAAGTTTATGGAGCAGGTCCTCCTGGAAGCCATTTCCAAGGACATCAAAGATGGGAAAGGGTTTGGTTAACAGCCAGAGTGAGTTTGCCAGGGGTGACGACCAACCTGATAGCCCCCATGATGATGTGGCTGGCAGTCAGACAAGGGGAGAGCAGGACATATTGTTTACTTTGACTTTAGCAAGGCTTTCAACTGTATTCTTATAGCCAACTGACTGGACATGAGCAAGAGACTTTGACTACAGGATAGGTGGAAATTGGCTAACTGGGTGGTGACCAAGAAGACTAAGGATGGTGAGAAGCAGGACAAAGTCCATCCAGTGTCTGGTTAATAGCAGCATCCTCAGGGACCAGCACCGAAGCCAATACAGTTCAACATCTGCATTAAAAATCTGGACAACAGGATGAGGTGCACTCTCAGTGGTTTTGCAGACATCAAATGTCTTTATATTCAGCACTTTTGAAACCAGGTTTGGTGTACTTTGTCCGGTTTTAGTCCTCTCTGATACAAGAAAGGCATTGATAAAGTGGAGCAAGCGCAGTGGAGAGCCACCAAGATGGTCAGGGGCTGGAGCACAAGGAGAGGCTGGGAGAGCTGGGCCTGTTCAGTCCAGAGAAGAGATGCCTTTGGGGGAACCTAATTGCTGTCTACAAAAAATTAATGGGGATATAGAGAAGATGAAATCACACTCTTTTTGGAAGTGCATAAGGCAACAGATAAAATTGCAACACAGAAAATTCCAATTAGATAGTATGATAAATTTATTTTTTTCCCCCACCATGAGGGTAGTCAAACACTGGAAGAGGTTGTCCAGGGGCTGTGGAATCTTCATTGCTGGAGATGTTCAAAACTGAAGTATACGAGGAGATCCTGAGCAACCTGATCTAGTTGCCTTCTAGTTGGAAAGTCAGCTAAGAATAGAGGGGCAGGGTTCTGCATTTTCTATGCTATTCATAGCATATTGATTTTTCCCCCTCATTGCTGTATAGGACCAAGAACCAGTCCCTGTGGGGCCTGACTAGAAAAACAGTCGTATGAAGATGTTTTCTTTTCTACAATTGCATTTTTGTTGCTTCTGCTGATGAGAAAAACCACAATGATTGTGTTAAATGCCCTGCAGAAGCCTAAATAAATTTTATCAGTCTTAAAACCTTTATCAGCCAACCTTATTTTCTTAAAACATCCATTTTAAAATAGCTTGAAAAACGATACTAAGTGAGTCTGATGAGTTGCTTTCCATAAAACCATATCGAGTGGCATGGCTGATAGTATTCTGCTGCGAAGAGAGCTCTTTATCAGTAACTCTGATGGTTTGCCCAGGGTTGATGGTAAGCCCAGAAGCCTGCTTTCAGATCGCTGTACTTATGCCTTTAAGATAATGACACACAAATGAGTTTTCTTACAGGCCTCTGGAAGTATAAGCCAAAACTTTCCCAGTTGGGTGCCAAAGACTGCACATTTGAATAATGTCTGCAAAGGCCATGGGAATGGCAGATGCTTAAAATTAGGTCATGTTTATTTATATGTTGAACATGGGTTTAGGCATCTAGCTTCTTATATGAAAATTATACAAGTGTGAATATCCCACTTCCAGACAAGCATGGTTGTGCTTCTGATCATTTGCTTTGCTTATATGTAAAAATCTGCTAAAAGTGGGTGTAGACAGCAGGAACTCGTTCAGCGTGGCTGTGCTGGCAGGGGAGGGCAGGGTTTCCTCCGCCACCAGGTGTCAAAAGCAGCATCAGATAATAGCGGAGGTGTGGAACAATGTAGAACATGAAGATATACCTGTGTGGGAGTTTGCCACAGAGCAGGTCTGGGATAGAGATTACATGGTATTTGAAGAAAGAGACACAGAGAGGGTGGGAGAGATAGAGAAAGGGAGAATAACCCTTAAAATTAGAATTAAAGTGGGAAGGTACAGAGGAACTGACATGTCCTTCTAAGCTACTACTGCTGAGGACAGGGCTGTCCCTAAATTCAAACCATCCCACTTGCTGCCACTTTTACACTGCCACCAAAATGTGCTTTTCCAACTAGCTACATCCCATCTTCCAGGGTAGGAGCTGAACATTGCCACGATAAATCCAACTGAATCTATTATATATAGTATTAAAACATTACAAATGCATTGCAATCAGCCCGTGTTGGTCCTGGCCAAGATCCACAGGAAAGAAATTCACAGCAAATGCCTTTGCGGTGCTGCGGGCGGGAGGTGAGATTTTTGAAGATGATCTAAGTGCATGCCTCAGCAGGGCTGATTTTCCCGGGCGGGCTGCCGTGCTCATGTGGGTGCATCGCTTCTGATGATAGCCAAACAAGCTTGTTCAGAACAAGCTGGGCGCCTCTGCACAGCCCTGCTTTATCACACAAGCTTTGCATTTAACATTGGCTTCTGAATGCATAAGTAATTTTTAAGTGGTGTTTCTGGCCAGAAATGGAACATCTTTAGACATCAAATTCATATTTAAATCGCTGGGAGTTAGATGTCTAAACACCTTTGAAAATCTGGTCCTGTGGCTTTCAAGTCACTGAAATGCATCTGCAAGTCTTAGCCAGAGGACTAGCCTGATCTTGCCATCTATTGATAGAAACCCACAGCTACAGCTGGGAATGTATGTTCTTTACAATCTTCTTCAGGCACCTGAATGGTGGGAGTCATTCAGCCTGTGAAAATCAGCTCCTGCCTTCACCGAAATGAAGAGTTAGCATTTCGAGAGTGTTTCTATTGTCACATACTAAAAAAAAAGGCTTTGTTTCCTTTATTGTTTCTAAAACAATAGGACCCAGGGAAGCAACTGCTTCTAATATTGGACAATACTTTTTCCCCCAAAAGACAAGCAGTTTGCTTTGTGGGATGCCTGCTCCACTTCCAGTGCCCGGTTTGAGGACACGATTTCCGAAACAAATTTTGCAGTTCAGGCCCCTTTCAGGTTTCTCAACTTGGTTGTTCAAAGATGCAAATAGCCCAAACTGATCATAGTTTAAAAAAATTAAAAAAAAAAAACCAAACACAAAAAACCCAAGAAAAAAGTCTAATAAAGTATTTGGTGGCTAAGGGTAGGAGACATGATTTCCAACCCTCCTCTGCTTCTGGAGCCTCAGTTCCTCCTCACCATGTTTGTTCCCAGCCTTTCCTCTGGAGACCATGTACCTGCTCTACAGTGGCCAACTTTCTTACACCTACCAAGCCACTTTATTCATGCTTAATTCAGAAAGGAAAGAGTTTATGGACTATAAGACCTCACACAAAAAAATTACAGAGCAAGGGAGGGGAAGCAGTCTGGAAAACGGATAGATCAGAAGCAATAAAAGTGCTTTTCCTTCTCTAGCATCTAGGGAACTTGTGACTCCTAATGTGGGAGGACTGAAACTCGCTATGTAGTCCTGAAGTTAATTTAAAATATAATCAACCAAGTACTTAAAAGAATGAACGTCTGCCAAATAAGTTAGCCATTAAAATATGCCCAAAGTATGTTATATAAGCAGAGTTCAATGCAACTGATGGTAAGAAAATACTTGGAGTCGCTAAGTCTGTATGTACCACAAATCAAAGTGCTGTGTAATTAGAATTATTTTGTCACCATCTTGTGGGACATTAGGGTAACATCTGGCACGCTCCTGATTTCAGCTTGTGGGTTCAATATGTGCTGAAGAAAATGGTTAGGAAGTGAATGCTCTAAATATTACACTGGTGTCAGTGCACACAATATTGTAAAATGAGCATTTTAGAGCTCCTGCAGTTTTACTGTGCTGCTGAGCAAACTTTCCCGTTTGCCGGCCAAATATTTCTCCCAAAGGCTGCATATGGATTCTTATAAGAGTTGGCACAACAAAGGGGGAAGAGAAGTCAGATTGCTAGCATAAACAGTTATGTCTTCTCAGAGAAAGTCCCTGTTTCAGCCATCTGATTTCAAATGGCTTCCTTAAGCCCTAATTTATTACTTCAAGTTCAGAAACTGTGCCTAGTCTGAAGATGCTTGAGAAATACACTCCCTCTCTCCATCGGCCCAGGCAGTTGGTGTCTGATGCAAACTTTTCCGGGTAAATGCGAACCAGATGTTTCCCCAATCCTGACTTGTGAACTTCTGTCCTGGGTTTCTACCCTGAGCCAGTGTGAGTGGGTTGGAGAGATGCCACCTCCACCAAAACACCGAACGCCCTCTTTCCAGGGCCACCGTGCAGCACCCAGCACAGCAAAACAGGTTTGTAGCCAACAAACACAGCCTGTGGTGAGCTTCTAAGAGAGGTGCCACAGCAACCCCCTCTGTGCCAGCTTTGCCCATGGACACCTCGCAGCCATCCCTCCGGCTGCTGCTGCTGCATTAGCTGAGGACGCTGCCTCTGAGAGGTCTGCGATAGGGAAATCTGGAGTCAGATTGTATTTCCCAACTGTTAATAAAATTTCTCCCGGAATAAAAGTAGAGGAGCTGGCGCCACTTCACGTTACTCAAAACCACAAATTTCCTCTCCCTTGCAATCTGCCAGAGTTACAGACTCTTTTGCAACTTCTTAAAAATTCAAGATGTTTTCCTCAAGTGAGCATCCCCCCCTCCTTCAAAATGCACCCAGGGAAAATGAGTGATCTGACTTAGCATTGCTGCTGCTGGGGAGAGGGAAGGGTGATAGTGAGCCAGCACGACAGCCCCATGCATGGGAATACGTGTGCAAGGGTTTCATCCCTGCATCTTCCTGGCCTGGGGATGTTAAAGGTTTCTGCAGCAAAAGGAAATGTTGATGTGAACGATGCTGCTGTGGTCAAGGCGAGGACCATAAGCTGCATGTGAGAGGGACGAGGAAGGTCTCTTCAGTCCCTGTCTCAGGGCTGCTCTGGGGCTGGTAAATTAAACAGGGCTGGGGCATGGGCAAACCTCTGCCTTGCCAGCTGTGGCATCAAATTGTCATCGCATTTCATGGTGCTATTTTGGCCTGTACCGCTCTCCAGCTGGTGTGTGGGCACGTTTCGGGGAATCACGCACCAGAGGCTCCCTGCAGCCAGCGGGGACCCCTGCCTCAGACCAGGAATTTATACCTATAGACGTGTGGAGGTGAACTATGTTGTGCCACTACTTTGTAGGGCAAATGTAGCCACAAAGGCACAATTTGCTGCCTGGCGGGATGTCCACCCTAAACTATGACACAAGACCTGTTTAAAATTTCATGCCTAGATTGACAGACATATTTCCTTATGAGGAAATACATTTGACTGTAATGCAGGCATGTAGGGTGCTGGATGGGAAATCATGAAACAGATTATTTCCCCTTTTTTAACAGCGTATAAACCTTACATATTTCATTGTTCAGTGTATTGCAGTCACAGAGCCTTGAGGCCTCTGGTTGTATAGGACGTTATAAAATAGACCACTGATGTCATTTGGAGCCTGTTGTTATTCTGGTAATGAGCTTGTGAAATTTGTTACGGGTAACAAATGTTAAGAACAGTCAAGAACCCCAAGCCAGACAACTGAAGATCTGAAGAAGATTTTTTTCATATTTGCTTTGTCTTACTATTTCCAGTCAGCTGAAAAACAGGTGGCTCCTGAACTTCAGCAAGACAGGAGATCTGTCCTGACGGGAACACAGCAGACACCTCAGTGCTGAGCCTTGGAGGTGGCCTGCCATGCTGTGTGAGCCACAGCCACACACAGGATACAGAAAAAATATGGAAAAAATACAGCTGCAGAAAAAATAAGGCTTGGTTATGAGATTCACAGAAGGCACCTCCATGGAACCAGCTACCCACATTGCCTCCAGGAGATCATAGAATGGTTTAGGTTGGAAGGGATGTGAAAGATCATCTAGTTCCAACCCCGTTGTCATAGACAGGGACATCTTCCACTAGACTGGGTTGCTCAAAGCCCCATCCAGCACGAAAATGGTAAGGCACGAGCTCTGTGCTGACCACTGAAGTCCATGCTGGAGGGAAGCAGCCCCCTTCTTTGCAACTCATGCATGAGCCCTTTCCTGATGACACAGTGACACTGTCACTGGAGCAAGGACTGGGTCAACCAGGTGTGTGGAAAAATAAAACATTTCCCAGCCAAACAAGCAGAGGTTTTATGTATGCAGGGGAGATTCTTTGACATGCTCTGTAATTCAGCAATTAGGAGCATGCTCTTTTGGGGACGAAGACCTAGGTTTGAGACTATCATCTGCTAGTTGCAGCTCTGTGGGGATGACAGACTGTCTCCTGCACGTCAAGAGATCATTTTAACGTCCTCATACCTAATATTCTGATATTTTTAGCTCATACTTGGCACGGCACTGATCATGTCATTTAGCTTTGGCTCATGTGGTAAAGGCAGTGTGAATTAGCAGCACGACATACAACTAGATAGAACTTTAAAGCAAAACATGCCCTCAGCTTTGCATGAAATTTCTGTTTCCAGACTGATTCTTGTGTAGCTATGGGGAATTTAACTGGCAACATTTCTAGTAGGACAGAAATGTTGAATAGCTACTCCTGATTTTAAAAAAAAAAAAGCCCACAAGACTTACTGTGTTACATCATTTCTACTATAATCCTATTAGCAATAGTATATTTTGAAAAATAAACCACATGGTTTGTCCTGGACAAGACGCTAGGGGAAGACACATGGCAGGGAACAAATGTCCAAAAACCCCCACAGCCTGAGGTCTTAAGCATGGGGAACTGGATCCCAGCACTAGATCCATGCACCAGTGCAGAATTACATGCGAATTACTGGGATTCAGTGAAGGACTAGAAATATACCCTGGTACGGTGACTTGTGGGATCAGAGCCAGCAGTCTCTTGTTGTACTGAACAGTGGTCACACCAATTCACATACATTGCTTCGGAATGTACCACATTACAAGCCCCCAGAAACCCCAGAAAAAAAAACTTTGCCAAGTTGCTTCTTATGCTTGTGCCAGCTTCTGCTTTCTGCCATGGAAAATGCCACAGGATTGATGAGGAATGTGTATGTGGGGGCAGTTGGTAGAAATATTCAAATATACAGTTTTTTGAATCTATGTTTCTAGGGCAATAACATTAAAATATGCTACCTCACTTATTTTTTTCAGTGAGTAAAACAGAACAAAAAAAAAAATTGAACCACTTTCTCCAAAAGAAGGTTGTTTCAGTTAGAAAAGTCAGCACATACAAAAGGTTTGACACAAATGTTTGTGGTGCACGGAACAAAGCAGAGGAGAGAAAAAGGCACCGTGCAGCACAGAATTGCCTGTAGATGTATTTCTTTATTAAAATTTCATGATTCTTACAGCTGATGTATAATTTATTATGGCAGTAACAACAGAGGGCTGATAACAATGGTGGGGGGATTGCAAGATTATGGGCGAGGGAAGCTTTTCAGGTAGCCAGAAGCTTGTTTCCATTTTAGAGATAAAGGCCTCCCTGTCCCTCTGCTTAGAGAGGGCTGTAAGTCACTGCTGGAAACAGTTCACTTCCTTCGCTGCTTTGAAAACAACCTGAATGTTGAATTTCACGAGGCAATGCTGTCGACAGCTGGCCAGGCAAACGCATTGCAGGAGGGTGGGCTTCCAACCCAAAGAAAATCTCCCTCTTTTCTGCCTGCCTATCTGCAGTCTCCACAGATCCGTCTCAAAGTAATCCCTCTTAGTAAATATTTGGCAGTATAATACCAAAAACTTACCCAGCCACATAAGGAAGAGCAATAAATCTCTAACACTAGCATGGAAAAGAGGACTCTAGAAGTAAAATAATCTATTTTACTGTACACTTTCTAGTACTGCCCTTATATTAGCACGCAGGTTGTGCGTTTTTTCCTTTGAGGTAACAACTACAAATTTACTCCTGTTTTGACCTCCTCTCTCAGAAGTTGCAAGCAGGAATTCAGTTAAGGTACTGGGGACAGTGTTACTTTTCTGGCAAAAGTAGTAATAAACCGGAGACAGAAAACAATAAGTGCAGGGCAAAAGAATTCTTAGCTAAATACCTTGTAAACCCTGATGAAAGGGGCTACTGGTGGCAGCTTACTTTGCCCTGAGTTGCAGACCTTCCAGGGACACAAACACTAGCAGGGCTGCTGTTTTCTTTACTGAGGTGTTAAATAAATGTTTTTACAACAAGCCTTTTCTGCAAGACATTTTAAATACAAAACATTAAAAGGAAACTTGCTCCCGCCTGACTTTACAAGCACAAATTTCTATTTGTTTTCTGAGCAACCCCATTTTTAATTATTCCAGCTTCCAAGGGAACATCAAAAAAAAAAAACCCACCTCACAGAGAATGATGAACTGACCATGAATGTCATTACCGTGATCGATGAATGATGCCAGAGACAACCGAAGTGCAAAAAAGCATTTCATCCCACCAGGCGTAAATATACGCTGTTGCTATGAATCACCCTAGCCTTTTGCATATAGAAAATTCATGAGCTCTCCTTGAATGTTGCTTGGTTCTGTAAATCAGACTTGTAAAAGAAGACCATACAGTGATTTCAAAAAGAGTCTTTCAGTATTCATAAATGTGGGGGTTTGCTTTCCAAAACAAAATAGTAATGGTGTGCAAGACAGAAATAGCTTGTTTTATTTCAGCTACTTTGAGAGGGAGCAGTTCTCTACCATTTACAGCGTGGATTCTCCCCATTGCATGCTTTGTTTAATTATACAAATAAGATTTGAAAAACATATGTGGACAAGAAAATTTTCTTGCAGGAACAGAGAGAAAACACACGCACAGATTAAAGAAGGAAACATTTGTTTATTAAAAAGGAAAAGGTTCTGGATGGCAGTGCAGAGTCAGACAGGAGACAGATGAATGTATGCACAGCTGTTCATGTTTAAAGGCAGAATATAGACATAAATACAGTTAGATCTTTGCTCTGCTCTGCTGCTACAGTATTTTTATACAGTTGATTCAAAGGAATATCTGTCATAACTGAACACAAGGAGAAGTTTATCAGAAACAGAGCACAGATTGCTTCTCTCAAGCTGGGATAAAGAAAGCCCAGAAAAGCCTCTCAAGCCCCGGTATTGCAAAATAAACTTAATTGTGCAAAAGAAAATCACCTTCTGTGGATGAGAAGATTAAATGTCACATTCAACTCCAAGTCAGATACTTTGTTCTTCTCTTTGAATAAAATGCAGGTAATTTTCCCCTGCTTCCATCACAGTTACTGCTGTCTGAAGGAGGGTCAGTATTACGAAGCAGGAATGCACTTGGAAAGCAATACCTTACCTTCTCTATGATCTATCCAGCCTATTTCCAAAACACACAAGAGAGAGAGGCTGATGATGCCTCCACTTCAAGGTTTTTTTTAATACATGGATACAATGAGACCACTTTTTGAAAAATCAGAAAGGCTCAGGAGAAGATGGCCAAGTCCTACAGCAGAGCAAAGCAGGCCTTATGAGTGATCAGGAGCTGGTCCAGAGGATACGGATGCTTCCCCAGGGTTGCCACTCTCTAGCCTGGAGGACATTATTTCACATCAGTTCTGCCAAGCTGACCTCCAGCCCTGCTTTTACCTGCATTAAGTGAGTGAGGTACCAATCCAATTAACTGTTAGGTATAAAGGCATTTAAGTGGAATGGTATAAGTGAACAGGGGGGGAGAGTCTGGAAAGAGCCCACAGATGTGGAGTTTGTACCTCTGAAGCAGGATTTTCTTCCATAGAAAATATTCCTATGGCTATAACCTGCTTGTTTGGCTGTTATTCCAGTAAAGTCTGTGTATAAACAAGTTGAAATGTTTTCGCAATATTTTGTTGCAAAGCATTCAATACCAAAAAAAAAAAAAAAAAGTAGTCTGGTACCATTCACACAAGCATATTTATTATATAAATATTTTATAAATTACAAGATTTTAATTATAAATGTAAACATTTCTAGGAAAATAATGCTTTATATTCTTATTAATGTTTACAACAAATATAAGGCACATAGTGCAAAAATACATTTCTGATGCAGAGATCACAAAATAATTACCTACATGTGTTATCTAAAAAGTAGCTGCTTACACTTCTGTGGTACAGTATTGTTTTCATTTAATACATATTGCTAATTCATTGCTAACTCTTTGTGGGTAAAAATATGATATAGCTGCCGTTTGATCTACCAATTACACTGGCATGCAAAACAAATATTTGGTTCACAAACTGCATCTTGTCAGAAAAAGCACGTATAGTTATCTGGTACATGATGTATGTTATTATGCATGTAGAAAATTTTATTCTGAATACCCAAGGATTGGCCCTGAAACGCATTATCTTTATATGCATACATATCTACAGTCCTGGACTGTGAAGTAATAGAGAACAACAAATCAAAGAGCTAGATTGTTTTTTAAACCTTGTAGCTCTTTCATACAGTTTCTTTTCTGGAAGAAACAATTTTAAGTAGCAGATGTTAAAACTGTATTTACAAACACTGAAAAATTAAACTGAGTCAAAGATGGACACCAAAACCACTGTGGGGCTTGATGCTGCCTCTGCCCAGGGTTTTCACTAAGGTTGTTGAAAATTGTGTTGAATTGGAATATGAGAGGGACACATTTTACTAATATGCCATTGGCCAGTATAAAGGAGTAAGGCATATATGGAAAGTGTTTAAGTAAATTTATAGTCATACGGTCATGTACAAGATGCTATGGTAAAGAGAGTACACTGTTTTTGCAGCAAACTTGGATGAGAGACAGGGATTTAAAATCAGATTTCCAAGCAATTTTTTTCCTGTAACCACAACAAAATTAAGCCTAGATGTTTAACATGTGCTACAGAGACTACAGAGGTTAAACCACACTTCTCTGGATTATTGCTAGCATTTGAGCACCACAAAAAATATAATGAAAGGTATGGGGAAAAATGCTTTTACTGACAGAGAAACACACAGATCTGTAGAAACTATCTCAAGTATGTTGGTTATATACTTCTCTGCTGTAAGTTTTTGACAGATAATTCCTAAAAGGTTTCACAAAATTGGAAGTATTTGAAATTATTACCTGTCCTCTCTATACAGCAATAAGTCTTCCCTTTCTATATTTTAGCAGAGTTGATCAAAAAAGCCAGCAGAGTATAAATTTTACCAAACACTGCATAAAGAATTGCACTGATTAGTTGCAGGTGAAGTATTACAATTATGGCACAGTTTAGAGCGTTACCCACGGTAGTAACCTCAGTGCAATTTACTTGCTAATATATATTGTACATTGAATTAATGCCTCTCCATTAAAACCTGAAGGTTTATGATTGTGAATTATGCACTTGCTAGCCCACAAACAGATAATACATCCCTGGATAAACACTGAACAAACCAGGAATTCTTAGTAGTGAGCATTACAGTAATAAGCATTACAGAGATGAAAGAGTTAAAATATATATTTACACAGCACCTACAATTTACACCTAAACAGCAGATGTTCCTGCTTGGATGCTCTTACCACATCAGAGTTCTCACTGTATTTGAAGTTGGAGACCAATAATTGTGTTAGGAATACATTTTCCACAAAATCCTCCACATCTTCCATATATTTTAGTACCATCCTGGGAATTCAACAAAGAGAACAGTCAATCATAGAATCGTCCACGCCAGAAGGGACCTCCAAAGGTCATCTAGTCTGACCTCCCTACAGTCAGCAGGGACACCCCCAACTAGACCGGGTTGCCCAGGGCCTCATTGAGCCTCACCTTGAATATCTCCAGGGAAGGGTCCTCAACTACCTCCCTGGGCAACCTGTTCCAGTGCTCCACCACCCTCATAGTAAAGAACTTTTTCCTAATATCCAATCTAAATCTGCCCTTTCCCAACTTAAAGCCATTGCCCCTTGTCCTGTCACTGCAGGCCTTTGTGAACAGACTCTCCCCCAGCCCCAGCAAAATGGGCACAGAGATCATTTATCAGTATCGCTTTATACCTTCTTTCCTGGCTCACCATCCAAAGTTGTCTTAAACTGCACATTTACTGTTCTTGTTCACCTGGTCCTTTGCTTTCTCACAGGAATCAAGTTGGAGGCAAGTGATCTGTAAGGATTCTCTGTAGTAGGGTATCTTTAATAAAATGGGGTTTTTGGAGTGTTTTTTAATTTTTTTTTAAAGTATTATTAGGTATCTTCAAAATTTTTAATAAACCCAATTAATATAACAATAAGCTCTTAAAATCCATAAGGAAAGAGTAGGCAGTCAGTGTTGATCGGATTAGATCCTGGGCAGTGTGATTAAACACAGTTTTTGCATTACATCTGGAAAAAGACTTCGATGGGTCAGAGACCTTGAGCACTAATTTTGATTCACAACTAGCTTTCACGAGAGAGTCATCACTTGCGTGGTCTAATATTCCAAGCCATAAGAGCAGGTAAAGGGAAAACGACGTCGACTTACGTGGGATTTGTGTATGTCAGCAGTTGCATAGTTGCCCTGAGCAATCCACCTCACTGTACTGGATAATCTCAGACCTGTACCAGTCAAATTAATGCTGAATTGACCCTAACAACAACAACAACAAAGTTAAAATACAACAAACTGCAATGCCTTCGTAAACAAAATTATTGTATTGCATTCACACAGAAGCACAGTATGTTGCAAAGAAGTACTGCCTCCACAAATGGTCAGTTAAGGCAGCACTACAATCAGAAAACTCCTGCACACCTCCATACAATTCACTGAGGGCCTGAATTCCTGTGTTCAGACCTATTTAAAATTGCTTAAATTCTGAGATCAAAGCTTTAGCAAAGGTAACTGTTCTGTTATATATGGTAGTTTCTGCTTTTTATCGCTTAATATTGTCATAGTCAGATATATATTTTATACATGTATTTGTATGGGTATATGTATCTGTGCATATATAAAAATACGGTATTGAGCCTTTATTCTTGTGATTCACTGAAATTCCTTCATAAAAATTTGGTCTTAGATTGTTTAGTATGGCAAACTTGTTTTGAAAGCACTTCTGTGTAAAGTTGCTGTATTCATAGCATTCTCATACTCAGGATGAGCTAACAGAAGCCCATATGGATAGGGCAGGTTGTTCTTCAAGTGCCCAAAAAGTGGAAGATTTCCATTTAATGTATAAAGCATCTGGAGGCAAGTCATACAAATCATGTGGAATGCTTTCTGCAATTAACAGGCCCAAAGTAACTTCATTCACAGTGATGTCATTTTGCAAAAATAAACGAGAAGTGCTATGTACAATTATAATGACAGCTTAACAGCTGTCTGTCATATCATGCAGCATGCTCAAGGCCAGAAACAGATTTCAAGGACTGAGAGTTCAGGAATGGAGGCCTTTTTACTGCATTTAAATTGTTAGTCTCAAGGCAGATCTTATAGATGGAAATGCATCGGTGCGAAACCAGGTGAGTAGAATGGCTTCCCAACAGAAGTTACAGATTACAAATAGATGTGTATCATACTAAGCCCAAGGAGTTGGCAGGTTGAAGGTGTCCAATACTGTAATCGGCTCCAACCATTTTCTTGTCAGGGGTTAAGTCTGCCTAACTCAAGTACCTTATTTATACCTAAGTTGTACATAAGTTATCTCTAGCTGCTGTTGAATCTGTCCACCCACATAGCCTGTCTTCAGTTTAAGCACCTAGGATGGGTGGATGGACAACAGGGATTCACCTCCATGCAAGTCTGAGCTAGTCAATCTTAACTCCCTTTATAACCAATGTAAAGAAATAAGCCCTTCCAAAGGATGGTTGACCTCATCCCAAGATGTCTAATAGGGTAAGACTAGCTGAACTGGTTTTCAAGGAATCTCATTTCTGCCAATGGACTCCAAAAGCAGCGTAGGTTGACCAGTTTGGATTAGGGCTATGTCTGCACCAGCAAGAAGGACACTGCAGCACGAGCAGATCTGTAGAATAAAAATGTTGGGTGAGAGAACCCAAAGTCTGTACACAGTACACAGAGAGAAGTTTTACTTTGGACTAACTCTCATCAAGTTCCACAGACTGAATCCTCATTAGCAGTTAGAGCGCATTAAGATCCTTCTTCTGGAGCTCATTGTTTGATTTAGTTTCATCCAGAAAGCATCCCGTTCATGTCTTTACTGCTCTGTGACGTGAACCAAGAAACAGTAAACTAGGACACTACAGAGATTAACTTAAAAAGCATCATCCAGTCCAAACTGAAACATTAATATAGACACACCAACGGATGTATCATTTTAAATTATATTGCCAAGGAGGATTGATTTCCTCTGGTAGTCTTCAAAGACATGTAGAGTCAGGAGAGAAACAGAAAAGATAAAAATTCTGCAGGATTATGAAAAAGGAAAGTCATTGGAGGAGAACAAAAATTGAGAAAGGATTAGGGGAAACAAAGGATACACCACGTCTAGAGGGAGGGAGAGCGATACATTAAATACATAGGAAGTTATACTTACATGGTGCATAGAGGGAAAGTGTGGAGTAAACATTTGAGGGAGAAACCGGGGGGTAAGGAGGGAGTTGGTAGAACAGAAGAGAAAAGAGTGAAAAAAAAATTCTTCTTAATGTAGTACACAGTCTAGACAGAATAGGGTATTTGTTTAGAACCTTACAGCTCTAAATCAGTCACAGATATTTTTTTTCCCCTCTGAATACCTGTGGACATCTGGCAGCACTGTAGCAATCTCCAGCTGTAGCAAATGGAACTGCTCTCCCAAGTATAGTCTGAGCAAAAAGAAAATCTGTGGCTAGAAAACAGAAAATAACTCGACATTTAAACTGCAGCATTAGGAGGTCAGGTGAAAACAATGTGAAAGGCATTAACATGGGGGGGATTGGTTTGGTTTGGGCGGGGTTTTTTTGTTTGTTGTTTGTTTGAGGTTTTTTGTATGTGTTTTGGTTTGGGGGTTTTTGTTTGGTTTTTTTTGGGGGGGGGGGTTGTTTGTTTTCTTGTACTAAAAACAAAGGTTTAAATATTCCAATT
>JAOXNO010000001.1:32278138-32289092 GCA_028565335.1 Limnodromus scolopaceus
TCTTCCCCAGACTGAACAACCCCAGCTCCCTCAACCTCTCCTCATAAGACTTGTGCTCCAGACCCCTCACCAGCTTCTAACAGTGCAGATTATTAAGATGACACAACTGCAGAAACTGGGATTTGTTTAACGTTACAGTAAGAGACAGGCTCTTCTGTGCACCATTTCAGGTATTATGCACAAATTTTAGGTTTCTCTCTCCCTCTTTATATACCTTTGTATGTTTACACACATGGATACAAAAGTTATTAAATTTTTAGCACGTAGAAAGTGGTCATCGCATCTTTAAAAATGACAGCTCTCTCCTCAAATCATCTTTAGATTTTCTTAATATTGAAATGCATATTTGGTATGAGGATGCTGAGTTGTATTTTGCTTCTTATCTTTTCTGGCAAGTCTTCTATGTAGTTCTTCTAGAAAACACTGCTGTCCAAAGGTTTTACCTCCGTGGTTTTGACTTCCAGCTGACATTTCTTTTGTATTTCTTTTCTTAAAAAGTTATTTTTTTAATATTTCATAATGATGTTTTATTAAGCATTTTATGCACTATATAAATAATTTTGTATTAAAATTACACAGTTCTATCAATAGGGATCTGCTCAGAGCTCCACCAGAGCTTTTGTCTACAACAGTAGACAAGTAAATCCTTTATAGGAGTAAACAAAACCTTTGACGTTTTTTGCCACTCTCTTTAGTTTTGCAAGCTTGACCTTCAAAACATCCAGCATGGTCACTTGTCATTATGCAACACAACAGCTATTAGAAATGTATCCAAATGCTAAAAAAAAAAAAAAAAGAAAAATAAAAAAAAAAGAAGAAAAAAAGAGAGAAAACTTATGGCATCACTCTGTTATTCATACAAGTTAAAAGCTTTACTTACCTCTTCCCATTCATCTGCCGACCACCGGTACTGCAGGCAGGCAGGCAGCCAGCAATGCCTCTTGCTAGCGGGCCGGGTATCACGATTACACATCGCTTCACTCACTTGACCCAGGCCCTTCAGCTGACAGTAGATGTCCCTTTCCTGAATCCCCACTCCACAGGATACAGAACACTGAAATCGATCAAAATTAGTTTCACATTGTGAAATGAGACAGTCCCCAGAAGGTTCAGATTACAAATTACTTTCGGTTTTTGCAGATATTTAATTACTATTAAAAGGAAAAAAAAAAAAAAAAGGTAAATATAATGAACTACTTTTTAATTTGTAGATTTCATTGCAATGTGCATGAAGAAAAAATAGTCTTGGAAATTATTTCCATTGAAGCAGTGTGTCATGAATATGATCTTGTCTTGTACTCTCATAGAGAACATAATTAGAGCAGATTTTACATACATCTTTCCATCTGCTGGCCTTCCAAGCAGGACATCTTCCAGCTCTACATATTTTGTACGTCCGTGGTTTTTTCAAATGTCTGCAGTTTCCTTCCTCAATTTTAGCTTGGAAGCTATTAAAACAATGCACATCACGAAACTTCAAACCTTTTCCACAGGAAACAGAACACTGAAAAGAGAAGTGTGTTTCATTACTTTACTAAAATTCTCAAAGTAATAAGAAAACCAGAAGCTGTGGCCTCTCCCAAAATGGACTCTATGATTGTGGGAATAAGTTTCTGTATTATGACACAACGTCTACTCTATGTATCTGAAATTTCTGTGTAAGCTCTCTCACACCGAGTGCTACTGACCAGATGCCAAATACCTCTCATGTGTTGTGCATTCATCGATGTCATCATTGACAAATACCTGAGCTCAGCCATCTGTATCCATGCAGGAGACAGCTTAATATTAGTGTCACAAGAACATGCTCTAGTAAACTCCTGCTTCCAGTATGTATATTGCTATTTTCATGTAAGCATGTAAATTTCATTAAAGAAAGGAAAGCATGTGAGCATGAAATCATCATTAAAGAAAAGGCAAAATCATGGGTATGTATGTTTCCAGCTATTAGGCTACAGAGTCATGTTTGCTCTGGCATCTCCCTCCCTTGAGCTTTGGGTATCTTGCTGTACGTGACCAAGAGGGAAGAGAAGAGGTATAAAGCAGACACTATAGGTTATGGTGCAGTCTCTGGAGGCATGGCCTTGCCCAGCTGCCCTGCTATTGTTTTCTCCAGAAAGTTCCTATAACAGACACAACTGGCTCTAGGACCCTCCTTCCAACATAAACCCAATGGGGCTGCAGATACATTTTGTGAAACCCACCCTGGCAGTACACACCAGCTGTGATTAGAGTGTGTCTGACAGATTGGTCTCTTCTGGAGAAACAGCCATTTCACTGCTATAGTCCTGGACTGCCATGCGACTTTCATGAGGTTTGAATTTAATTCTTCAAACCAAGGCTGTCCTATTCATCTGCAGAGCACAGCTGCAGGTCCTAGGGAACTTTCAAACAAGGAACCCCTGAAGCACTTCCAAATTAGGTGGCTACTCAGTTGACTTAGGTTGGATCATGAGCATTCTGCATGTAAGCACTTAAGTATTACTATTATTTTAATCATGTCATTAATCTTCTTATTTTATGCCTTTCTATCAAAATTTTTTGATCAATGGAGTTAATTCCTTTTCTGTATGGGAAAAGAACATGCTTGATTTGTTCTAGGATTTCCTCTGTACTTTACACCTGGACAAATGTTTCCTACACAATCAGGTAGGGAATTAATACTCAAATCAAAACTTAATTTCTAAGTGGATGTGGAAAGAAGAATTTAAATATAGACTTTCTTCCAAAGCACCTAAGATATTTCTCTTCCTTTTCTCTTACACTGTCATCTGTGTCACTAGCATGACATGCTAACATAATCAAGCACTTTTAAAAACATGTCTCTTCTATTTTCAGGAAATGAAATCCAGAACATCCATCTTTCACTGCAAAACCTGGCAAATATTTGCCCGAGAACAACAGCTGGAGAAAAGTTTTTAAAATGTAGAATAAGCAACTATAACAAATTAACCTACCAGGAAAGAAACATTTTTCATAATAACTGTACTTCATGAAACAGAATCTTGGCTGACTCACTTGTCCTCAAATACTACAAGGATTCCTATGTGTACTTAAACATTTATATACATAATCTTAAAGGTTTAATTGAAACTATCAATGCATTTAAAATTAAATCTTTACAGAATAAAGCAATGGTTTAATTTATCACACGATACAATGAATAACATGTTTCTCTTAAGCAGCTATAATTGTATTTGCAAAAAGAGTACTGATTTGGTCACAACTTGCGTTTTATATATCTGCTATACAATTCCAGTAAATAAGAAAATTTGTTTAAAAATTTAATCCCTTTGGTCTCAGCAAACTCTTTAAATTTATCATTTAAAAATACTGTTCATGTAGTTTTACAATTTATGTTTCATTAATTTAGAAACTAAGGTAGGGAAATACTGCGTAGAACAGAAATTACTTGAAAAGAAATTCTTTCTTTCCTTTTATCTATGAATAACATAGGTCAGAAAATATAAACTCCGCAAACCACATAATTATAAAGGGCTTTCATAAAACTCAGCTCTGAAGTCAGAGGGTTTAATTATCAAAGCAGGCAAAATAAAACTTATGCGTGAAAACTAGTATATCGATATGATATTGATAATTGATTTTTCCCTCCCTTAAAGCTTTTTTAAGGAATTTCAATCATAAAATGTAAACATAAAGGATCCCTATACTCTGAAGAGTCTTCCTTTTCATTCTTCAGTAGTATGTCAGTGAAGTGCATCACAGAGTTCCTTAACCTCCTCCTATGATGTGTTAGGAAAACACCACGTGCTCCTCCTTCCTCAATGGCTTTCACCTGTGAAGCATAAATTAGGCTCCAGGGGGCTACCAGACAGAAAGAATCCCTTTGGGGATGGCAGTTAAGGCTGAGAACTGCAACCACAAAAGGTGTCCTAAATTAGAAGTCTCTGCTTCAGGAGATGAGGCTACCACCATAGAATAATCACATTCTGTAATTTCTCATTAAGATAACGCTTTGCAGTATACATATATATTTGTTCATACAGTTTATATCTTTTAACTCAAAAAAAAAAAAAAAGAGTTTTATTTTACAGGGCTAATGGCTGCTAATATCAATAGAATATGCAAAGAAGTCTTTTACCCTGCATTTCAGTCTTCTAAAGATCTTCTGACCTAGTGGGAGGCGTCCCAACTCATTGCAAAGGGGTTGGAACTAGATGATCTTTAAGGTCTCTTCCAACTCTAACCGTTCTATGATAATATCTCTACCCACTAGATACAACATCACATGTTTACTTCTACACAGGTTAGAATTGAGTCTGGTTTTTCATTGTTGGTTTGGGGTTTTTTTTGTTTGGTTGGTTTTCTCTCTTCATTGTTCCAAACTGAATTGAGCTACATCTCTCTTATATTTAAATGGCCTAATTTAATCTTTGTAATTTGTGCTATTCTTTCATCTAAAGAAAGAAATTGAAGATTTGTATGTTGTTAGCCTATTATAATAGCAAGGTATTTTCAGTAGTTACACAGCAATGCCTGCATAAGGAGATTGTTTACAGTTCTCTTTCATAAAGATGTTCTACTGCATTTCATAGAGTACAACTATACAGGAATTTGTTTTCAATCATATGAGATGGGAAGCTGAAGAGGGAGTTCAAACAGGAAAATACCAGTTTGGATGTTAAGAATAACAAAGGCTTTATGAACAGCTATTTCATATACTACTTAAACTTTCTTTCACTTGAATAGTGTTTAGCTTTGATGACTTAAGCTAGCTGAAACCTATCGTTATCTTAATGCTAAATGCAGAAACACAAATGAAAGACTTAAAATCTGTAGGTAGAATTTATTTTCAATTATTTTAAAAATATTTTTGCATTTCAAAAAATTCATTTAATTATAAAAACATATAATTTACTTTCCAGTAATGTAACTTTGGATAAGTCACCTTTTTTTTTTTTCCTTTTCTTGCTGTAAGAGACAATAAGTTACAGAATGTTGTCAACAAGAAAAGATCCACATATAATAAACTTTTTTACAGGGAGTTTTTTCACTCTATGTTAATTTAATGTTATCTGTAACAACTTAAAAAGACATGTTCAACAGGTTGGGATTATGTTGAAAAATCTTAAATGCATGAAAACCTTACAAAGTGTAAGTTTTCCAGAAATACTGAGACAGCATTTCTGTATACAGATTTGCTGTCCTCTTTCACATATTCACCAACTTACAGCCCTGTTTCCATGTATCCAAACCTCCTGTTGAATAAATCTTGCACTGAAAAAGAAAATTCATTGTGCCAGAGGTAGTTCACTAGTGTCCTAGTATTACAGGTTTCAACTTAGCTTTTAAAATTGCTGAGGTTTTTTTGTTGATGTTGTTTTGTTGGAATCTTTTCTTTTTTTTTTTTTTTTTTTACTTAAGTCACAAAAGAACATCGAAGTTTAACTAATTAGGTTAATGTGTGTTTGTTGTTTCACTGAAGGAATGAAAGATCCTGATACTTTGAAAAAGCCCGGACATTATGCAGCTGTAAGCCCCTGCTTGAATATGCTTGCCCAAACTTGAAAACAAGTAAACCAACAAACTAAGAAATGCCTCCAAGGAGCTCTGCTAGGATCAGGTGCTTGGGGTACTGCCTCTCCTGGAACTGCGTGGAGCAGCTCCTGCCCGCTTCAGCGAGGCTCCACAGGGCCAGATTCTTACACCTGCTGCAGTGACCATCTCCCACCAAGGTCAGCATGAGGAAAAGAAACCTAAACATTGCTAAAGGTCAGACCCTTCACAATTTCAGTGGGATCTTGATAAAATTTAGGCAACTAATTCCAGGGTTGTTACTCTTAAAGCCTTGCACACACATCAGTTGCAGAAGCACCGAGGCTGGCCTGAGCAACACTCAACCACCTTAAAAAGTTCCTTTGGTGCTGAACAGTCTAATTCTACAAACATGTGCAATCCTTTTAACACACTGACCTGCTCAGCACTTTACATGCCCATAAGGACAACTGGTATCCTAAAAACAGATTTTCCTCTATTTCAACTAACAAGTTTAAAAAAGAAAGCAATTGCTCTGAGTACATCGAGTGCACAGCAGGTGAATGAGGCACATTACAAAACACAGTGACAGATAATATTTAATGCAACCAAATAAAGGAAATGCTCCTAATTTTTTTCTTTAGCACATGAAAAAGCTAATGCACTCACCCTGGATGCAGATGATCCAGGATCATCAATGGAAAGCTCAAGAGGGTGTATTACTCCATAGGTACAGTATTCTCCTGAAATTGGACATATTCTGGCTTTGTTCCTTAGATAATATATAAAAATAGTTTTTAAAGGGACTGTTTCCTCCCAGAATGCCTGGACATCAGATGCAGGCAGCCTCAGCTGTGTTCTTTACTGGACAGTGACCCAACTTCAGCCAGCGAAATGAAGGCTACTCCTCTCCAATACAGCTCCTCATTGGAGACTCCTGACACGTAGATAAGGGTTGCCTGTCCTCCAGCACAAAAAATGAAACTAAGTCTCTCAAATGCTGAATCAAAAGCCTTAATCAATATAAAGTGGGGGATGACTCTTGTAACTTTTCTGTAAGGACAGAGCATAGTTCCTGCTTAGTTCTTTGAATAAAAAAATAGAGGTTCCATAGGAGATCCTCGAGTGGGACTCCCAAGTGGCTAAAGGCATCTAAATACAGCTTAAAGGGAGATGTCTTGCATTAATTTCTATCCCCACCATCAGTGTTTTCCTTAGAGAGTTGCACATTGCACACACTGACCCTAGACACCTGCCTGACCAGTTGTCTTTCAGCTTTGTATCATCAGTAAGAAGCGTTAAATTCTCTCTTGCAGAGGAGTGAAACCTTGTTCTGTGCTCTGGAAGACACTCATGTCCCTTTAGCACCTCTAGCCTATAGCACATTTCATATAAGACTGAATTTTGCTCTTCATAATTCTGTGTTCCTTCTTGGAGCTCCTAACCCATTACTACACGCTATCTGTGGAATATGGTCCTCTCACTGCCTGGTGTCCACTCTGTTCTGTGAGATGCTCTGGTCGTGATCTTCCCAAGGCTTAACTCTCCTGCTTGGGGAAAACACAATTGCACTTAACTCTCTTGGCTGCTTATCTCCTTCCATTCAAACTTGAATGTGGTTAAGAACAACACAGTCCTTATGGCTCAATAAGTCTATAGTGTGGCGTCACTCGTATGACATTCCACACAACTGGAGGCTTATGGAGAGTGCGTTTTCCATATATTGTCTGCAGATTGCATATGTAGAAAAAAAAAGTCCATAAGAATTTTAAATCTCAAAAGAAAGACAAACATCTCTTTAAAAAAATGCAAGTTGAAAAAACCATCCTGTAACCATTTTACACAGAAATTCTAGCACTTGTCTCAACATTGGCTAAAGTAATATTTCCCATATGTCACATTCTTTTAAAAACATAAAACTACAGTAAAAAGCTGGACTTGATTACTGTTGTTCAAAGTCATTCCATAATGCTGGTAACTAGGAT
This sequence comes from Limnodromus scolopaceus, assembly GCA_028565335.1. Taxonomy (NCBI): domain Eukaryota; kingdom Metazoa; phylum Chordata; class Aves; order Charadriiformes; family Scolopacidae; genus Limnodromus; species Limnodromus scolopaceus. The sequence goes on from JAOXNO010000001.1 coordinate 32,285,620, forward strand.
TCATCTGTTTGGCTTTTTTTTTTTTTACAGTAATAAAGTTCTGTGAGGATAGGCCTGACAGAACTGGTGCTTTCTGTGGCACAGACGGACTCTCAGACAGGCATGCCATCAGCAGTGCCTACCAAATTAAGGCTCTTTCCGCAGCTGGCATGCAGTTCCACTAAAAGCTTTTTGATTCTTTTGCTATTGTTATTGTTTCATTGAAGAGTTGAAGAGCTTGGATTATTTGGTGGATTATTTTTTCTAAATGTTCTTAACCTTTTCTTTCAAGGGAGTGTTTTGTGTAGCTTAGCTGGTTGCTCAGTAAGCTTCTGGATGTAGAAAAACAGACCAGTAAATGTAAAGCACATAGCAGTTTCCCTTTGTACTCATATTAGCTATAAAGGGACTTAAAATATAAATGACTGTGACTAAAAGTAGTACTGTAACTATACCAGTTTTGGCTGGGATAGAGTTAATTTTCTTCATAGTAGCTAGTAAGGTGCAAGGTTTTGAATTTGTGACTAAAAGTGTCGATAACACATGGATATTGTATTCACTTTTGAACAGTGCTTATACAGCATCAAGCCCTTTTCTGCTCCCCACACTGCCCCACCAGTGAGTAGGCTGGGGGCGCACAAGAGGTTTGGAAGGGATGCAGCTGTGGACAGCTGACCCCAATTGACCAAAGGGACATCCCAGACCATATGACATTGTGTTCAGCAGTAAAAGCTGAGGTAAGAAGGAGGAAGGATGATGTCTGGAGTGATGGCGTTTGTCTTCCCAAGTAACCGTGATGAGTGATGGAGCCCTGCTTCCCTGGAGATAGATAAACACCTGCCTGTTGAGGAGAGGTAATGAGTGAATTCCTTATTTTGCTTTTCTTGTCAGTGCAGTTTTTGCTTTACTATTAAAGTGACTATATCTTAACCCATGAGTTTTTTCACTTTTTTCTCCTTCTGATTCTCTCCCCCATCGTACTGGGGTGGAGTGAGTGAGTGGCTCTGTGGGGCTTAACTGCCTATCAGGGTTAAGCCACAACAGTACACTGAAAAAGGATAAACCATAATTCAAATGTTAGAAGGTATTTAGGTATTTTCTTCTTCTCTCTCTTTTTTTTTTTTTGTCAGGCACTTCTCTGACTGGACAGGAAGATCAGTTAAAAAAAAAAAAAAGATAACTATAACCTACAGGGTTAAACACAGCAGTTGCTTGAGTTGTCTAATTAACTGTATTTTGATGATCTCTGGTTAGCCCAAAAGTCTGTTTGGGCTCTTCGATAACTATGCTAGTAGACTGGGACCACTACTGCACAAGACACTAGTGAAACATTACTTTGAGCATTACTTGAACTTTTCATTTCCATATTTCATTTCCAAGCTCTTATTGTGCCTTCCTTCTCCCTGTTGGCTGCATCTCCCCATGGGTTCTTGTGATGCTTGAACTTGAAATAGGCATTTTTCAACTAAAGTATTCATAAAGTTGCTCTTTCATTTTAGTACATAGACTACTACTGCCAAGAAACAGCACAGTCTCTGTAATTAGGTCCTACTGAATTCTTTGATTCAGTCAGTAATTCTTCACTGAAAGAAATACAAACACTTGTGCAATTAGCTCAAGCACTCAGAAAAGACTATGGCTACAAAAGATCAAACAGTCCATCACTCCTGAGAAAGAGTGGATTGAACTCCAAGAAGTATGTGTATGATTTACTGTTACATCTAAGTTACACTTATGTTAACTACAGAAGTTACACTGAAGATATTTTAAAGTCACTTCATTCAGTGTAGCTCCATTTCAGAAGTTCGGGGTTATATAACATTCCTCTGGTGTTCAGAAAATGTCTTGATTTGATTAAGTCCTTCTTGCAGCTGCAGGCTGTAATTCTGCTTTGCCATATTTCCAAATATGCTTTTGCAGCTACAGCAATGGAAGGGAGGACGGCTGGGCCAAGAAGGACTCAAAGACTTCACCCAGTCTATCACACTGCTCAGAGTCTGGATCAGCTTATACCTGGACCATTCCTGACAGCAGTTTGTCAGACTTGTCTTCAATGACAGGGATGCTACAACCTCCCTTGCATGCATTTTTCCACGGTATAACCATCCTTATAGCTAGAAAAATTATCGTAGGATTTAACGAGTCTCTCTTACTGTTAAATAAGACGGTTACTTCTCATTTTACCCTTAGAAGGCTCAGAAACACTCACCTCTATAACCACTGATTAAGTGTTGGAAGAATACCTCATTCAGTCCATTCTTCTATAGACTTGGTCTTGAAAAAACACAGCTACCCAGCCTTTTCTGATTCGTCACTTTGTCCAAGTCTCTTGCCATTCACGTGGCTGTCCTCTGAACACTCCAACTGTCTGCACATTTTCTACAAGGAGGTATCTGAGACTGTGTGCTCTTTATCAGCTGAAGCACTAGAGTTAAAATATGCCACAACAAAAAGCATACGCCCAACAAGCATATATTCAGTAATATTATTCTTTCTTTGAGTTCTTTGTGGCCTTCCCACTTTGTAGAGTTCTAGATGACATTTGGAAGGTAAGATCTAAAGATAAAACTACTTTCTGCAGCATTATTTGCAATCATACTGCAAGCATCACATCATATATATCTTTGACATAAATTAATAAAAAATGCACTTCTCTCCTACAAGTGTGAACCGTATTCACACAGGGTTGCAATGCTACCCTCTGATCCAAATACTACCTAGATGACATTCCTACCACACAATTTGACTGGATCTCTAAACTCAGTAACATTTAATCTATTTTTTGAAAAATCATGTAAGCCTGTATTTTTAATGCCCAAATGCACAGCTAGCTGAGCCCAGTGAGATCCAACAGTTCCCCTTCTCCCGAGCCGATATATGGCTGCTGAGCAATGTCTACTCGTAGAATACTCCAAGCAGCCTCCACAGTTACTGCAAATTCCTCACCGTCTGTTGCTTGTGCACGAGGAAATATACACCCCTTGATCTGTTTGACCTCTTGTGTATCAAAACATGGAAGGTGAGAAACTAGCACTCTCCATGTTTCAGTAAGACGCAACACAAGCATCATCCCCAAAACACTTTGCAAAGTTCAGTTCACATCACAGCCTTGGCTCCCGTGACAGCGACAGATGGTCCCCTGAGGTCAGTGACCCATGTCTGCAGAAGTCAAACTCTACTGATGATGCTACAGAGGAATTTTAGACAATATTTAAAGTTTCTACCACATGGTCTGCACTTTTTTGTCCTGTGCAGCTGGCAGTAGTCTTAACGAGGGAGATCTTTCAGCAAAACAGCCATCTGCCTGGATAGCAGGTGAGCAACCATACTCTTTGCAGCTGTTGGAAAAATCAAAACCAGAACTCTTGAAATTCCACTCAATGATAAACTGCAGAATTTCACTTATTCATTCTAGTTAGATTTCACTGAATTTCACTGAATTTTTAGAGTTGGAAGGGACCATAGAGATCATCTAGTCCAACTCCCCTGCCGAA
>JAOXNO010000001.1:32296209-32324277 GCA_028565335.1 Limnodromus scolopaceus
TCATGAGGTTCAACAGGGAAAAGTGTAGGGTTCCGCACCTGGGGAAGAAGAATGTCAGGCACCAATACAGGTTAGGCATGGATCTGCTGGAAACAAGTTCTAAAGAGAAAGATCTGGGGGTCCTGGTGGACAGCAAAATGACAACGAGCAAGCAGTGTGCTGCAGCTGCTCAGATCAGACACGCAAAAAATAAGCTATCATCTGGTTCCAAATTTAAGATTTAAAATACAAATGAGGATTTACTCATAACAGACTACTGCAACAACCTTTAGGTAACACTCAGTTACAATCCGGATTCAGTAATCCAGTCATGTATTCTTTGTAAAGGAATGAGAAAGGATGAGAAGCAAGCATGTATTTCAAGTTGTGATATATAATGTCATTAAAATGTCTCTGATAAAATTTACGTTGCTAGCCACACTCACAAGAGTGAAAGCCCTACCAAAATATACAGCTTTCAAGGTAACATCAACTTCTACCACAAACTGCCTAAGCAGGCACCTTGCTGTTTGGCTACCTGGCTCTCCAAAGGTTTTGGTAAGCACGGAAAACCAAAAAATTGGGGGACCAAAACTAAAATCAAACTCCTACATACATCAAAATTCTTGTCATCCAAAAATGCAAGCAAGCTTTTCTCACTATGTGAAGCTGGAATGTAATGTCTTCTCATATACAAATAGCCTATTTTACTCCTCCAGAATAATTCCTCCTCACACTCCATAAAACCTTTAAGAAAATACACAATATGAAAAGTACACAACACAGTAAAGGCATATATGTATCAGGAATGTTTAGAAACTTACACTTGTTTTCTATTGTGCAGTAACAACCTAGGAGGCATAGAAAAAGAGACTATAAAGGAAGATGTGACCATTTAACCAAGAGATAAATACCAAAATCTTAAGAAAAACTGACATAAAAGGGGAAGCTTCAGTTAGCAGCCAAATAAAATCCTTGAAGTGAAAGCACCTTAAAAAAACCTCCATTAAGAAAAGCATACTAGATGAGTATGAGTTATCACCTGTTGAACTGCAGAAGGAAGAGTAAAACGAAACATACGTTCACATTACATAGGGGGAGACCTTATCACCACGTTCCATTATTTAAAGGGTGGCATTTATTCTACAAAGAAGACTTGAGACTTCCTTTTTCACAAGGAGTCACATGGAAAAGACAAGGGGTGATGGGTACAAGTTACTCCTGGGGAGATTCCGACTGAACACAAGAAAAAAATTTTCACAATGAGACCAATCAGCTGCTGGAATAATTTGCCAAGAAAGGTTGGACCAGGTCCCTTCCAACCTGGTATTCTATGATTCTACAATTACACATTTTGCTCGGGTACAGGGCCAGAGATTTGGCACTGGAAATCTCCTAACTTGCTATTCTGTGTCAAATTATTTCCCAGCCAAGTACTGCTAAATATACTATTTTGTTTTCTAGTATAGCGACTTTACATTGCTTCTATACATGAAAGTTTTGCAAGATTGTATATGTATCTGCAGTATGTATCTATCTGAAGATTTGTTGTCTGTAAACATAACCATCGATCCAATTAGCAGCTGATTTGATTATATTCCCACTTAATTTTTTGTCAGGTAACAGACGATTGTTTGGCTAAGAACACTAGAGCATGTTCCTATGGGAAATGCTATTCAAAAGAAAAAAGCTTAGTATTGAAAGCAACAAAAAAGCATTCTTGAACTCAAAGATAGATTATTCTAAGGCTCTTCTAGCACAAATTGTTAAACCTAGTCATTATGGTTCAGCCTTAAAAAACTTATGGTATCTTTGTGAATTTGTAATACTGTCTCTTTTCATGCTTTAAGTAAAATACAGCTTCTTGACATTAGGGTCAGAAAACCTGAACCACTCTGATGAAAATTAATACAATAAACCAGAAATCTTACTGCATGGACTAAACACAAAAACCCAATAACGTACTGTGGAAAGAAGGGATATAATAAAAATCTATACTAGAACAAAGTACTCTTAGCCAGCTGTCAGAACGCTATGGAATTTTTCTTGACATTATATAATGTGACATATGGTTTCCATACTTTTTAGCTTGTAATTTATTCATTCTTTCATGAAGTTTTGGATCATTGCCTCAATCCCTTCAACAATGAAACCAGAGCAGTCTAAAAGAAAAATATCCAAGATATATGGGCCAAATTTACTGGTGCTGCAACTCCATTAAAATAAGCAGCTATATTTACCTCAAATATTATTTGACCTACAAATACATTATAAACATGTATATATCAAAATATATACATCTGTATTGTAGTTTGTGTATAACAAAAAAGAGGTAGCATACTTAGATACATGCCAATTAGGCAATGAAATCTCGAAATCAAATGTTTCAAATTTTGAAACACTTGACTTTAGGAATGCTTGTATAATATTTATCAATCTCATTTACATTTAGAATTGACACCATATTCTTTAAGAACAAGGCAGAGTCCCTCAAGACACATTGACTGGGTGTAAACCCACTCCATTTCCTTTGGGTTCTGACAAAAAAGAAAATAAAAAAGATGAGCATGATTCAGTTCTTCAAGAAAATTCTCTTAGAAACTTGCACAAAACTAAGAGCGTGGAAGACGTAAGCTATATTCTAAAAAGACCATTGTCGATCTCTCAGTGACCTCCAGATCAAATGAATTCAAATACAGGCAAAAGGATGAGTTTCATAGCCATCCTCCCTGTAAAACATCAGAGTGTCTTTCTTGCTTGGATATCATGATATGAAAATGCTGGATTGAATTAAATGATTTTCAAGGATTCAAAGAATCAAAGTTTCTGAATATTCATAATATTTTTGAGAAAGTGTCCTGGAGTGGTTCGACCCTTTAGAATTTGAGATTTACTTGCCTCATGTCTGACTGGATAGATGCAGAAACCAGCAACAGAGGGGTACGTAGCCCTTAAGCTTTGTAATGGGCAGCTCCAGTAGCCACAGATGGACACTATAAAGTGTAACAGCCCGTAGCTGCTAAACTGCAGAAAGCATCAACCAGAATTCTGGCTTCAAATCATAAACAGAGCCTTCCTTGCAGCTGCCCTATCGTGCATTTACAAGATATGTTTCATTTTAATTATGTTGTGTAAAATGAATCAAAGACTAAAAGAAATGTATTTACAAGGCATATTGCTAAAAGTCTTCTATCCTCAAATATATAGTGATAGTGGAAGAAGTCAGAATGCCCCAATATGGAAGAGAGCATAAAAGAAAACTAATGAACTAAAACAATCCTTCTACATAATGAATCAGGTTTTTGACTCAGGATTCTGAATTAGTCTTAGATAAGTTGAGGTTTTTTGAATCTATTTCTACTGGAATCTAAAATCCAAGAGGAAACTATCTGGCTATGTAAAAGCTGGAATAATCTACAAGTAAAGCTTTTTAATTTAGACATCATTTACACAAAGCTACATCAGAATGAGGAAAAGGTTTTATAAGCAATTTTGATACCCACTTCTGAACTGGCTGGGCCAGAGACAAGGCCAATACTCAAGGAGGTCAAGGAGTTATTCCAGATAAAGCAATTGCTCAGCAATTTCCTTCTACTCCCTCTCTCCATGTATGACATTTGTGCCATGCGTGCCAGAAGTAAAAATGGCAGAATCTATTATGGCAAATTACAATACATGTGGGAAGTCTCTACTTAAGTTTCTACTTAAGTTTTGACTATGGAATCTCACTAGCAGTGATAAAACTGTAATGCCTTGCTGTTCAGACACATAAATATCACTCAATACTTTTACCAAAAGTTTAAGTAGTGCCTGATCTGGTTCTTGCTGTGTTTATAGAGGAAGGAGTAAGTGTAGACCTGACGTGCTTGATGACTCCAGCCTCCAGAGGTTGTCCAGTCACTACCAGTCCCCTTTATTAGAGCATACTGTATGCCAGAAAGGCATGAGATAGGCAAAGCTATGACCTATTGCTAGACTATCACATGAGCATCACTTGTCAGCCACCCATAGGGGAATGCTAAACAAAGCCATTTGCAAGGCTACAACAGTGTTTCTGTGACTAAAGCTTTTCCCGCTCTTTCATAATAGTTGCCCTCAATGAATAGGTTTTGCTCTCTTTAAACAGTAGCAAAAATTAACTGAATTTTGTGTGTTGGCAGCATTCAAATTAGCTAAATTACTAAAAAGTGACAGCATATTTAATGTGAGCCTGCTTTTATTTCCTGAATCTGGTAAATTGGTTTCTGCAAAAGACCATGTGACAGTGTGACGAAATTAAAACTATTACTGAATAACCATAGAGCTTGCAATGATATATAAAGCAGAGGCCACAAACTCTCTGATAACTAGATGCCATTTTAAACTTAGTTTTTGAAAGCTTAAAATGGCTTTTTATGTCAATTGAGATATAAACCAGCATGAAAATCTTTGGAAAACTAAGCCATATGTAACATTTTCAACACATTACAACAGCTTACGAGTAACCTGTTAGTGCAGGACAAACTGCATCACTCAGCGAATGAGCAGGCTGTGAACAACTTTCCAGCTAGAAGGAAAACAAATATTGAGTTCAAAGGCAACTCTGTGCTGAATGCTCTGTTTGCCTTCGCAGCACCTGAAGTACATTCATTAATTAAGCATGAACAAATCACCACTAATTATTTGGCTAATGGCTAAATAAGATCCTCTGGTGTCTCTTAAACACAAACCCAAAATTCTGTTTTGCACAGTGGAAGAAAGAGGTAACTGTGGTAAATTATCAATTCAAACTTTCATTTTAAAGGCTATTTGCAATAAATTAGAATAGATTATGTAAACACTAATATATCATTTAAAGTTGAAATTTGACAATATTTTTAAAAATATTTCCATATTAATTCAAAGAGCCATATTACATCATTTTATTAATTAAAAATAAAATAGAACTGTTGCCCTATCCCATCTCCCAGGGATGTTAATGACAAGTTTTTAACTGACTTTGATGGAACCAGAACTGGATCCAACCTCCTTTGATTGCCATTACTCTCCTTAGAATTGTTATCAAATTCACAGCTTGGGAAATATAATACACTCTATATTGTAGAGTTTGCGATGGTTACTTCAGTATGTTAATAATTTGCTAGTGGCAAATTTAAAGATTAATGGTGAGTATTGTAAGCATTCTTAAACATTAATAGACAGTGACATGTAGACAATAACATATTATAGTTACATAATTATACATGGACAGTTTTAATTAGTCACTGTTTTAAAACCACAAATATAAACTTTTATACACAAATGTACACGTAATATGGTGTAAAGCATTTGATGACAGAGTGTAATATACATGTGTGTGAGTTATTTTATACTTAAATATACTATTAGAAAAAAAAGTTATGCACTAAAAAGCTTTTTTTCTTTTTACAAATATAAATACGTAGATACTACAGTATAAATTACAGCATATACTTTTAAATTTAAAAACAGATCAAATTATAATCTTTCAAAATGGAGCAACCTAATAGGAATTGCTATCAGCTATGATGATCTGTGGTAACTTTCAAAATATTCCCTATGATGTTTTACAGACCATGATACCGTTCCCACTGAAGTAAATGGCTGTTCTCCATTTAATTCATTGACTGCAGGAACATTCGCGTAATAAAACTACATAGACTATATTTCACATGCATTATTATTTCACCATTATCAAATAAAATAATCATATAATTTTTAAAAGGCAATGGGAAATAGAGTGACAGAAAGAACAAGAAAGTGGAAAATATTAGTGAATGCTATCGTACCGATTTCCACGGTCCCCGATGCCATGAAACATCACCAGGGCAAGAATGCACATTACATTGTGCCATATTAGGCGGCTTGTCTAGAATTTCACAGTTTTGATCACCCAACATTTGGCCAGTAGGAAGCTGACAAATCACCAGTCTTGTCTTTATTCCGTCTCCACAAGTTTGAGTACACTGAAATACAGAATTTTATATGCAATATTTTTGTTAACGGAGTCATCACATACCATTGAATCAAATAGATATAGCAATAATCAGTACACGTTATTATTTGCTATGTCTATCTTCATACTCCCTAGACAACTCAAGAATAAGGATTTACAGTCCTATCTCATATAACGAAAAAACAATTCTCTCACCAAAACATTTACCAAACTACATTGTTATAATTTTTTTCTACAAAAAGTCTCAGTTACAGAGAATCTATTCTATCAAGGAGACATAACCTTTTGGGAGAACCAATGTACATATATATCTCTCTTTGATAGCAGGAAAAGATGGAAATTGATCCTAAAACTAGACAGAAATTGATCCCTGCCAGAAAAGGGAAAGCTCAGACACCGGGCACACTTTCTCGTTGTCTAACTTATACAGACTAAGTGTAAAATGCTGCATAATGCACCTGCATTAACTGGATCCCAAGTCTACAGCTATAGACGGTAAAAACATGATACTCAGACTGCCCTTGAGAACTAAATGGCTAAATCTGGCCAAAACGAGGGGGACAAGAAAGAAAAATGAAAGTCACTGAAACAATTTTTCTTCTATTCCCAACTTGATGTATCAAGAATAAGAAGAGAGGGTAGGAAACACAAGAGGTTAGGTTAGAATGAATGCAAAACTAATAAGCTTTACTCCTCCTGCAGTGTCTGGGCAAGAATACGTGGTTAAGATAAGACATTGCATGAGAATGTATAATGTTTCATCAAAACATACCAACCCAGACAGACATGCATGATGCATCATGATTAGATGCATGATCCTGTCTTCATACTTCTAATTAGTAACATTCTAATTAGTAACAGCCCAGTAGATACTACTACTTGCAGTTATTCTAGTCAGTACCTGCGAAATTTGATGTAATAAAGTTTCTTTATAGCTTCTTGTGCTCATTTTTTTCTTAGGCACTGAGGTTTTCCTGCATACAACTCATCTTTTTGTAAGAGAAAATAATTTTATATATCTCAAGATCCAAACCACTACGATGACACCCAATTATATGTTGTACATCCTTAGCCTCACACAATACCTACCTCTTTTGGATGTATATTTACACTACTTATATTTACACTGCAGTTCTGGATTCCATCAGAGAACAAGGTTTATATAAACAGGTTGAAACTAATTCTTTTTAAACAATTTAAAAATTGGTGTTCAGCTCCATTCACAGTCAAATAATTATGTTACTATATCTAAGCTTGCGTGATGAATAATGTTTTCTTTTGAAAGTGAAATGATCTTACTTCTCCCCAGTTCCCATAGTTCCATCGCGGGCAGGGTCCAGAATCACAGTGTCTTGACTCTGGAGGTTTTGTTGCCTCATCACAATTACTAGCACTTCTTCCTTCCTCATCTTGACATACTACAACTCGACGGTGAAATCCACCTGCACAAGTACTAGAGCACTGCCAAAACATGTAAACATACGAATAACCATTGCATAATCAGAAAAATGTAAAATATATTCGTTAAAACAACTTAAAATTATTATTTTTTAATGTTAACTTTTATTTGCAAATTTCATTTTTTAAAATTACTACTATATATAAGTTGAAATGGCAAAAAGATTACATTTTTGAATTTAATACATTCTTCTTCATAATAAAAATACTTCTAAAAATAAATGTGCTTCTCTTTTGACCAAATCTGTACCGCAATAATATTTCTAGACATGTTAACACACATGTGAGAGAAAAAAAATAATATATTAAAAAAACTAATTCTTACTGCTCCCCAGGGTCCAGTTCTCCATTGATATCCTCCCACAGAGGGGTGGTTCCACTGGTTTATATTGTCTGGTGGATGGTGTATTGGAAGGTAACCTATTTCTGGAACATGGCTTGGATGGTCATGTGTTTTCGGAATATGATGATAAACTGGCGGACATGGTGGCATGTTACATTCTTGTTCTTTGGAAGGTCGGCCTTCAGGATCACAGTAATTCTCGTTGATTTGTTGATGATAGTTGACACAGATAACTTGTCTTGTTACTATTCCACTATCACACGTAACTGTGCACTGACCAAAAATTAACCCAACATTTGTAACAGAACACTGATAATTAATAACCAAAGACATTTATATTTACCCAATTTATGCAATTTCAATCACACTTGCACAGAATATGAAGTCCCAATTTCTAACCAGTAACTTTGGCCAATAATCTAAAACACATCAAAAAAAATAATAAAATTAATACTTACAGGGGACCAATTTCCAACTTGCCACTCTCCACATGGGCTAAAGCAGCTTGAAATTTCAGCTGGTCGAGGTAAATGAGCACAGAAAGATTCATCTGCTATTCCTCCATGAGCATCTCTACAACTCACATAGCGAGCACGATCACCCTTCCCACAGGATGCAGAACACTGTCAGAGAACAATCCAAGCTCATCACACTTTAGGAGACCAAAATAAGATCATGCAAGCATCTAAAACACTAACATAGCTTAGTACCAGCTTAACTTTAGATTTAAACACCGATAGACAGATTTCTACCTCACACTGATAGAGCCGTGCATTCAGGAAGAAAAGTGAAATATTGCTGGATGCTATAGGCCTTATGAATTCCCATTGGCTTGGAACTGAATTGCATCGCCTCAACCACTTTTTATAATGCTTATTTTACAAAATATGTAAAATTAGACTTTTAAAGACCCAAACTGTTTAACACTGCTATTCAGTTAAAAGATCTGAATAATATTTTAGAATGAAAGATGTTTCTCCATTCTCAGAAACTGATCAATTATTTCTAAAAAACCCACACTTCCTTGCACAGTCTCAATCACATGAAAGCTATTTTGCTCAGAAGCCCAGCTCCTAGTACCCTGGGTTTTTTCCCCTCCTTATTTTCCCTGGCTAGATTTGAAGCACATAGATGCTCCCAGCAAATTCTATTTCCTCCTTGAGAAACAAGTTCTTAAAATAAAAAATGAACAGAATTCCTTTAAAATTTATCCCAAGCAGATTTCAGTCTGAAAAATATATCAATGATAGTTTTATGGAATAAAGGGTGAAGGAATGGAGGATGGCTCTGCAAGATATGACCACTATTACATTACATACTGGGGTCCATGATCCATATCTCCATTGGGTCACCTTCCCCACATGAACTAGAGGAAGTGACGTAGTCCATAATTTTGCATTTTCTGGACAAGGGGGCAATTCACATTCCTGTGGGGGTGAGAAAAGGAAAGCTTTCAAAATACACATTTTGGATTTTGGAATAGCCAAAGGTAAAGCAAATGGCTCTCACAGACATAGATCCTACCATTACAATAAGCCAGCATTAATTAACAAGGAAATACGATCTTCTAACTTTTCCCTGGTATTATCCAAAGGCTTTTCATTAAATTGTTTTGTTTTAAATAGAGAGACAAAGAAAATTTATTTGATGTTAAAACACTACTAGTAATAACTAATAATATTTATGTTTTGAGAAAGAACTGTGTTGAAAAACTTGCCAGAGACAAGGGTCGTAGACATTACTCTTCTTTTACAGAATTTCCTGTGCCAAATTTGAAGTTCAGGAAAAGAAGCAGATAGTTTCTGTATTTTTTTCCTCATTTTAGAATTCATTTTTCTTGCAAATTCCTTTAAAGAGTCAGCAGGCAAAACTTGTATTTAGATGCTATCAACTAAAAAGTACAATCAACTGAAAGGTATTTTTTAACTTACTTGGCTATCTCTAGGACGAGTAGCAGCATTACATTCCCTGTCGTCATCCAAAATAACTCTGTACGTCCCAGTAACACACTTGACTGCACGCATCTGGTATCCACGTCCACAAGTTACAGTACACTGTTAAAGTCAATAATTTCACACACTTGAAATAGCACTATTTATAATCAAATTTAATTTGAAATTAATTTTTTTTTATTTTAGAACTCTTTCTAGAATGAATAGGAATGACTATTTGGATGGTGTTAACTTTCTTCGTGGCAGATCATATGGTGCTCAAACAATGTCCATAACACACCAGTATTTTGGCTATTGCTGAACAGTGCTTGTGCAGGATAAAGGCTTTCTCTTTTTCCCCCTTTCGTCCCCTGCAGCGAGTAGGCTGGAGGTGGGCAGGAGACTGGGAGGGAAACAGCTAGGACAGCTGACCTGAACTGATCAAAGGGACGATTCCTGCTATCTAATGTCATGCTCAGCAATAAAAACTGGGGTAGAGGAAGTGGGGGCAGGGGGAGTAAGGGCTGGCTTCCAAATGAATCACTAGCTGCTGCTGTTAAATGTCTTTTCCTTCCTTACAGAGTTTGGGAAGGACACTTAAAGAAGGCACCTAAAATGTTAGATGGCTGGAAATATTATGACAAATTACATCCTATAAATGTTGTGGTTCAAGCACAAATACTGGTTAAAAACCTAGGTCTTGAATAGCTGTTATCAGATGGTATGATGGAAAAACTGCAATGGAAAGCTCTGCTCCAGTGACATGGATTGGCAAATTGCTTGTAGGAACTATTCCAGCAAGGCCATACACACTGATTTTTTTATTTAGAAGAATTATACCATGGGACTGAATTTTTTTTTTTTTTCATTTTTGCATTTAGCTTGTAGGAATGGAAAGCCAGCACCTTGTGATATAAAGATTACTCAGGAAATCTACGTTATGTTAGAGATTATGTTATGTGGTTATCTCTAACATGAAAACCTATGACATGAGAAAAGTTTTATATAAAAAAAAGTAGTTAAAAATATACCTAATTTCCCAAGGTGTATTTATTCTGTATTTTACTAAGATTATATTTTTAAAAATTAATAATTAGCTGCTATTCAGTTATGAATTCTCACTAACATTCAAAAAACACTGAATAATCCAACACTTCTGTTGGTTTGAATACCCTGATCTTATGAAGGCTTCGTGAAATTGAGTATCTTATCATTTTTTAATTAATTCTCATCTATTTGGTGACAAATGTTTCCTTCGCAAATTAATTCATTTTTTCCAGAATTTTGAAGCCACTCTGGTACACATTAGATGAACATCATTACATACAGGAATGTATTTTTCAACAGCACTTTCACATAAAGAGATAGTAGATCTTTTAGTACGAAGGTCAAAACAAGACATAACAAAAAAAATACTAAGTCTTTTTGCATGTTATTCTTAGCATATACACTTCTATAATCTTAATTAAAGCTAGCACTTAAATATGCCAACACACCTCTAAATATGTGGTCTTTTACCTGCCTTATTCATCTGAACACAGTTTGCTATCTATTTTCATTATTCTGGAGATGTAATACTTTCATGTGTAAAAGCTTGGGGTCAATGAAAAAGCTTTAGGCATTTAATTTATAAATGGGTGTTCCTAAATTGCAGGTTAGGCAGCCAACAGGAGCAAACAAACACGTGAATCAATTCAGCTGAAGTAACTGCTTAAGATCCAATTAAAATGTTTAAAAGATACTGGTTTATGATTACTCATAGTTTGAATGAGACAAGAACAAGCCAGGAATCCTTATGTACTCACTGATCCCCAAGGCCCTACTTGCCAAGATGCACATTCGTGAAGTTCACATGGTGTTATTGATTCTGGTCTATCATTTGGATTACAGAAATCATCTCTCAGTTGTTCATCATTAAGTTGGCACCATACTTGACGATGCTTCATTCCTTTGCCACATGTCACAGGACACTGTAAAATGAGCCATCAGTTTGTAAAGACACAAATCTGCATTAATGGCTTCACTTTCTTTTAGTAATCTGTTGGATATTAAAGATCACATAAATATTCCATGAATGTAAGTAGTCCAACTAAACTAGTTCTTTTAAGAACTCTCTATTTCTCATAAACATCGATCCAAATGCTAATACAAAGGAATCACTATTAAGCTTCTAAAGCTACAAAAATATGAGAACAATGTACAGATCATTTATTTCCATTAGAATAAAGAACACTTGCTTAAAATATAAGCGCACACATCACAGCTTTCAAAGGAAAAATGTTAAAGCTATCCATTATTCTTTTACATCCATGTAATCTATAATAAAATGCATATAATTCTGTTCTTCAGTTGGCTGGATGGTTCTCATTGCTTCATAAAAAAAGGAAGGTATGTGTATTACTGAAGATAAATTTAAGTAGCCTCACTATCTCATTTTAATGTAACAACATTTCAGAGAAAAATAAATACTAGGTGTGTCTTTCAGAACTTCTCATGCCTTTTGTACATCTGGGATGTCTATCAGCCAAATCCTAGGACTTCAGAATTTTTATTATCGTGTGCCCCAAAACAGCTAGAACAAAATAATCAAACTCTTAAAGCAGATTATTTTAATATCCATGACCAGGACCAAAGGCATCTTAAGTTTTACATGGTTCATTACCTCGCTCCACTCACTAACAGACCAGCTTGGACATAAGAATTCATTACAACTCTGCGTTACGACTCTTGGAAGTTCCTGGCATTCTCTGTCAGGAAGATGACGACCCAAATTGTTCATACAAAAAGCTTCTCTTGTTCTGACACCTCTTTCACAGCTCCTGGAACACTGCAGTGCATAGACAACATTATGAAACACAACATGATAAAACCAGGTGAAAATATATTATCAGTCTTAAAGGTGAAAGATATTAATGATTGTGTTACACAGATGTATCCTACATTTAATCCGCAGACCGGTAATATATTCACGAGAGATAAATTTGGCACTTTGTTTAGTAGTTCCACAATAAAACTCTTTAATAAAGATTAACTCTGATATTATACTTATTCCTTTTCTCCACAATACTCTCAGAACTAAATTATTAAGGTTGTAAATAAAATATACACCTTTAACCAGCAGATCTTCTCTCCTGACTTCCAAAACCAAGCTGCAAAAAATTTGGCTACAGTTTCTTACAAATATGTGGGGAAGTTGCTGAAATATAAAGATTGATATTAGCTCCTCCTACAACTCTGCATTTGTCAAACATTATTTTCTTTTAGTTAATTAATCTTAAAAAAAAAAATATAGAAAGAATAAAGTGTTATGAATGTTAACCAGAACTACAATGGCACAATTACAAGGTTTTGAATTTTTACCTCTGACCACTCTGTGTAGTGCCAACTTGTTAACATACAGTCACCATGGCAGGGCTCTCTGGTGGGTGGTTTCTGTTGGTGAGCACAGTACTTATCATCCACTGGGGCACTGAGTCCTTTCAAAACAGAGTACTTCATGCAGTGGATCTCTATAGACCGATACCCTGGGCCACACTTTGATGTGCAGTCGCTTTTGCCAACATTGTGCCACCTACAAGGATAAACTGTAGATAAATAAAGCACCCAGAGAATGTACCAGGAATTGCCATATAAATATAGATATGCATTTTATGGAGCGGATAACACTGTAAAACATATCTCATGACTGGACTTTTCAAAGCAATATAAAGGAATTTGATTCATAGGCTTAAAAACATCTTTTTAAATTTAAAGGATCTTTTGTCTTAATCTCCTAGGTGACTTTAAAAATGTAAGCTATAATTCTAGCTGTTCATCCTCTGAACACTTCTAGGAGTGCAAAAAAACAAATCTGTTTCAAACTAGTTCCAGTTGTGGGTACACAACTGAAATATGTGTTCTTCCCAGCAATACAAGTTTTTGTGGCAGGTTATATAGAATAGATTCACAATCCTAACCTTGTACTTTACCAATAATAATTAGATAAGTACACTAGCTCTACTTAGATTAAGAGGTGTCAACCTAATGTATGAACCCATTATACCATCATATTTGAGGAAAGGAAGGAGAGAGAGGAAGGATGAGAGAGGTAGAAAGGGGTGGAGAGACAAAGGATAAAGCAACCTGCATTATTTTATTTCAATCTCTATCAACAACAGTACGTAAGATCATAATAGCTCCAGTGGTCAGGAACCTCTTTTTACCTTAATTCACACTCTGTATTACACTCCTCAAAGACATCTGGTACAGTGGGTATATGTTCACATCTTTGATCAGACACTACCACATGATCACTTTTTCGTATGCATGTCATTCTTCTTCTTCGAATGCCTTTAAAAGGAATCAAAAAAAGTGAATAAAGGGCTAAAATAAGAGTGCCTTTTTACACTAACAGATTCCATTCACCGTTAAGGGATTTAACTGAGATACCCCCATTAACACTAATCTTCTTATACAGCAGATTCTGTCTAAACATGGCGCTTTGTGCAGCTGACTACATTCCAGGTGGAGAACAACCTTGTCCCAGTCACCCCTGACATCTCCCAGCTGTACTACAGTGATCTCACAAGGATATCAACTTCCAGAAAACTGGAAAAGTGCAACAGTTCATTTAATTGTCAGGCTAAGTATTCCAAATGCATCACATCTGTCCTTTGCCAATTACCAAATTTTCAAGCCACCACGTTAACTTAGAGGTTGTGATCCTTTTCTTTGAGGAAGCAGAAAATTTGAACGCGGGGTACCTACAAGATCTGGAGTGCTGGGAGAAGTACCACAGTTAACAGATGCTCTGTTTCTCCAGCACGTGAGCATCTCTACAGCCTGACTCAAAACCAGAAGAAACTCACCATCATGTCTACAGGCATTTCTAGCACCGGCCAACAGGACCCAAAAATCTGTGTATATACTCTTTATATATACACTTCATACATACTGCGGTCTCATTTTTACACTGGAATGGTCTCACAATAAGTTAAGAATTTGTAAAAAAATACTTTTAGATAACTTCACCCCATGTAGCAGATAACCAAAAAAGACAAATAAATATATGTGACAGATCCTAAACAAATCAGTGACCACCTGGAAATAGGATAACAGAAGCCTAATACATAGTAGTAGATATACAATACCACTTTCTAAGGATCCATTAGACAATTTAATTTTTTTTTTTAATAAAGCACTCCTATGGCTACAAAAGAATGGAACACAAAAGTAGTTCTGAATATAGAATTGCATTGTATAAATACTGAAAAAAGCAAAACAAAACCAGAAGCCATTCTGCCCTTAAAGGCTTTGTGCACCTGAAGTTCACTGGGAGTGTTGAGTTTCTTCCTTACTAGTAGGGGTGAAAAATCTGAGTACTTAAGACCAGTCCGTTCCCTAAATACCATTCAGGAATCGTTTATGGTGATAAAAGAATTCACAGTACCTTGACACATCCTGCTGCAGTCTTGCCAGGGTCCATAAGGATCCCATGCAAACAGATCACTTCTCTCCTCTATTGGGATATTGAATGAATAACGCACATCAGGGTTGTACAAATTCCCTACACACAAAACCTTAATTGAGATAAAATGACAGCTGTTTTTCAGTGACTTTGAACATAATTTTATGAACATAATGATCATGTAGCAAATGTTCAAACTTATGAAAAAAGTAAACATGCACCTGTAAGGTTAGCTCTTCTTCGATTCTATCAGTGCTGTTAATTCGCTCTATCGTATTGTTTGAACCACTGTACTCAAAAATGGCTCCTTGAATATTGATTTCTCTTTTTGACATGCTTACAACAAAATTTCCATTCAAGATAAAATTTCCATGAATATCAGATAAAGCTACAAGTAAAATAAAATATTGGAAATAAAGCATGTATTTAATTAGAAGGTTCTATCAATAAAAAAAATCTTAATAATATATCTTCTCATCAACACCTAGCTTTATTTTAGTCTATGTGTAATACTTTGAAGTTGCATCAAACAGTTTCTAATGCATAAATTCAATCCTAACCATGAGTAACTTTCACCTGAGCGGTTGTCATGGTTTTTCTCTGCATTAACAACACAACTTCAATAGTATTTGTTCTGCTGAAGGGTTGACTGCAGTCATCACTTTTAAATTTGGTTAGGTTCGGCTACTGTAGAAGGAAACAATAATTATCTGTATTTCTGACCC
Organism: Limnodromus scolopaceus; assembly: GCA_028565335.1. NCBI lineage: Eukaryota > Metazoa > Chordata > Aves > Charadriiformes > Scolopacidae > Limnodromus > Limnodromus scolopaceus. The sequence goes on from JAOXNO010000001.1 coordinate 32,312,045, forward strand.
ATTCTACAGCCCACATTCTTGTATTTGCTAGAGCTACTTTTAGTGAAGTGACATTTAAAAGTACATTTTAAAGTAAAAATAAAGTAAATTATTAAGTATTTATAATAATAATTTAAAATAATAAAGATGAATAACAAGTTAAAAATTAAATTGAAAAATAAAGTAAAATTTTTAGTAAAGGCATGCTATTCAGGCATAATTACATTTGAAATGGTAGCTAGTGTCAGGGAGGGTTGATTCTGTGTCCTGCGAGATACATGTGCAACAACAGATGGCACAGAAAACATTTTGAGAACTCTGAAGTTTGTTGAGTAGGATGGTTATGGAAGAAGAGACAGAAGGAAAACATGCCCCACTATTGTCTCAGGCATGTAAGTGCTGCGCAATAGAACAACCAAGATTTTTGCTACACTATGAATTCTTTGTTCCTCACACACTTTCAAATTAATCAAAATGTGTTCTTTGTACTCAGACACGATAGAAAAAGAAATGTGAGACAACTGACAAGTTTAGTAAAGATCAGACTGCTTTGTTTATAAACTAGGTGTATGCTTCCAAGATTAAAAACCACAAATACTTGCATTATTCCTGAGTTAACTTGTCAAGCTTTAGTTAATATTACCACAACAAAGTAAAAGAACTGACAAAATGATGCAATGCACTATAATTCCTATTCTCTGACAAATGAACACGCACATTGAAGAATTAGAAACCTAACAGCATCTCACTCATTTTTCATAAAACTAGTATCTCCAGAGAGATTCAGGCAAATGATGACACAATGTAATTAGATATTTCCTTTAGAGATTTTATCAGATTTCTGATAATATACACTTAGAGCAGACCTCTGGCAAGAGCACAAAACCCATCCATCAGTGTTATACCCAGGAGGCTTTTACCAAGGTAGTTGTCATCTTCTGGTTTCCCCGAGTAGCTGTGCTGCCGAATATCAATGTTTGTTGCTCCTTTGGGAATATTTACTACAACATTGTAACCTGCAATGTAATTATTCACAAATTAATTACAAAAATACTCAAATACTAGTATATACGAACAGACATTTAACTAGTTTTATTCACAAAACCCTACAGTGCACTAGTGACAACCAATGCTGAATGCCCTCATGTTTTAGGAAGGAAATGTGAACAGCTTGATGCTTATTAAATTTCTCTGTTTTGTTTTTTAATAAGTTGAACTGAACTTTTGCTTTTGTAACTCATTAAAATTCATTCCTGTGTTCAGAAACATGAATTCAATTCTTTACCAATAATATGAGTTCAATGTACTCAGAAAAATCTCTAGAGGACTACACTATTCTAAAAAACAATCAAATACATCAAGTAGGACTCAGGAAACATTGTGGCTCCTCACAGTTTAATCACAAAACATTTATACAAGTTTAAATAAGTCACTTAACATGAAATATCTCCACTCACAGAATCACAGAATAATATGGGGTTGGAAGGGACCTCTGGAGATCATTTAGTCCAACTCCCCTGCCAAAGCAGGCTCACCTAGAGTATGTTGCACAGGAACTTGTCCAGGTGGGTTTTGAATATCTCCAGAGAAGGAGACTCCACCACCTCCCTGGGCAGCCTGTTCTGGTGCTCTGCCAACCTCAAAGTGAAGAAGTTCCTCTTCATGTTTAGATGGAATTTCTTATGTTCAAGTTTGTGCCTGTTACCTCTTGTCCTGTCACTGGGCACCACCGAAAAAACACTGGCGCCATCCTCTTGACACCCACCCTTTAAGAATTTATATGTGTTGATCAGATCCCCCCTCGGTCTTCTCAAGACTAAAAAGACCCAAGTCCCTCAGCCTCTCCTCATAAGTAAGATGCTCCAGGCCGCTAATCATCTTTGTAGTCCTCTGCTGTACCCTCTCCAGCAGTTCCCTGTTCTTGAACTGGGGAGCTCAGAACTGGACACAGTACTCCAGATGGGGCCTCACCAGGGCAGAGTAGAGGGGCAGGACAACCTCCCTTGACCTGCTGGCCACGCTTTTCTTGATCCACCTCAGGATGCCCTTAGCCTTCTTGGCCACAAGGGCACAAGGAGTGTATAAATACTCCTTGTTTATACTATTAGGTTAGCTTTTCTCTATAGCACAAGACCACTGCATGACAGCTCTCTAAAGAACGAGCCCTAACTACTCAAATATTGCAGTGTTGCAGGCCATACGCACAGGTAGATAAATCGGATAAACCAGCCATGCTTGAGCCACATTCTGCTACTTGCAGTGTTTCTCTTGTGTATTCCTTTCAAAACACAAATGCTTCCCAAATGAATCATCATTTCCTGTAATACCTCCAACTACTATTATAGTAGCCTTGTCGTAAGGTAACAAAACAAAGTGGATTAAGATCTACTTTTTAGAACTGTTGCTCTGCAGATAAGCATAGATTTTAAAAAAAAGCAAAAAAAAAGCTGTTTCTCACAGGTGCTAATCACAAATTCAAAAGTGTTCTTATGCCTAAGAAAAAAGGAGTAGGGCAAACACTGGAAACAATAAACACAAACACGCAGTCTGAAGCATTAATATAATCTTTGCTAACTTTTCCACTTATTGTGCTGTGTTTGTAACATTCTCGTCGAGATTTAACAACAAGATTTGGTTCGTTGACTCACCTCAGTGGGTAAAAATTTAAATGGCAATATCCTTTTCAATTTCATAATTCATTAACTTCCTAGTGCTTTTAATCTATTAAAACTATACCATGCATTTAAAGCAACATTTAATTTAATCACAAGTCCATCGCATTTACCAGCTGGGGGCAGCACTGCAATTGCAAATTGGCACGCTGGATGCTCTGGATAAATACACAGCGCTTGGTCAATCTTCAAACATATTGGGAAGAAAACCAAAGCACACTCAAAAAAGCCCCCTCATCTCACACGCTGAAGACTTTGTGGAAACAAAATGACAGAAGACAAAATATGGGAGGAAACTATAAACAAATCTGCATAGCACGTTGACAAGGAATACACAGAAGAATAGGTCACATTAGTATGTAAGAATGACCATTTTCCAGGAAATCCTCAGATACTCTAATTTGATGTGATAACAACAGGCAACATAATAGTTATGTGCACATAATTAGATTACCATTTCCTAAATTGGGAGACTAAGTAAATTAGTATTTCATTGTAATGAATTTCAGATGATTGTTTCACTACTGTTTAAACACTTAATGACAACATTTAAACTGTATGAATACAAGCACGTACACCAGGCTGCTATTGTAGAGTTCCAAATCCTGCCTTAGTAAAATGACTCGTGTCAGTGTGGAAGGGGACCAGGTGAAGTTAAAGAAAAAGATCAAGTGCACAGACTTTGGCATATTTATCTTGTGATCCTAACTCAGAACTTTTTTGGAATAGAACATTTACTCAGACCACGTTTTCACTCCTTTAGTCTGGGGATGTCATAGGCCTCCCATGAACACTGAAGTTTTCATGACCAGCTAGCTACAACCTCTTATTCGCATTGCTGCACTCCTGCTTCGGCACACCTGAGTGATAATCCCCAATGTTTAGCATACTGTCCAGTAGTATCATTCAGTATCATCTTTTATACGCTGTAATTCCAAGAATTTGAACATAATTTAAAGTATTCAACTAAGTATAAAACCCAAATAACAAATCAACATTTTCTTCATCCCAAAACGCAGGTGTTCGGTTTTTTTCCCTCCAACTTCAGTTAGAAGCAAGTAAGTCTGTGAGAATGCAAAGCTGATAAACAGCACAGAGTGACAGTCTCAACCATATTTGTACAAATGGCAGTTCCAGTGTAACAGTCACTTGTATCAAATCTATTTGTGACAGAATTCATGTGCTGCCTATAAGCAAGATCTTTCATAGTGGTGGAAAACCTAAACACTGCCAGTTTTAGTTTTTACAGAACTGATAATTCTTTACTCAGAATTATCACAAGAATACATTCTTTCTCTTCAGTGTTTTGACCACACGTTCAGAAATCCACTCTCTAATGGCTGATAATGCCTTCTTCCAGCTTCTTGGGACAGACACAAGAAAAGTTATGTGTATTTGTACGGGAAGGGTAGCTGTATCCCCCCCTTAAGTTTTTTGGTACTCTGCTTCCTCTGCAAGGAAAAAAGGAAAAAAAAATCCAACAGGATACTGGGCATACTTTCCCCTTCAACCATCAATTCCTTTGTTCTATGAAGATCCCATTTGGCAGCTTTCCAGGTATCATTTTCACTTCGCCTGTGGTCTCTTTCAACCAGTGAAGTGGCATGAAGGACCCTTTAGGAATCTGATATTAACCTGGAGACTTCTGTCCTTATGTTACAAGCTCTAACTACTCAGCTACACACATACAATAGTCTCCCCGTACTTCCCAGAAATAACTTCATATAGAAAAACTACCAATAGCTCTGTTAGAGAAACTAAATCAAAGAAACAGAAGTTATCAGGGTTATTCAGAAGTTTCTCATTCGCTACATGCCAATGAAGAGGAAAGAACATAAATGTTGCTGCCCATGTTCTCTGGAAAGAGAAGGCTCACGTTTCCCAGGCTATCTTTTGCACTATAGGGGAAAAAGGAACCTCATCAGCTGCTCACACCACAGCCTTCTTGCTATCTCTTTACACAACCAAAACGAGATGTTGGAATAAGTCCTTCAGCTGCATAGTTTCAGATGAGAGAATGCACAGTGCAAAGCAGCAAGCATTTTTCTTTTTAAAGTACTTTTATCCTCATCGTATCTTTTATTCGTGTCTTTTGTTTCTACCTTAGAGCAGATTGATTTTTTTCTCCTTGAACGAGTTAATGTGTTACCATGTTTGCCTTGCATCCTTCAGAGGGCACATGTGATTTGAAAATCAGAGATATTTTTTGATGACAGAGGCCTTAAAGAACATACGCTGAAATCCCACTTCCTCAAACATAAAATATAATTACTAAGCCATACTAAAATTTGCATTAAGATATTTAAAAAAAATAATCAAAAAATCAAACAAACATACCATAACGAGCGCTGTTGAAAGTACCTGCAAGAGTCTTACATGAAGAATTATCACCACCACAGATACCACATTTGTCTCTCCTTGCCTTGGAATTCAAAACATGATCACAGCCTGCTTGCTACAAAAAAAAAAATACAATAGCCCTCTGTCACTCAGCCCAATAGAAAACAATGAAAACAAACAATGTAAGCTTCCCACTCCCCCAAAATGTTCTTATTATGTACAGATATATACATATATATGGTCTTCCTTGGCAATTCATGAAGAGCCTTTTATGGTTTTGGGTGCTGTGATATAAGGGCAAAACACAATAGTGCTATTGTGCTATTGTACTAAGAATGTACAGTACAAATACATTTAATATGTCAAGAACTGTATAAGAATACATAATAGGTAAAGATTTTGTATAAAAAAAACCAACACAGTGTATAAATTTTAAGTTATATTTACATTAAAAAGTCTTGGAATCCTAAAAGTAGTATGTATGTGTACGTGGTCATCAATTCTTTTAAAGTCTATCATTACTGCAAAAGAAGCAGAGGAATACACGCAGGCTATGCTGGTTAAATTACCATAAGCACAATTGTTGTTTATGTATCTTTATGTAAACTTCCTTTTAAAAAAAATTATGATAAACAGGACAATTTTCTGGCATTTCCTCTTGATTCAACACTATAAAAAAGGCTACGTTTTCTCCTCATCCTGAATTTACTAAGTTTAACTGCAATCAGCAAAACAACCTGGGCTTGACAGAAGTCTTGAATTGTTATAACATAGCACCTTGCTTCTCCCAACAAAATCTTGTGGCTCTTCTGTAATTGCTATTAAGCAAAGGATGCTGAAACGATCCCTTTCAAAGGTCGGTTCCTCCTGATTTTGCAATGAAATAATAAAAATATAATCTATCTACCCTTGGATTTTCTACTTTTTTTTTTTTACTTCTTTGACAGCAGAAATATGATGGCAATAAACACACAGCATGCTTCTTTCTTCCCTTTATGTCAATTTTGGATCAGTTTCTCTCTGTTTACTTGGACAATATTAACTGCCTCACATATGAGGCTTTAACAAGGAAAGACTGTGGATCTTCAGATTCAACTGTACGTTCTTCACTTAATTGCCTCCATCTCCAGATGTTTAATTTGGTAGGGATTAAAATTAACTTAAGTAAATTCAAAGCATCTTGCTTTACATATTTTCAGTAATGGTTATTTGGATGAATATTAAGTATCTACTTTACCATTTGTTAAAATCAATTTTAATAATTAATAAGTTTAAATACCCTGCATAAGCCTTGAACACAAAGGTCATTGGTTTCTGCTCCACAGGGAGTACCATCAGCAACTCTGTCCTTCAGCTGATAGTAGGAAGTTGTTCCAGAAACTCGGCAAAAAAGTTTACAGCGATCTTTCATAGCAACTGGAAAGAAAATCCAACAGGTTTCTTGTCTGTTTTAAAACTTTAATTAAAGTAACATTTTTATTTCGCTAATTGAAAAAAATTTAAAATTACTTACTACCACTGTATTTTGGAAGCCAGCGAACAGCAGATGTAAGACCATTGATATTAAAGTGTTTGCCATCAAATTCAGAGCACTGTTGCTCCCGGAAATCTTTTTTGCCTTTTGGACATGAATCAGTATTACATGATCGAAATTTCATCCTGCGGCCAACACAGTACTTTCCTCCATTTCTTGGTCTAAAAAAAATAGGTAAATGTAAAACACATTCAGTTTGTAAAATTGCTGGTTTCCATGAAAAGTGGCTTGAGCCACTGATCTAAAGGGGAAAATCTCACACAGCATTAAGACATCTGTTAGTGAATTTCACACACACACTTATCTTCTATTGCACTGTGCATACATTTATGCTCAAGTAAAGAAAGCAAAAGGTCCATGTAAAGTACTCTGCTAAGGTAGCTGGTAATCAAGCTACTGATGTTTATTAATTTCTATTACATTTTTATTTCTCTTAGAGTCATAATTATTTTGCCTGGGAAAAAGCATTATTAACATTAATTCTTTTATGAATTTAGCTGAGATTACAGCCCTATTTTTACAGAAGCAGCACCTTCCTCAGTAATTTGAAATTATAATTTTACAGAGTGACAAAGAAAGAAGACAGAGTTAGGAGATTACACTCTTTCCTACAGTCCTAATATTGGTTTCAGTTTGGGGATCAAAAAAACAAAAAAAAGGGAAAACTTTGGCAAACACCCCATATACTGTAAAGTCAAAAATACATTTCCTAACTGCTATAAACCCTGCTACACAATAACTTAGTATTAGTAGGTTCTTGGGGAGGAAAAAAAGAATAAATCAATGGCGTACTGATACTATCAGTTACGACCAAGCCATATCAAATGCAAATCTAATCTAAAGGCTCTTCCTCATCAGAGAAAATAAAATAACCTGGGGTCTTTTGACTGAAGTTCATTTATCCCACTGATAATATCAAGATGACATGACTTCCTAGAAAAACCCTGAAACTACCCAGGCTGCAGCTAAGATTCTGCTTCTGGAGAAGTTAAGGGTAAGTTTCTCATTGACTTTTATTACAGAGAATGAAACCCACGTTGAACTATTTCATCAATGGAAGTTTCTCATTATAAAGGTAAGTTGTAAATCACTCTTCTGCTGTAACCAGTGTTCCTTTTGGGTGTTACTGGTGGTGATTTTGTGAAAAAGACTTAAATCAAAGCAAAGAAAGTGTTCTTCACAAAAGATTACAGGGGATACATCTATTTCTTATTGCAGCTTTTACTCCAAAAAAACCACCTTAATGTTTAAAGAAACCTTCAGCATTTAGCATACAGCTAGAAAAAAGCACCCTGCCAAAATAAGTCTTTAGGAATATCTATAAATATAAATTATATAGTTGAGAGACAAGAGTAATCTAGAAGTTCTAAAGACTTATCTCTTTTTTTCAAACATGGCTGAAACAAGCATTTTTTTTAATTGGTGCTTTGAACTAATTTGTGCAACCCACAATACCTTCTTTTTGTTTTGAACCAATCCATTGTGCTGTAATATCTTCATTATGCACTAAAGTAAAACACAATAAAAAACATACTCTGGTCTATTACACAGCCTGGTGGTGCTCTTGATTCCACCTCCACAAGTTCTTGAACATGAGCTATAAGGTCCCCACGGTCCCCATTCTCCATCTACAGGACGTGTCTCCATTTCTCTGCTCACACAAATTCCATGGCGGCAATGCTGCACAGTCCAAAACCAAAATAAAGTTTGTAAGGCAAGCACAAGGTTACTGTATGTTTTAGACACAGAAAGAACAAAATTCAAGAGCTTACTGCTCTGACATTTTCTAAAATGTTCAAATTTCTTTAAGGTATCTTACCCAAAAGTCATATTTTCAGAAATGCTGTCTAGAGTTCTTTGCTGTCTATGGCAGCTACCGGATGCTGAATACATCTTTAGGTCTTGTCACTTTATTCAAATGCCTATATAAGAATCTCAGAATCCTGATCTTGAATTCCTGATATGTTTTCATGCACAAACTTCAAATATAGATTTATACTCACTTGTATGAATGAGATTCTTCCATTCATGCTGATACAAAAAAGTGAAAAGGTATGATAACAAACTACCAAGAAATTCAGGGTTTTTTTGAGCATCCCAAAAGTGAAAAAAGCTAGTGGGATTGTTGTGGAAAAGCACACAAATTTTCAAGCATTTAAGACCTTGTTTATGCTAAAGCAAAATGATGCTATAGATTCATGCTTAAACTCAGACATCTATAACAATAGTTGTAAAATACTTTGTATTTTTATTTATTTCTATCTTACAATAATATTTACTACTAAGTTAAAAAAATTGCTATTACCATTAAAGCTCAATTAATATTTAAAGAAATAATAATTCTTAGAGCAAGATACTACATTGCAATGTCTATTGTGTTACTTCAGATTTTATTCCTGCTGAAGAACCGCCTGTTTTCAAATGAAAGTTGCATAAAGGTGCAATTTTCATTTCATCTGCTGGGATTTACATTATTGAGAAGGGAAAGAATATTCTGTTGTGGTCACGTCAATTACGAGACTTCAACACTCCATATCTGTAAACTGTTATTATTTACAGAAAGCTGTACTTCCTAGCTATTTTTTTCAGAAAAATCAAGAGATCAGTCTCTTGCTGCTAAGTATTTACTGTCTAAGTCCCTGACTCTGCAAATATTTATCCACTTCAGCGGTTATGCAAAAAGTACATGACTAAAAAGTCTAAATGAGAATCTTATGATTGGTGCATGTGTGACTTTTTCCAAAGAACCTTCAGGAATTACCAGCACTAATCCTACTGATGACTTATGGCAGTTGGAATTCTAATTCACTTGTATGCTTCACAAAATCCCAAGTGTTACATTTGATTACAACACAATGGTGTAGTTTGAATGCTAAAATAGAATTCTTACAAGATACTACAATGTCAGCACCATGTCTCCTGTTGACTTCTATGTGGATAACGTGTCCTCAACTTTGTCCTTGACTCCAAAGACCCTCTGAAGCATCAAAGACTGCCCACATCTGGAGAGAAGACAGTGGGCAGGATGGACTACAGGGGGTCAGTGCTCATACACAACAAAGAGAATTCTTTATTTTAGATGACTTTGCAGACTCAGGATTAGACTGATTGTCAGGAGGGATTCTCCTAGTCATATTGACAGGGAGTGGCCTATTCCATCCTTCCTTGTAGTTCATCCATGGATCAGTCACTAGAATCATCAGAACAGGTTATATCAACTCAACTCGTTATTTCTAGAGTTTAGGATTTGCCTCTCTGTGACACAAAAAAAGCTTCGAATTACCTGAAGTCTAGCAGGGTTTTGGTAACTAAAGCTTCTGGCACATAAAACAATTTAAGAACCTCTGACACATGGAAGATAAATTTATTCCAGGATTCCACCTGAAATTCCACTTTTTAAAATAAATTTAAATGTTGCATAGAATTTTCAAGAGTAATTATGATGTTACAAATTTATTGTAGGAACTATCAATTAACAGAAATTTTGCTGAACTCACAAGAACGATGTATGCAATCTTTCCCAGTACACCTGAATGACGTATAATTCAAACATTGTTCAATGGTTTTATTGCTGCATAAAGTTATTCCTAGAAGCAATTTCATCCTAATTAGTATAGGCTTTTATTATATTGATCCTTATGCTCATATGCTAGCAATAATTTTGCTCTCAAAATAGGAATTTGTCACACAATCACATTCTGCTTTCTGAGTTCTGCCTTAGTTCCTAATCCAACTTGGCAATAAAATTGCCTGCCTGTATAATCCTTCATCATACTGACTCTTGCATATGGGACTTATCTTTTAAGCCCTGAACACCTCCCTCTAATAATATGACCAGTAAAGGTGATTTTCAAGTCCAAACACAGAACAAAAGCTAGATCTATCTTGTCATACAATCATCTAAATGATCCACCAAACTGGCCAGATCACCACTTGCTTGATGCTAAGACTGATGCTTTAATTTAGCACCAAAAAGACACCGTCATTTCACTGCACATATGATGTTTTTCATACTGCAGTGCTTACTGACAGTTTGTATTACTTTTTCCAAGATGCCTTTAGGGTACCTTTATACCCAAACTTTCTAGTACCTAGCAATAAAAGATATGGCTGCACTAGGTAAAAGTTGAAGGTAAATATGAGGAAATGTTAAGACCTTGCCTTTCCAAGACCTGTAATTAGCATCTTAGGAAATAATTTTTATTACTATAGGCTGAAGATTCTAAATTCGCCAAATTCTAATTCCCAAAATGAATACTACATCCAAATATGGGCAGCAACCTAGAGTTTAGGTTCTTCTTCCATCTACAAAAACATTTACAATAACTTGAAGGGAGATTTCAGGAAAAGACAGAGTTGTAAAATGAAATTTTATACCCACAACAGCATTATTTTGATCCATAAAAATGCAAAGCACATGTTCACATCTGGGATTTTAATAGCTTATTCAACAAACTTGTCTCAGCTATTACTCTGCTGCATTCCTACAGAAGCAACATGATGAAGTCACAGTAGAAAACTCTGGCACCAGATGTGTTCCAGATGTTCCTCTGAGCTCGCCTGAATCATTGCTTCACTGAGAATATGATACACAGAACTTTCATAAACTTAAATGTAATCACTAACAATTTTTTTCCGCTACATTTGTTATGGAAAATGTAATGTATGCATCATGTAAAGTGGGTATTGCTTGTAATTCCAAACACACTGACTACAGCAAGTGGCAACTCTGCTCTAGCCAAGGTCACCAGTTGGTTTTCTGTCGAAAAGGCAGAAATTTTGACCCCAAATCCACATTTAATTATTATATCTTCAATGCTGAGACAGAAGGAGGGTCAATGGTTCAAATTTGGGATCAATGAACCTACAGGTACCCAAATTAATCACCTGCCTCTAATAAGCAGTTTGACTATTGCCTACGGACTAAACTATGATTTGATAAACCAATTTCAGGTCCTTCCAAATTATAGCTTATCAAACTTGCTAAATTTTCAGGAAAGCATTTTTGAAAGGAATTATTAAAGCACTAATTGCCAGGCTATGCTCATTTTCGACTGAACCGAGGATACTGACAGATGCGCCCAGAAGAGGACTAGAGCTCTCCAGAAATCAAGTACTTCATACACAGGCTGCTATGACACACAGCAGGAAAAGGACTTCAAGCTATTCTTTTCCAGGCTATTCCAAGAGATACACATGGTTTTTGAAGATCTTGGGGCAAAGATTGAAATGTTGATGCTCAGTGTATGAGGACACAGTATCATGCATTAGAGCCCTGTGTAGTCTTGCAGAAAAGGAAGTTCAGGAAAAACTATTCATCCATTTCCAGACACCAACACAGAACCACAGAATGATATGGGGTTGGAAGGAACCTCTGGAGATCATCTAGTCCACCCACCCTGCCAAAGCAGGTCCACCTAGAGCAGGTTGCACAGGAATGTGTCCAGAGAAGGAGAATCCACCACCTCCCTGGGCAGCCTGTTCTGGTGCTCTGCCAACCTCAAAGTGAATAAGTTCCTCTTCATGTTTAGATGGAATTTCTTATGTTCGAGTTTGTGCCTGTTACCTCTTGTCCTGTCACTGGGCACCACTGAAAAAACCCTGGCGCCATCCTCTTGACACCCACCCTTTAAGTATTTATAAGCATTGATCAGATCCCCCCTCAGTCTTCTCCAGACTAAAAAGACCCAAGTCCCTCAGCCTTTCCT
>JAOXNO010000001.1:32324377-32352663 GCA_028565335.1 Limnodromus scolopaceus
AAGTATTTATAAGCATTGATCAGATCCCCCCTCAGTCTTCTCCAGACTAAAAAGACCCAAGTCCCTCAGCCTTTCCTCATAAGTCAGACGTTCTAGTCCCCTAATCATCTTCGTAGCCTTTCATAATACGTTTCCATAGATGTTGTTGGTTGCTGCTACTGCTTCTAAAAGCAAAGATGATTGAACAGTGAAAACAAGTATGAGGAGAAAATTAAAAGGACAAAGTGCTAGAGAAGTGGACATGATGACCTATATTTTGCCTTCCAGTTTTATTGTTCTGATTTCTTTTTGCCTTATAAAATACGACTTCTTCACTCCTGATATAGTCATTCTCAGAGCCCTGTCTGGATAAGCCAGTGAATAGTTGTCGCTACAGTGCGCCATAGGAAGAGAAATTTGTAGTGGACTGAATGCAAGAAAAGAAAATGGGCCTAGCTGGCACCACAAAATAGATAAACACTGAACACAGAGCTGCAGAGCAAGACCAGGTGAGGTCTTGCATAAACTATCTCAAAGTAGATTCCAGTCACATAGAGCTGGGAAAGGAGTCTGAATCTTAGAAGTTACGTAGATTAAGCCCATAATCCCATGAGCAGGGAGTGAAGAGAAGAACACCCACTCAGATGAATGGCAAAGTCCACAAACATCAGAGCTGTTGTTTCTGGCTGGATTTATCTCTACGGGATGTTCCCATTCATTCCCTTGAATGAACGTACTGCTACAGACCTCTCTCTGCCTTGTCTACTGCAAGTGGCTGAAAGGAAACGTTTCGCTGCACATTAGACCTATGTCTGCTCTCTGGCTTCTTCCTACAATACACTAGTCAAGGAAGCACATTGCTCAAAGAACCAAGATGAGAAGTGGAGCCTAGAGCACATAATAACAGTGAAAACAAGAGTGGTTAGCAAGACGAGTATACAAGACAGAAGAAATGAAGCTTGGAGAAATGTTTAACTGAAGTTGTAACTATAGCATCTCAGGTCTCTGCCTCTGTAGGATGGATTCTCTCACAAGCCTATATTTACTACTCAGATGACATTAATTATTGACAAAACCTACAATATTTTATTATTTTTTCAACATTTTCAATTTTTCTTTAAAAAAAACCTACATGCTTTATTTCTCCCTTGAAATATTCCCACATAAAACTTTTAATTTTTCTGAAATTACATCTCATCAGAAAAGTATTTTATAACAATCCCGGTTTATAGCAAAAATTTTTGGTTTAACCAGTTAAATATACTTTACTTTGTTTTTACAGTTCAAAAGATCTTATGCTACTTCCAGATGGTTAGCATATCCCACTATCACCCAGCTGTGTATTTTTTATACTTACTATACATATACACACATAATGAATTATTCTTTCAGATTAACTATCTTCATGTATTGCATTCACAAGGTAGTCAAGCAATGCAATGATTTTTAAAAGAGATCAATACATGAGTAGTAACCTACAACCGAAGAACAGCAAACATACTTCAGAATCAGAGACTTTTTATACTGCTCAAAGAAACTCTTTTTTGGTTCGCATCCATATACTCAATTGTCCCTGTATCCCACTCCTTATGCAGCTATAAAGGGACTAAAATGAAATCTTAATTCATTTGATAGCTATTTTAGATATTTTTAGAGACACAAGCTCAATATACAATATATATCTAATACAATATGCAGAGAGAGTGAATAGAAATAATAAACATTTCTCTCACACACATACAAGGCATATGCTTTCCAATAAAACACATTTGTATCACATGGACTCCTTCTTTCTGTTAAACAGCTTTTTCCAGACTTCTCTGACATTTGTTTTTTTCAATGGTGTTTAAGCAGCAAACTGTCACTATGTAGAACACTGGGACAGCTCAGGGACACGGAAAAGTCTGGGTCAGTCACACAGCTATCTCCTACCTCTTCTTTCTAATATCCAAGGGATCAATGGAATATGGGCATACTTGTACACTGCTCAGGAATCCAAAAAGGATGACAGTGCAACATTTCTGAGTGTCTCAAAAACTAACAATAATTTAAAAAAAAAGACACCTTATTGGATATTTTTGCTGTTATTTTCACAGCAAAAGAAAAAAGACTTGTCAGAACATCACTCCTAGAAGAGAGATTTCTTCACCAACTATTCTTCTTTGGAGGTGGGTTTTTTTGGCTCAGATGTGCATCACCAACTCCAACAGATGAGTAACCATTACTGGAATACCATGTAAACTACACCACTAAAAACTGCACAACTTCATTATACAAAAGCCATGATTCTGAGCCAGGTGTAAGCTGGAGATGGACATGTGTCAGGAGAGTTTGTGTATCAGTTGGCTTGTAAGCAATTTGGTTAGACATAATTGTGTAGGTATTTCTTTTCCATAATACTACTACCTTACTACTCCTTTTAATTAGGTCCACATAAAATGGGATTAAGTATTTTCTGTGAATGACATCAACCACACCATGGTTCTCAGTGGCATGACAAGGGCCAACAGGCACAAGCTGGAACATAGGAAGTTCCATTCAAATATGAGGAAGAACTTCTTTGCGGTGAGGGTGACAGAGCACTGGAACAGGCTTGTGGAGTCCCCTTCTCTGGAGATTTTCAAGACCCACCTGGATGCAGTCCTGAGTCATGTGCTACAGGCAATCCTGCTTTGGTAGAGGAGTTGGACTAGATGATCTCTATAAGGTCCCTTCCAACTCCAACAATTTTGCGATTCCATGACTAGTATGCTGTAGATTTAGAATTGTGAACAAATCCAGAGAACAGAAGGATTCTACCTACTAACATTATTTTTTTGTTTGGTTGGTTTTGTTTTTTAAATCTGAACAAAGATATTCAATATGCCTTAATTGCTCTCCAAAATCACTTCTTTCTTGGAATTTCAAAAAGAAAGGGGGAAAAAAGCTCAAAACTTCCTATGCTCAATGTGAGAAATCTTTTGTACTATCCCAGAGTGCAAATGCAAGTAAATTCCTCATTACAGCAATCCTTGCATAATCTCCCAAAAAATAAAAGAAATGGATAGTAAAAGAAAAGAAAGCAATTGAAAACATAATCCAAACCGATAATACCAAGAGCCTGCTGGTCTGCAGAAATTTCAAAGCAGAAAAATTTCTGTCCAGAATGAAACAAGAAAAGCTAAGAGGAAGTGGGGCAAAAGTGTCTACTCTTAAACTATTCACACTTCCTGAACACCCATCAAATTAGCTCCTACCTGGAATGTGATGGTAACAAGAATTTTGACAGTTAAGAGAAGGAATTAAAGCATTCCAGTTTCTGTCCTAATGGAAAATAACTCTCTTGTACATCTTGTATGGGCGTCCTCTGGCATCTTGGTCCTCAATGCAGAATATAAATACTGACTGTATTGTGATTTATTATGTTTTTAATTTGTACGTATAGTTTATACCACAGCAACAAAAATTACAAATGTATACAAGACATTCATTGCGGCATCCAGTGAGTGGGCTACCTCTGCCTAATCATATGGCATAGTTCTTCATTCTGAAGATAATCCTATGGTAACTTTGATTACAGAGACAAGACATGGAAAAGCACTAACTATTTAATATTTTTCATGTGATTGTGCCCCATTACACAATAAAAATAACATTTTAATAAAACCTTTGTATTCTTATGATGTCATATAATTGCATTTAGGAAGACAGTGCAGGAATCTATAGTTTTGTATTTAATAATACCTCTCACAAAAAAACCCCCACCAGAAATACTTTCAAAGCAACGACTAATATAGTCCTATGGTGTGTAGAAATTCACCACTACAGAACTAATACATGTTTACATATAGCATGTCTAGATATATTTACTATGATTTTGTCTCTGAAGTACCAATTAGGCCAAAGAATTTAAGGACTATATCCTCTGCTTCAGGGAAGGTCTGTGTGATGTTAGAAGAGCTGACAGAAGACTTCCTACGGATCTTTGTGAAGCCAAATAAGCAAACAAAAAGCATCTCAAGCGATGAGACACAGTATAAATATCAATGGAGTGAGAAAATGTTTTCATACACAGCAGAATTGCTGCCTATAGGCTACTGACAGACCTAAGCACTCAAAATGCATAAAAAGAGGAGGTGAAGAGATATTTTCAGATACTTCAGCAGATGTCCAACAAGCAAATAAAATTAATTTTTGCATGTAACTCTAGGATGAGCAAAGTACAGTTTGATTAGCTCAAATTCAATTAGACAGCAAATGGAAGTAAAAGTGAAAGTTTTCTATTTTAGTAATATTAATTCTAAAAAATAATATTAATTCTACAGAATTAATACAGGAAATGTTAAAATTCCCAAGGAAATAATTTCTTTATTCTCTGTAAGACACTAAAATGCTAGGTTGCATTTTTCCTTTAATGTTCTAAGAATATGCTACCTGTACTTACTAATATTAGATATATTAAGAAGTCTCTGAGCTCTACAGGTGTGTAGAGTGCCATGAGACATACAAAACAGTTCTCTTTCAAAATGCATGGATGTTGACAGATTGCATATGGCAAGAAGATTAAGAAGTGCAGGCACTCAGGAAAAGCTGTTTTCTCATTAACTTGAGAGTCTCTAATTTTATTAGATTCGCATCTTCTTGTATTTTAGGGAAGAAAAGATACAAGGACTGTTAGAGGAGTGCATAGAGCAAGATCCACTAATCAGATCCACTACCTGAAAAAAACCTAAAGATTGCCAAAAAAAGTTGATACTAAATTTACAATTGGCTTAAATGGATCTTTCCTGCATTCCTCACAGCATTAATGCTGCAAATGCCAAATATAAATTTATTTAGGTTGCCAGCAAATAATAATTACAATTACTAGCCGCCATGTGTTATTCCCATTAACGCTAACAGAAACTTGCTGGCTGAGCTTGAAAGGAGCTGTCCCTTAGACAGGAACAGATGACAATTTGTCAGATTAATTGCTGTTCTTTTTTACATCTTTCAGAGGTAATGACTGTAATTAGCTCTTCGCTTCCTAGAGAAAACTGGTTTCAGTGCAGTAATTGCATAAAATAGGTTTTTGTATTCATATATAAAAGAAGTCCTCTGATGTTGGCAAATTAGAGTCAATTGAACTAAAGATTACACATGAAGTTTATATAAAGACAAACTTCCTTTCAGCTCAGTGACTGACTGAAAAATGGGTTAAAGATTGTAACACCAGTTGTATGCACAGGATTTAATCAAGACAAGTTTATATCATAACCTTCAAATAACTTTTCCTAATCTTGCAAGAGGGAAAGAAACCATTTGAGACAATTCGCCTATTAAATTGTTATCTATTAAGACAGTATTTTCAAATTCCTCACTACCATTGTCTTACCAAATACAGAAAAACAAAAAATTGTATCTGTACAGGGTAAAAGTTATTGGGGGAAATTTAGTAATAACTGAGTGAAATGTAGCAGCCTATTATACATAGAAATAAGACCAGATTTTTTTTAAATCATCTTTGAAGCTATAAAACTATCAAAAGGTAAAAAATTAACACTGTTCCCACAACCCCTGAAGCTGCCAAAGCACACTACTATGTAAAGCAGCTCAACACAATAAACCAGCCATACGTAAGATAATCGCTGTCATATCTGAGCATGTCAAAAATCTCTGAAATATTTATACTCACAATCCCCTGTCAGGTACAAAAATACTTCTATTTGCTGGTGGTGAACTGAGACATGAAGAAGTCAAAGACTAGATCAGGAAAGAACTCAAGTACCTAATTTCTGTTTAGTTCCCAAACTACAATCTAATCTGAAACTAAAATCCTCAAATCTTTACTGATAACTCTGGATTCAAGTAGCTTCCACCACTACTTCTGTTTCTGTCAAGGTTCTGTAAATGCCTTGACTATATTAGTCATTATATTATTTAGACTTCTCATTAGATATTCATGACCCTTATGGACAGCCCAAGACAGGTTATATCCTCAGAGGACACAGATCAAGATCTGCACCCAAAAACAACCTACCAGATGAGGAAGCAAGTGAGCTGCACTCTCAAGATGCAAACACTCTTTACCAAATAAATCACTGAGCAGGGCATAGCAAGTCCAGCTTCCGTTTCTTCCTTTTTAAGTGTCAAAGCATTCAATCCATACCTCATACAGCCAGGCAGAGTCCTATGCATTAGAGTGCGAGAAGTTGGACTGCAAAAATCCAGAAGCGCTGGGTTTTAGCCCTGAACAGATCCAAGTATCCTGAATTACATTACAATAGGCAAGACAGTACCTGAGTGCGAGGTTACATGTGGTTCGGGCACTTACTGGAATAAGTGAAGAGGTACTGATCCACGCTTTCATATTTTGGCTGAAACCATGCAATACCTACCGAAACCAGGATTCTAATCCAAAGACTCTTTCTTTCAAAAAAAGTGTACTCCTACACCCACATCACTCATACTTAATTTGTTCTGGTTCAGTGAAACAGCCATGACAAGACACACTGGGGGCTACAAACTTTTGGGATGTCTAGTTTCCAGGAAATTCAACTTTGGAACACTGCTGATGAGGAAAAAACTCAACTTGTTACAAACACTCTGAATTTTTCAAGAAGAAGGAAAGAGGGCAGCTTTTCCCTGAGGTCTTCCATCTATTTTTAACCAATGTTGCATTTTATAATTATTCTGAACAGACAACCTATGTTATTTATATCATAACATTACAGAACTAAGAGAAACTGTAGGTAAAGTCAGGTGGATACTGTTCACACAATCAGCACGTTTCAGGCACAGTATTGTCACACAGCAAGCACTGATCTTTCTTGTCTACACTAATTTTACAAATGAAATTACCGAGAAACAAATGAAGACTTACCATTCCCACACCACAAGCCGTTCCGTCAGCCAAAGGCATGTGCTGAGTACGACAACCCTTGTGAACACCTTCTGTGCTTGTGCACCACAAGCGTTTGCATTGTTTCTAAAAAAGCAAACAAGATTACTTTTGTTGTACCTGTAACACCATTTTAGGCATTAGTTGGGTTATTTGTATTGTTTTCTCATACTATGTGGGCTTAGAGGTTGCTATTTTTGCTACCATTTTTCACAGATAAAACTCCACAAAAACAAAATGGATTTTGCTTAAGGCCAGGCAGGAATGTGGAATATACTTGAAACTGATCACATTAGAAGTAATACATAACTTCATTTTCTAATTCAGTAGAAAATTTCATAAGAAGAATGCAAGAGGTTATGTTTGATACTATGCAGCACAGTTGGAGTGTAATCCCCAGACAAAGACTCTAACTGGAGTTCTTAAAAAATACACTGGCTAGAAAATAAAGAAGAAAGCCTCCTTTTCAAATTCTTAAAAGGTTCTTAACGGACAAATAACATTTATGGATTACAAAACTTACACGGCAGTCTTCAGTAACACCATCTTCATGTCTTTGGATCCCCCTTTACTTTTCTATAATATTCCCATAAAGCCTGACTCCTCCTAAACGACATTCTACCTCACCAAAAGTGCGATTCTTTCTGAATCTGATCTTAAGTTGTCTCCTTTAAACAGCTCCAACAACCCACACAATACTAGTAGAGCTATTTGATAAGTTGGTCCAAAAATCTAACTCTTCATAACATCTTGACAGTAATGAATGACATCGTAATATTATATTTGTATTTATTTTATATTGCACTGGATACATTAAGTTTTCAAAATACAACTTAAGTTTCAATATTAATCTACTTAAGCTTTCTTTCCAGATCCCTATTTTGTTTTAAAGAAATTTTTGGTTAAGTATACAAAATGTACATTTTAACAGGCATGAAAATATTTCTTGACTCTTTGACGAAGTAGAGGAAATCTATACTTTGGACCAAACACTTAGAACAAATATTTGAATAAATATATTAGCTTTCAAGTTATACTTTTAAACTTTTTTAAAAAGCACTAAAAGAAGGAGATGAGAAAGACCTGTTAATGTAAGATAGGGGCTATAACATGAAAAAATGTTTAGAATGTGTTGAAATAATTCCCTTTCAATAGTTGCAGGAAGCCTTAATTTACGCAGCTTTAGATCTTTTAAAGGAATCATAATCACATATTCAGATGTGGAAATCAAAATGAATTCATCCAACTTTTTAATTCTATTTATTTCTAGCATATGGAGCTGCAATGCTCTCCACTGAACTCTACCCCCTTCAACTCAATAAAACCGGAACTTTGACATATTTCAGGATAAAGTTCTTCCAAAACCAGAAGTCCTAAGATTTCATTTCTAAAACTCTCTCAGTAATTTTTCAGTATAGATTGTATATGACTCTCTGTTGTTCACTCACCAGATATGGGCACACTTGTGAGCCAAGACCAAACATAAGTTCGCACTGCTTGTTGACATCATACATTGACCCAGGCAGCTGAGAGGAAAGATCATATATTCTTCCACTAGGTTTGTCTAGGAGACATTCACCATAACCCGTGCTGTTGTAAAAATGGGAACAAAATGTGAATAAATCAGTCTTAAATCATTGGAAGCCTACTCACACAACACTTAAACATGCATATCTCAGTGGAGTTATGGGTTTGCAGGCCTACCTGCCTACGTCATGACTTCAATTAATTAAAATTAATAAAATAAACCAGGTCACTTGATTTTCCTTTATTGCATTTTGCATTATATCCACCAAAAAAAGCTTTTTTTTTTTTTTTTTTTTTTTTTTTGCTTTCTGGCTGTCTTATTTTCACATTCTTATAGGAAAAAGAATGTTACTGCCTAAATTATACCTATGACTTTTTTTTTAAATACAAACTTCTGAAAATAAACTGTATCTATTCTGACCTACTATGACCATACAAAAAATACTTTCAATAACCAACACCGCTATATTAAAAAAAAAAAGTATTCTTATCTTTGTCTTTGCTTTAGTATTTAAGCAATACCTTTAAAATACTTCTCAAAGACATGACATTGAAAAAAACAACAAACAGACCAAACCAAAACCATAGCATCATATTGATACTTACTCAAGAAATTCAGTGATATATTTTTGACTGCATTTTGACCAGGTCCATGGACTTGTATGGTAATTTAAAGTTGGAGCCATCACATGGTACTGATGTTTAATTCCAGCTTCCTTACATTTAAAACTGTCATCATGAGGCACATTAAATCTAAAAAGCAAAACAGACAAACTCCAAAACAAATTCAGCAATAATTAAACGACACTCTGTTGTAGCAGCAAATGCTTGAGTTTTGAGTTTGAAAACACTTTAAAATTTAATGGGACCCACTTAATATGATTATCTGACATTATGGCAATAGATATTTTAAAAATGCATTATATAACTCTCTCCTTATCCAAAATACTCTTCATTATATAATTCTGGGCACAGTAGGAATTTTACAATTTCATAGTACTTTAGCTCGCCACGAAAACTCCAGTGTTTTGGGAGTATGCCACTTCAAATGACCAATCCCATCTCCTCAGCTCCTAGACTGTCCAGAACACATTACCTCAATATTCACATCATAAGTCTTATTATTCAGTAACAAAACCAAACTACCAAGTGCATCAACATCATATTTATTCAACTAGCACATGGTCTTGTTTTATATGCCAGTTTAAGTACCATGACAAATGGCATGTATCTAAAGGAACTTCCAGGCACATGAAAGATCAACATGCTAGCTACAGAGCTCTGTAAGGCCATCGTTACCTACACTGTGGCATGCCCCATGGAGCTAGAGTTTAGCACCTTTCTGCCATCTCTGCTGAGGTACACTTCATAAAATAAAATGCTGTCATCCCCTCTTATTTTTCCATGTAAAGTATTTCTCTTTGTGTTACTCTACTGTATTCTGAAAGGATCAAACACAAGAATATTTCTGCGTTACATTAACAACGGTCTTTTCTTAAAGGTAAATTCCTATCGCGGCTCGAATGCAATTGGAGTTAACAGGACTATGTGGCACAACTAAGATACTCTCCCAGTGTCCCAACAAGTTCATATGACAAAAGGACCAAATACAGCTGTATGGCCAGTATATCCCATAATTCAGGACACCAATCTGCCAGGTTGTAAAATCATGATTTCTCTACTTCTAGGTGGTGGGTAGAGCTGACTCACTAGAAGAGAGTCACTCTCCTCTTCTAGAAGGATGTAGCAGACTGCACCATCTTAGAAAGGTGAAGCCCATCACCAGAAATTGGTAATATTCAAAAGGAAATAAAAAAGATTTACCTGGTAGGAAAGAGGTACTTACACATGTCCAAGCTCATGCGCTATGGTAAAAGCAGCACTCAATCCATTTTCTTCGCTTATAGAACAGCTGCGTAGTGGGTCACACATTGTACCCAGCTCTGCTAAACCTGCAAAATTGAATCCTTATATAAAAGCTTAACAGAATGAGTTTTCATGTAGAAGGAGTGGCTCTATAAAGAAATACTATGGCACCCGAAAGTCACGTCTCAAATGCACCAAATTTACACAAAAAACCCAACCACCAGGCACCAAAGTACATCCCAGGTCAGAACAGCATTAAGAAGTTGATTTTCTTGTCTTTGTGACTTAAACTTTGCATCCATTTTCTGATTTATTCCCAATTGATTTTTCTCTTTAGTGAGATTCTCTTACAGATTTTGTTATAAAATCATACTGATTAAAAAAACCAAACTCACCAAGAGTATCACACTTCTCTCTAGCTCTGCAGATATCTTCCCTTGAAGGAAAATTTAAAATTATTACAGCAAATAAAAGAACATTTTTAAAGTAATTTGACTGTTTCTATATTAATTACAGCAATTGCAGATATGATTTGCTATTTTTAATCTTATAGTTCATTCAAACAATTTGCATTCTACCGAGAGAAGTAATTTAAATTCACCAGTCTAAGCTCACACCATTGCTTTCCATCTAGCTTGCAAAGAATAAAAATTCAAATACTATGTCACTTCTCTACAATGCAGAAAGTAGATCAGGCATGAAATGCCGCTGATAAAAATGTGCAGATTGCAGCATACTTGAAACTATCTCATGTAGGGAACCATCTGCCAAAATAACAATGTAAAATTCAGGATAAATATCAAACAGTTTGAAGTGCTGGAGTGAGTCCAACTTGAACACTGGGGGGAAAAATAATGAAAAAAAACCCAACCAACATAAGAGAGAATATATTTCAGTGAATGAGCATCAGAACATTCACTGAGGCAATCAGTGTACAGAAAGAATATATACTAATATTTAAATGTTTTCCATTTGTAAGATTTCGGTAGTTCCAATTACGCCTGGGCTACCGGGAGCTGATCATCACTGCATCCTTCAGCTACATCCATTATGTACAACACCCCATCCCCATCACATGTATATACAATGACTTCATTTCCTTATAGCAATATCAGGTCTAAGTTATTTCGATCATCTTTAATGAAAGGTTCATCACATGGTTTGCTACCAACATAGCACTGTCAGAGTAATTGCTCACGTATTGATAATCAATGGTTTGGGAAGTTCAAGACAGTCTTTATTCACTTCAATTATCTATGAACAGTATCAGTGTGATTTGACCATCAGAATGGTTAAAAAATGATGATGTGAAAAAAGAAACTGAAGCATTTGTCTCAGCTAGCTGAGTAATTACGGCTATTTCAGATACTGTACCTAGTGATGAGAACAGCAGTATCATGATGGGAAGGGTGAGCATCATCCAGAGTGTTTTGTGCTTGCTGCCATAAGCAAAAATTACGAAGAGTGGTAGCTGCATTAAAAGTGATAGCGGGTCCTTCCTAAGCAAGAAATGGCCAGAAAAAAAAACCAAATAAGGGCTTCAATATTCATGCACTTGCACTCATTACTTTGTCATTCATGCCCCTAATCTGCAAAACAATGACTGTGCACTGAAAGGAAGTCAGCAGGACTCCGCATAAGCTCACTCACACAGATTTCTTGCAGGATCAGGTCTTAATTTAGCTACAAGTCATCAGTCATGAGAATCCATTATTTTAATCAATGTATGTGAGCATGCACCACGTGTTAAATATTAAGAAACCAGTGTGACATTTATGATAAATAAATATAAAAACATGTATTTGAAAAGGGTATACTTCCAATCTTAAAATATTACAGCTGTTAGAGCTGAAAACCCTCCATCAAAACCTTCTATAAAAGCTGTCATTTCCCTGTCATGTTTCCATGCATATAACCATACTTTAGGTAGTTATGTCATAAGCTTTCATATAGTATCTGATTTATGTCCACTTAGGTCAACAGGAGATGCTAATTCAGAGATGGGGAAATACAGGCACTAAATAATGCACTTAACCTCACATTTGAAATTCAATCTTAAAAAAAATTCGTTAAGGAAAATATTTTGTATTTAAAGCTAAAATATTTTAAACTTTGGAATTACAGTGCAAATTTATGTATTTTGTTTCTTTTATTAGAAAGAATTTTTTTTTAATATTTATTTTTCCTACCTGCTCATTGTGAATAACAATTAATTTTACAATAACTATATTTATAAGATTTCCAATACTTGAATCTTTATAGATTGCTGCAACCTAAAGAGAAAAAAGTCAGAAGATTAGATTATTAAACTCATCTGATAAACCATATCTCTTTTTGTCATGTGAGCAAGTTAAATAACAAGCTGCTACACAACAGTACCTTTCTACCCCGGGATACGGTGACAAACTCAAAATTGTTGCCCCGTTTTTAAACTAAGATGCTACCTCAAAATAGATCATATTTATTATACACACGAAGATCAGAACATGTACACATGCTGTTTTCCAATACTAATCCCCACATAAAAAGTAACCATCCTAACAAAGTCTTCTTAAATGCAAATAATAGTTTCTAATATCCAAATAGCTATAATTTTATATTCATTTCCAAACACTTCGACACCATGTTGAAATGCTAGTGTAAAAAGTATACTTATTAGACATGGTAAAAACTGTAGTTTATTGATAAAATATCAAAAAAAGAACAAAAGTAATATCACTGTGACTATCATAGACAAAAGCTGGCTTATATGCATAATTTCTAGAATAAATACCTAAAATATTAGAGGAGTTTAGAAAGCAAGTTTGAACGAATACACTTTTGTCCTTGCTTTTAACGGAAGCTGTTGTAAACCTGTATTGAAAATATGTATGACACATACAAAGGTTTCTTTCCCCATTCATAAAATTTGTATTTACATACCCAAGAGGCATTTTTTTATACACCTTTGCATACAGATAGTAAAAGTCATGAGTCAATTCCATACAGCAAAGTGAATCACTTTGAAAGTTATTCTTCATAAACACAGTAAAAAAGTTTATTCATATTCTCAATAACAGCTTCAGACGTCCCATCCATATGGATTCTAAAATTCAGCTTAAAGCAGTTGTTGAATGACAACCTTACCTAAACAAGAGTTGCTACCAAAGACAGGAGTACTGGCTTTCCTCCCTTCTGGCTTGTGCTAAGGCTGCAAGGCTACAAAAGTTACAGGATCAAGGAACTGATCCAACTGCAAACCAATATATATATATGTATATATTATTTTTTTTTCCTTTTCTTGTATCATGTTATATTTATCAACATGATCTCATTCCTGGTGCAGCTCCTCCAACACAGGTGCTGACATAGGGAAAAGTGCAGAAAAACAGACTTCTTTCAAAAGTAGCCTACACTTGAACTGACTTAAATTGCTCGTGAAACCACAGCCTCGCAGCGTATGAATCCAATGTACCTGAGACGGAGCAATTCTGCTAAAAGTTGGAACTGACAGAGCACTGGCTCCCACAGATTCATACCCTCCCTTTCCCTGAACTGGAGGGAGCACAATGCACAGCGTCGTCCTCCATTCTTTTGTTGATACACAAGCTGGAAATAGGAGATTGGATAAGGGTAGGGAAGGAGCCCGAGTTTTGCAATCCATATGGAGAACACATTTCAGAGCAGCACAGCTATTGTCTGCTTCCTTCCATATGGACTCCATTCTTGGTTACTAACCAGCAAGCGTCCAATTATTCCAAGGGGGGAATAAGGAGCATCTCTCAAGCACTCACCACAGATTTCAATTAGGCATAGACACATTCAGAAAGCCTTTATCAAAGGACAGGTGCCTGTAAAGGCTCGAGCGCTATACAGGCAGAAGGGGTTATCTAAATTTGAATGGAATAAACTATCATTTTAATACTACGAAAACTACTTTTAAACTACCACAGATTATTCAGCTCATAATGTGTTCTTAAACATAGTTTGAGATCCACTTTGACACACCTAGAGAGGGTATTTCTGGATATTTCTCCTCCTCGAGAAATATCACAAAAAGTCAAGGTATGCTCCTGAATGTTGTCTTAGATTAACATAACATAGTTATCACATCCATCTCAGCTCATGTCACTAGCAGTAAGCTAGCTGTCTAAATTCCTTCAACAGTCGATGGAGAAAGGATGAACTGTTGTGTAGACATGCCTATCTAAAATCCATATTTAGATATACATATTTTCATACAAGACAGTAAGGTATTTCATTTCTTCATCCCTTTGCTATGGAGGGAGATGAGATGTCTAATTTTCAGACACATGAGGCTACGGGAGATTAATTCCAGCCCAACTATTTCAAGTTTTATTTCTCTTTAGCAAAGAAGAAACAGGAGATGGGTTCATATGGCATTCCCAAATCACATCAGAGGAATCTGAAATGAGATCTGTGAGGATCTTTGGCTTATAATGTGAAGACACTTGTCCTGAAGACTAGACTCTCCTGCCACTTATAACTGATAATTTGTCACAGCATAAACCTATACATGAAGATGACATACATATAGCGTTAACAGAAAGATCTTTTATGGAACAGGTAACAAAACCAGACTGTCTTATGTATATACCATAATGCACATACTGAAACAGGCACTGCTATAGAAATACAGTAAACAGAATCCTAGAATCGTTTGGGTTGGAAGGGACCCTTAAATATAGAATCAGAGAGTTGTGTAGGTTGGAAGGGACCTTCCAGACCTTCTAGTCCAACCATCAACCTAACACTGACAAAAACCATCACTAAACCACATCTCTAAGCACTACATCTACCTGTCTTTCAAATACCGCCAGGGATGGTGCCTCAACCACTTCCCTGGGCAGCCCATTCCCATGCTTAATAACCCTTTCAGTGTAAAAAATTTTTCCTAATATCCAATCTAAACATCCCCTGGTTTAGATTGGATATTGGGCTCCCTCACAGCTTGAGGTCATTTCCTTTTGTCCTATTGCCTGTCACTTGGGAGAAGAGACTGACTCCTGCCTCTCTACAACCTCCTTTCAGGTAGTTGTAGAGAGAAAGAAGGTCTTCCCCTCAGCCTCCTTTTCTCCAGGCTAAATATTCCCAGTTCCCTCAGCTGCTCCTCGTATGACTTGTTCTCTAGACCCCTCACCAACTTCATTGCCCTTCTCTGGACCCACTCCAGCACCTCAATGTCTTTTTTTTTGGTAAGGGGCCCAAAACTGGACACAGTACTCGAGGTGGGACCTCACCAGTGCCAATTACAGGGGCATGATCACTTCCTTAGTCCTACTCACCACACTGTTCCTGATACAGGCCAGGACGTTGTTAGCCTTCTTAGCCACCTGGGCACACTGCTGGCTCATATTCAGCAGGCTGCTGACGAATGCCCTCAGGTCCTTTTCTGCCAGGCAGCTCTCCAGCCACTCTGCCCCAAGCCTGTAGTGCTGCATGGGGCTGTTGTGACCCAAGTGCAGAACCTGGCACTCAGCCTTGCTGAACCTCATCCCATTGGCCAGACTATCAGCCTCCTGTGCAACATCACCCCTCAGTTTCTTAAAGGCCTTCTATACCAAAGTATGTGAAAAGACAACTCATTTCTGATCCTGGGTGATTAGAATGATCTGGGCAAGGAATCAAACCTGGAGTGTGGTTGGGATTAAAAATTAGCATTTCTTGTTCTTGTCTATGGTGCTGTGGTTATTACTGTAGTTGATGGATGTTCCCTTGTGTACATTAATAGTCCCTTGAAAAAAGTCTCTTACTGTTGTGCAAATGGTATCTGTTAAAGTTATCTGCTAACAAAATCCAAAAATGTAGAGGAGGCAAAGAAACTAACACACAACCCAGAGTCAGGTGTCCTCCTTCCTGCCTGTTGATACAATGTCCATTTAAAATATTTGAGCAAAAGTATTTCTTCAAAACTTAATACAGGTTACTTATACTTCAGAGGAGAGGCATTACACGGAGTATGAGAGAAGAATATCTCATTGCACACCTGAAGAGAATCTGTTGCAGGACCTTCAACACCATATCCATGCACCATCTGAATTATCTATTGGCTGTCTCTGGAGAAAATTATGTCACTTAGATGCCCAAGGCCAGCTGTTCTTGCTAGAATCTGAAGCATACCTGTCTCTAGTATGAGAGAAAGTAAGTTCCTGCTGAATGTAAAACTAACAGTGCTCTCATTAACCCTACATTTGAGTCAAAGTACGTATCCTTTGTTACACAGGCGCTTCCACAACCTCCAAACATTTAGTTATTACCTCTGCTTTCAAAAGTTCAAAAAGAAAGACTCTGTGCTGATAATGAGATGCCCTTACCAGTTAAGCACAGTATATTCCGCAGGCGGAACACACGGTGAAGAGAAAAATCCTGAGAGTTGAATAACCACAAGCCAAACTTGATTTTAGCATGTACAGCTCCCTAGGTAAATCTTCATCAACCAAAACTTGAAATAATAGCTCAATGCAGGGAATTATCAAAGATCTGGAATATGAGATTCTTATTTTTAGTGAAAAAAGTAAAGGGATAAGTACCCCCTGCTCCTGTATTCTAAGGATATCTCTTTCCATGCTCTCTTATTGGAAGCATTCATGAAAAAGGATGATGAAATGGGATAGGAATTTGATAGAATACACCATTTTATAATTTCCAGATCTACTTGCTTTACAGTGATCTATATCCAGGCTTCACAGAAGTATGAGTAGCCAAGACAAAGGGAAATTAGTTTCAAGAGATTTTTCAAACTCTTAAAACCAGCATCCACACCACAGACCAGGCCAAACCACACAGCAACAGAGAAAGGAAAAAAAATAAAAATATAAATGAAGCTAGTTACTCTTCAGTGGAAGGATCACAGCTTTCATTTTCATGAAATTCTCGAAGACCAAGTAAGATCTTGTCATCACCACATCTGTGGCTGCCAGCTGACTGGAAGCAGCTTGGTCACAACAAAGTTTAGCTTCTCTTGATATTCCTGCTGTAGCTGTGCATTAAACTGGGACTGTGAATTGTGGCAAAATGCACCATTTTGAAAAGGTGCTAGTAAACAAAGAAGTATGTCTAGAGGCTGGAAGATAAGTGATATATCCAAATTGAACCGGACTTCTTCAGCTCCTTTTTTCCTAGATCTTGTATCACAAGATCTCTTTTTCTTTCCTCCTGTCTTTAATGGAACCATGGTACCAGGAGAATACAAACATTCATATCTCTTGAAAGAAACATGATACCACTTCTTAGCTCACATGCATTTTGCAGGCTCCAACAATCTCTTCTTTATCACTGTAGTGCTGAAAGGATGCAAGATATCTAGGATCTGGGAGACTTCTCCTTCACCTCTTCCATTGTCATATCCTAATTCTGTCATATATTTTGTAAGACTCCAGAATTGTCCGAAGTCATGAGGAAAAAAAAAGTCACCACAGTATTTATTACCTTACTGAGAGAATGAGAAAGAGCTGTGTTATTTCTGCTGGTGTTACTCCTATTCTGTTCCATCCATATTTCTGTACAAACCCATGCTTTCCCTGGTTGAACCTAATGCCAGCAGAAATTTCTCAAGTAAACTTGCATAAGTATGCCTACATACCTCAGAGTTACGTTTTTCCCCCACCAATGAATTTTAGGTCATCTCCTGGCACCTTATTCAAGTCCTCTCCAATCTATCATCCTCCAGGTTAACCAAATAGAGGTTCCAGATGACTCCCTGTTGTGTTTTAGTGGAGGTAAAAAGGAAGAATACATCCCTTTTAAAGGCTCAGTCACCTTGCCAGGAATGCCTCTGCTCTGTCTTATCTCTAACTTGAAACTGGGACGGTTGCAAAGATATCCCTTTAATATTGCAATAACTCAGTAAATGATAACATAGTCATCACCATCTACAGCCTTTAGATGAAAATATGCACCAAGGCTATAATCTGATCATAACAAATGGCATCATGTACAATCTAGATGTCAAGCCATCCTTCATTTCAGTAACTGATTTTCACAAAGCACAACCACAGTCAGGATTCTCCAGCTCTTAAAACCTACTGAGAGAAAGATGTATGAGTGTTGCTTGGCAAAACACCTCCTTCTTATACAAGACAAGTCACAGGTAGCTTAGAGCAAGGCCTTTGTCTAATTAAACAGTAGGGACTAACCATGAATGCTGTACTACAAAGGAACTCAGAGACAAGTACTAGTCCGATCGTTAGGGGGCAGCACACTGGTGCATGGGATCTTTGCACACAGAAAATATTTCATGATTTCATGATCAATGCTGATGATTAGCTGTCAGAATGGCACCAAAAAAAAAAAAAGGATAAACAAGACTGCAACTAGAAACATTTTTTTGCTGCTAAGACCTGTTATTCACTGCCTTACATTTTATATCTCAGTAAATTAAATTACAGTAGCTGTAAAACATTACTAAACCAACAGTAGCTATTTCAAGGTACTTCGACGGCAGCTTGATTTGCACAGATCTGAAAAACTACACAAAGAACAAAGCAATAGAGAGTCAAAGCCATTTATATGCACCCCTAGTTAGGAACCTATCTTGATGAAAATTAAAAATACCAGCTTTAAATTCATAATGGTACTATTTCACCGTTATATAATACCATTTTGTGATTCCACAGTCTTACGGCAAGTTAAAATGATCTAAATTGATGCTGTCTCAATCCTATTCCTTGAATGCACAGCTGCCACCCTCCCCCCTGTTCCAAACTCTAGCCCTCACTTGACTAGGTGGTCAGTCAAGCTCCCCATCTGAGCTGGCCCACAGAGCCCTACCACAGGTGGTTTTACACGTCAAGTTTTCATTTCAGAAAGGCAAGATTTCAAAGTTCTTGCTGCATGCAGACTAAGAACAGACCAAGAATGTTTTTGCTACCAAAATAACTATATAAGCAGTGTATTCCTTAAAAAGATGTCAGTAATCAGGTACCTAATTCAGAAAATGAGGACAGTACCTCAAAATCTATGATGGAACCAGATTTGATGAGATTTTGGTGCTTTTACAGCAAACTCCAGTGTCTTGAATTATTTCAGTTGCTAAGACCAAGTCTTCGTGTTAGGGACTTTGAACTGTCACAACATAATGTGCCTAAGACGGAGTTCTCCAGCTACTAAATCTGTTAAGGCAGCACCTGCTGCCTGTTCTGCTGATGCAACGCTTGGAGGAACAGGAACAAACATCACAAGTTAAGCAATCACAGATTTCTTTATTTTATTTATCATTTCACATTAAATAATGCCACTCTTTACTAAAACTTTTGCATTGAAATTCAATATAGTCCTATGGCAAAGGTATTCCTTGTACTTTTAAATACATATTTCAATCAGAACTAGTATTTTCAAGACATAGTGTAAATACTGTGAATACTCATCTTGCCAAGATTTATGCAATTTTAAAGAAATGAGAAAATGCACTCCAGTTCCAGTTCAATAGGATTACTCGCATGCTGAGAGTTAAGCCTTTTTGGGTGGAATTGGATGAGTGACAAGACACTTAAAATCCCCAAAATATTTAGCAGTATATTTCAGTTCTTATTTTCCACTCATAAAACAGTACCCTACAGCAGCAAGTTTACTTTGGTGACCTTGTTGATGCTTAAAAAAAAAAAAAAAAAAAAAGGAAGAAAAGGAAAATGGGCCGGGATTTCAAAGGTTCTTCTGGGAGCTAGATGTCTAAGTTTCATTAAAATTTAATGGGATTTATATGCTTTAAATTTTTTTTAAAATCCAAGCCAAAAATGAATACCCTTAAAAGTTTCAGAATTATTATAAGAGTAGAGTATAATGCTTGATGCATTTAAAATGCCAGCAACCTGACAATTTCCTGTAAGAGGAGAAGTTGCATGACCAGACACAAGTTACCAGTTAAATTTAATAATCAAAGCTATCTGTATAATGGCAGAAAGGATAAAATTTAATAGTTTCATTTCTTCCCTTTATGGGTAAAGAAATAAGGCTAATAATGGTTCTATTTCAAACACTAACAAGCTATGGGTCAAAAAATGACCCACCTGCACACTGATGAATTCTAATACAGATTACATAGCAAGGGGTGGTAGTCAGTTGTTTTTCCACTCTTCACATTTATTGCTAGGTTACTGAAAAATAACTATTATGGGGAAGGAGAAGGAAGAGAAAAGAGAATGAAGACTGTAGCTTCATATGCATTATCTGACAAAGCAACATATATGCGAGTAGAGGGTTGGACCAGATGACTTCCAAAGGTCCTTTACAACTTTAATTATTCTGTGATTCTATGACATCTCTGAAATCCTTCAAGGAGATGGGATATAAGCTGGGATATATACTGTTGGAAGGTTGGGGAGGAAGTTAACTGGACTGTGAAGAAAACCTTTCACAATTAAGATCTGATTTTTTTTTTTAAAGATTCTGCATTTATAAAAGCTAAACATTTCTATAAATAAAGTCTTAACAAAGTTTTATTTCAAGATTACGTTCGGAACTGCCAGAAGATGCCATCTATACATATTACTGAATACCACAGTAGATAAAGATATTAAATTCACATTAAAGACATAGTGTTTTATTGTGTGCCATTACTGCAAAGCCAGCAATAACTGGTCTAAGTCCTAGTTTTACAGTATAGATAGGTAAAAACAAGAATAAAATCACAAACTTTTTAGAAAAGAACTGGTATTCTTTCACTAATACACGTATATATTAAATGCTAGATCTTACAAAAAGTTCATCTAGACTCTCTTTAGCAGTAATGATACAATGCACATCTTCTTTCCCTAGTAGAAGTCCAATTACAAGAAACATCACACTGTAAGGAATCGTGGTTGAATGCACAACACCTACAGATGCAGGAACAATGTTTTTTAAAAAAAGAACAACAGGAATTAAATTAGCTATAATCATAAGTGTTTCATAAAAATTGTACAATAAATGTGCTGTTTCATCTAGAAGTATTGTGATAAACAGCTTCCATTTTAAAATAATGTTTTTACCACTTCACTTTTGGTTCTTAGTACAGTTCTACATTAAAAAAAAGTAACTTTATAAAAAAAATGGTTTCTTTGGATCAGTTGTTTCTAAAAGAATTCCAAATTGAGTCTGTACTGTAAGTTAACAAAAAAATCAGCTTTGAAAGGTGGATTTTTTTCTTTAATACATGAACTTTCAGACCTTCACACCACTGCCAGTAGAAAAATTCAGAAGACTCTATGAAATTAAAGTATGCTCATCTCCCTTAGTTGCCTAACGATACATTATCTGGTGTCACTTCAAATGCTACAGGTTATCAGACACCTACACAGAACTGGCATATAAGACACATGATCTACAGGAAACCTGCACACCTTTGTGAAGCAGCAGCTGAGGCCAAGTCAGATGTTCTATAGCATCTTAAATGGCACTGGACATTTCTATGAAGCAAATTGATTGATCCCAGTGGAAACTAGAGAGCTTTTCTGTTCATCCAGAAGTAGATATCTATAACTGGTCAAGTGAATAGCTCTGTTATTTAAAGCAGATATCTCCAAAGATACCTATATGCAGGTGTCTTAATTTGCAAGCCCAAAGTTAGATGCAGTTTCATATAAGTTAAGCTTCTTGAATAGATGGAAGGATAGAAGTCTAGGAAAAATTACTATGCAGAGTATTTTAGCATGCCCTTTCCTAAACAGATGTCATGGTAAACCTTTTGATTTTGTGGTTTATTGTACCAGACCCTGAATCAATACAAGAAGCACCTTCTGGTTCAAGAAAGAATTCACCAAAGAAAGAGCTCAACTAAATGATGCCAACTCAAAGTCTGACCCATATTCCTTTGAAATTACTTGGAAAAACCAGGATTACTATAACCAAACATTTTTTCAGAATGCCTTTTAACCTCTGTCTGCTGTAGTTAATCCATATGTTTAACTCATTGAAGCTTAAGAATTCTCCTAATGCAATAGCAAATCAGGAAACAGGTCACAGCATTTCACCTACACACCTTACTGCATTAAGCTGAAAGCTTCCATAATCTGAAGTTTTGGCCCTAGGTTTTTTATGGAATCTCTTTCTTTTAATATTCTGTGTCAAATTCAATCAAACCAGAAGACAGGGAAGTTGCAGAAGAGAAAACAACAGAACAGAAGTAACAGAAAATGCTAATACTTATGAACTTAAGTTTACTTACTATTGACATCAGTGTTAGTACATAGTGCTGTAAATTCTGCCCATGGTGATGAACCATTTTGGTGTCAGCTGTAACCATTACTTCTACATATCTTGGATAGGAAAGAAAACGTTTTTTCCTGGAATGTGGATTGCCACCATCCTCTATAGATAGGTTATTTAAAGCATACTCTAAACTGAGAGACTTCTGCAACACGTTGCTCTC
The DNA here is from genome assembly GCA_028565335.1 of Limnodromus scolopaceus. Lineage (NCBI taxonomy): Eukaryota > Metazoa > Chordata > Aves > Charadriiformes > Scolopacidae > Limnodromus > Limnodromus scolopaceus. The sequence continues at coordinate 32,346,952 of JAOXNO010000001.1, forward strand.
CTCAGTTAAGCTGCTGAAGGTTGGATGTAGTAAAGTGCTCTTCTTCAACTCTTTTTCTGTAAAGCAAAAGATTTAGTGTTGAATGCACTTTCTAAATTTAAAGAGAGAAATGGGCAAAGGCTGCCCAAAATAGACAAAGCAATCTTGCATTTATGATCTTATTTCAGAGAAAATTCTTCCAGTGCAAGAACTATAAAAAAATATATTAAAAGTGGAAGGCTGTACCAGGAACATCGAATTACATGCATTGTGTATTATCATATAGTTCTATCATATATGGATTCATCGTTAAAAATTACTTATGAGACAGCAGTATTTTACTGTTCCTAGAATGCAGTATAATACAAACAGGCAGGATGGAAGGAGATAAGCACTACAGTTTAAACAGTGCAACAAAGTCATTAATTAAACAAAATATTTTTATTGTTACACAAAAGCCTTTGACAACAACAGAACCAATCAAAAGAAACCATAACACAGACTAGTCCTCAAATCCCTTGACTTTTTCATTTATATAAGGTTATATTTATATAAATATGGAACTTACTTCACAAGCAAGTATGCATCAAAAGCCTTCAGTGACTTCCTTGACAGCTTTGTTAATATTCATTAGATAGGATCAAGTTCTAAAGGAAATATAGAACCTACCCCAATACCTCCAAACTAAGTTCTTAAGTACTGTAATACTTTCAATTATGCTGTATAGTCCAGCCACCAGAGACTTCTGATGCCTGATAAAGTCGATGCATTAATCAGCAAGTCAGATCAGCAATAGCCCACATAGAAATACTTAACTGAGAGCGTATCTGAATTCTCACTGAGTTCTCCAGAATTAGACACTTCAGCCCCCTCAGAACAAACCTCCACTGTCTTCCTGCAAGCTAGATTTCCTCTTACGAAGTAGCTGCCAAAGGATATGCCCCCTAATCCTTTTATTCCAATGACTTGGTGACTACAGCACTGACTCAAGAATTGAGATACCAACTCTGTCACCTTCCACTTGGGAGGCTTTAAATCTATGCAATCCAAATTTCAAGGGAAGAGCCCTTCTCCATCAGCTTTAAGCTACTTTTGACATGTGGGTAGTCTGTCCTCTTTAAAGTTAGGGCACAGTCCAGCCAGAAAACTGTAGAGGGACAACAGCAAGCACCTTAAAGTTTGCTGAATAATTATCTAAAAGTCGGTCACAAAATATAGCTATAATACTTGCACAAGTATTGCAACTTGTATTGCACAATACTTGCACAATAAGAAGGGGAGAATTTGGGGACTGGCTTTGAAAACCAACTTGTTCATGAGTACCTACGTATATTAGATGTATTCAGACCGAATGAGTTTGATGCACTGAAGAGAACTGGCTGAAGCAACCTCATATACACGTTATCTTTACTAGGCCACAGAAGGCATCCGAGATTTCAGGGTACTGGCAAAACGGGAAACAGCATCTATATTTAAAGTGCAAGTTTAACGATGACCTAAATTTATGGAGCAGCCAAGATAAATTCAATACCAGAATCAATTTATTTCTTTTTTAAATAAACACCAGAAATCAACAAGTGGATCAGTATTAACTATCATATTTATCAAAAGCATCTTATGGCAAACTGAGATGAGCTCCCCTGTATTAAGGAAACAGGATTTATGGATAGAGCAAATGCAGCAGGTATCCTATTCTGACTTGAGTAAGGCTTGTACTAGGGTTTCCAGTTAATTCTTCATCAGCAAGTTAGTTTAGAAGAAACCAGTACAAAATGAGGAAACAATTTTAGAAGTAATTATCATGGTCCAATTTCAAACTAAAAAGATGTACCAAACGCTGTGCCTCTCCATATCCTCTGTCAAGATTCCCTTACTTGATAAACTCTCATGGCCACAATATTGCTAGATATACTCTGTTCCTCCTAGAATGGAAGATGTGAACAACTAGGCAAGACTAGCATTAAAAGGAGACAAATCTCTTTAGAAGGCAGAAATATAACACAAGGTTTTTCTCCATGAAAATTTATGCAACTTGACCCTCCCAAAAATAACTAATCTCTAGCTCACAATCTTTTGTAGTTTATCAAATAAATGAAAAGGGGGAGAATGACCAAGCTCTTAGTGCTCAGAACCTCTTTCCTCACACTAGGTTGCTTATATTAGTAGAATTCTCATATGCAAGATATGAAAAAAATACCAAACAAAAAAAAAACAAAACAAAAAACCCAAACAAACAAACCATACAAAGTGAAAGACCTCTACTTTGGTTCAGCACATACTATTCATCATTAAAAAAAGAATTAGGAATAACAACACTCGCTTGATTTTCAAACAAAGTACTAACTCCTTGTTCTGCAATGACAATCAATTAATAGACAGCACCACCTTCCCTAAAACAAAGCTACAGAAAAAAAGTACTTTTCACTAGAATTTGTTGAATGCAAGAAGATCATAATGATTGCTTTCTGACCTTGGTATCTACAGAAAAGCAGGATTCTCAACATGTTGTTTCTGAGTATAAAATATGCTTCAAGAATTTTCCAAAATTAAAAACACTAGCCACCCAAACTACACCATTATTTTTCCAATTATATTTTCAAACATCTGGGCAGATATTCCTTAAAAAAGTAGAAGTTTTATTATTTTCCTTTTCTTCAGATAGCTTTGTTTATGCACTCAGCCTTGCTTAAACATTCCTGAAGTGCAAGTACATTCAAAATGCATAAAATGCAGTTTTCAGTCTCATGAAAGGTGTAGAATCTTAATTAGACAGGATGTTTCTAAATGCCAAGCTGAACCAAATGTAAGGTGCTTTCTCCTGTTGTGAATCTCCACCCATTTAAAACCAAATAAATGAACTCCCTATGTATCTATCAAAAGCAAAAGAAAAGCATTTATTATGTAATTAGGCTTAAAAAATTATGGTTCCAATACAATGAAAAATATTTTTTAAATGGCACTAGTATAATAGTAAAGGTTAAGAAATGCATTGCTCAGGCAGGATCTTCAAAGGCTTCTACATCATTATATCCCAAAGCAGATGGTATCTCAGTCCTTAGAATGAGTCTATGGACACCTACAATTTTAAATAAATCCTTTCTAATCCCACTCTTCTGTCTAGTTTTCGTACTTTGACAGTAGCTGCAGGTGCCTTTTTCTCATACTATTTTCTGACTACGAAGATGCATGCATAACTAGAAAAACAACTACTAGAAGTTTTCTGCCCCGCAAAAGAGCATATTAGTTTAAAGCACAGTGCTTCCTCCTCACTGCTTCATGGTATTAAATAAAGTGGTTTTGTCTTTCATAGTCACTTTCACTGCATACATTCTCTCTTAAGTTACTTTGCTTTATCATTAACCTGTGATATTCTGTGATTCAATACTGTGAAGCTATGAAAGTACAACCATTCACTTGTCACATATCCTAATAGTATGCTTCCAAATTACTCCACTATATTTGAAATAAAACTAAATACTATGAATATGTAGTATGAATACTTTATTAAAATATTTATAAGGAGAAAAATCCACATTAATGGGCAATATTAAGTACTTCCATTATCAAGGAAGACAGATATCCTGAATTATCTGTTAGACTTGTGATACATTCATTATCTTTTGCAAAAAGAAGCAACATCTTTATCTACTCTTTAAATGTTTATGTATGGGACAACATAGGTGTAGAAGTAAACCAACAGATAAGTTTTTGTAATATCATGCATTTTATTTTTGTTTGGGTTTTCTTTTTTAAGTACATTTTGTCCTACATTTGTATTAGCCGCTGCCAGAAAAAAAATAAATGGCTGTCAAGTCTACGTGATAGAAATATTTAGGTTCTAAAGGAACAACCTGAAGACAAATAATATTTACAAAAATTAAATCTTGCCCCCTTTTTTTTTTTTAAACACCTCACATTTGAAAAAGTGACATTGAAATTTAAAATATGACTATACCTGAAACTTCACAAGGTTTATGGGAGTTCAGAAACTTTTTTTTAAGCTCTTCATGCCTGTATATAAGATGTGGTTTGTTATGCTCATCTTCATGTTCACCTCCATCCGCTTTCATCAGAGGTTCTAAAAAATATTCACCATCGTGTGCTTTAAAGGTGCCCATCTGAAAGTAAGAGAAGTAATTGATTTATTTTCCACTAAAAATATTGATATAAAACTAATTTTCATTAAAATAATAAACTATTTATGATAATAATCTGAAATTAATGGAAGTAAGTTTACACATGAGACAGAGGAAACTTCAGGGGAAGCTGGAGATGGAAGCTTGAAGGTAAGGCAAAGGGAAGTTTGCTTTCAGAGGCTGATCCAACCAGAATAAATCATAACAGACTAGCCTGAGTATTAACAATGTATCACAGATAATCACTATATAGAGTTAATGAAACGGAGGAGGTCACAAAAGTAAAGAGTATCTAGGTACAGCCTAGAAGGACCAGCTGGGAACTGTGGAAAGGGGTCAAAGCCTTGGATTTGTGTTGTCCAAATTCTAGACTGATTTGTTGCCTTCTGTCCTTTACATAATTTACGTTTTTCTTCTAAAATTGCATTTTGCCCATAGATTAAAAGGAATATCAAGTTAACACTGTTTCTAAAGACTTTGAAACAAGTTCCAGGAATTCAAAGTCAACAGTTTCGTTATTGAGTTTTTCTCCTCAATTCCCCCCCTCCCTCCTACAGCAGACACACACAGGGAACTATGCAATGGGAACCAAAGGAACTTGGTTACTAACAAAAGCACTGGCATGTATACAAAACAAGTGAACACAAATTAAGACCCTTTTCCCCCACCTCATCCCTTCCCCATAATCCATTCAATTATGAAATCCTAAAACAGAATCTCTTCTTCCTCCTCTCTGCACTTCTAACCAAATCCATAGTTTCCTAGAGATTAAGTACCTTGTTTCAGGAGACCAAGAGGAGAAAATAAACATGTAAGAACCTCATCAAATTATTTCCAGGCTTTTGGGGAATTTCCTTACTTCAGCCAATTAAGCACCTAGAATGAGCAGGTGCCCTGCATCCTGTCAATTATTTTGCCCTATTAGAGAGGCATGTTGACCAATAAGAGAATAGTAATAATCTACATAATGTGGTTTAAGAGACTAAGTGTTCATGTCAACCTTGAAAAAGAGTGGCAGAGCAAGATATATGAGAAGTGAGAATAGTTTGCATGGGTTTTTTTCCAGCAACCTGCAGAGAGCCTGTAAAACCTGCTGCAGGCCACCTTAGTGTCCAGGTTATTGTAAAGGAATTATAATATGCCCTTAAATTCAGGATCCTTCTAGCAGTTATTGGTTTTCTATGTTTAAATTCTGTTAGGCTTCAAGCATGTGTCAGACTACCTGTAACCTTGCCAGAAACATGGCATAGAAGTCATCCAGCTACTGTAAACCCACTGTGGTTTGATCTTCTGCATCACCTTGGTTGCAGAATGAAAAAAGCTACCCAGGTAAATAGTATTTTCCTTTCAAGACTGTTTAAATCTAACTCACAGAAACATGTTTCCCCCCTCCCTCAGTTTTATTTAAATTCTTTGCAAGTAGTCTTCAAGTTGTAGAGCCTCCTTCTCTAGAGATATTCAAAAACCTGTCTGGATGTGCTCTTGTCCATCCTGCTCTAGGTGAACCTGCTTTGGCAGGGGGGTTGGACTAGATGATCTCCAGAGGTCCCTTGCAACCACTATAATTCTATGATTCATGCAGGATCCTTTATATGTT
>JAOXNO010000001.1:32352763-32363178 GCA_028565335.1 Limnodromus scolopaceus
GGGTTGGACTAGATGATCTCCAGAGGTCCCTTGCAACCACTATAATTCTATGATTCATGCAGGATCCTTTATATGTTCAGTTCAGCCTTCTCACACCCAGTGTTTCCAGGGCATGTGGTGTGTAGAGGACAGCAGATGGAGTGCACTGAGAACACTATGTGCCTCCCTGGGATGGGCCCCATGAAAACAGATATGCCACAGCTTGTCAGTTAGTCCTAAGGAGGTGCAACCTTCTGGGCAAAGTGACAGGGACAGACAAGAAGGACCTGTCGCTCATGGACAAAGCGGCAAGAACTGATAGTAAGATTCATGTTGATGTTTTTTTATATTAAAGTCCCAATTACCAAAACATTATAAATTTGATCCCATACTATTTGTGAACACTAACATGCTAATTAATTCTTTTCTCCTGACATACCATAAACCCTATTTCTAGATAAGAGACATTTAAAATACCTTATTTTATATTTAAGCAAAAAAATTACTGCTACGGGTTCATTCCACATATACATTTTACTTCCCTTCTAATTGCTACAGCAGATATTCTGTATTTGTTTCTTCAGTGGCTTTTCCAACTAACGAGCTTTCAGATATTTCAAAGAAATGGTTTCAGCTACAAGAAACATACAGATTATAAGAATAATGTCACAGGACTCATAAGGAAAGAGTTTGTGCTACTTAAAATGTAGCACAAATGGTGCTTAATGTACACAAATCTACTTAAATGGTTTAAAATACCAAATTCGTCTTCTGGAACATTAGACTTCCACTAGAAAAGATGAATTACAAGAATAGGACTTTATTTTTCTACCATTTTACACACACACACAAAAAATCATCACTAAGACATATGGTTTTGATCACTTTGAAAATTCCACTTAGCCTCCTGACCCCATACTTAGACAACCAATTGCTACCAGAGGAAAAATCCTATCTAGGAATTCAAAACCATATTTATGCACTGTTATCCTATGCAGTGTATTGGGAAGAGCCATCATGACGCATCATGACTGATCCAAGTCAAGCCAGGACTGCTGGTACTCCCAAAGAGGTGTTCCTGCCTTGTACCTCCTCTAGATGTGCACTGCCACAATTCTTTGTTTATGCACTAGCACTATCATACACTGTATACCAACTCCTCTGTGCAGTTAAAAATCTGTGCCTTCTACCAAAGGAAGATATTTTAAAGATATTTTAAAACTGAAATAGAACTGAGAATCATTTTTCCTGGAAAAAAAAAAAAAGAAAAAACCAACTTCATATCAGCAAGAGTTTACTGTAAACCCAGACCATCAAGAAACTCAGAACAGTGCTCCAAAGCCTGCCCATCAAGCTGAGGCTAACAATGAACACACAATGTAAAATGCCTGGCAACATCTGTGGCTCAACTGCCATTACTCTGTAGTCTAAGGATCTCAATCAGAACTGATACGTGCATCTTAACCGAAATCCAGAATCCTGTGGTGAAAGGAGAGGTACAATGAAGTCATCTAGGGAGAAAAAAATGATAATAATAAAAAACAAAGCAGGCAATTGTCCCTCATTTAAAAGATGCTCAGAAGTAACAGTAACTGCGCTCATCTTCACAGCAAATGATTAGAGAAACTGACTGACTAGAAAGCAAAAGAATGAAATCTCCTTTATTATACCCAAGAAGATACAAAACATACCATAAACTTATAGCCCAAAAATTTAGGGCAGACAGCTGTAAGTATCCTATATTACATTTCATGACCTCCGAATTATTCTGAGCTTTGTTTTAAATCAAAAGATTAATACAAGAAGGCACAACAATGTCCCTAAAACTGGGCATTCCACCTTTCCAGGTAACTATTTTAGAAAAACAGAGCAAGTGAGGAAGCTTCCTCTCATTTGCTCACTCTCTGGCCCACTAATTCTTGCACAGTATCCCAGGATCTGTCTGGTTAGATATGGAAGAAATAACCCATCAGAAAGATCTACAATGCAACAAACTTTCATTCTTTCCTCATTGACTTCTCTGCTCTTCAACAATGTATCAATGAACAAGCAATCACTAACAATGACTAGTTAGGAACACCTCCCACCAGCAGTCTACAATAAATTTTTTCCATCTTCCCTATCCAAGTTGAGAAGAACCCATGTTACTCCATGAGAGAAAAACCAAAAGCTAAGAGATTAAAACAGCTCTCTGTGTTAAGAAGGGTATGTGATATTTGTCATTTAAACCCCAAGCAGACATTGAGCTTGAAGTCACCAATTCCAATCTTTTAAATTCTCTATGAAGACTAAAGCTGGGTTTTCATTAGCTACACACATGGTTGCCTCCTCATTTTCTAACACGTAGGTCTACAAAAATTCAGTCATGAGCTACACTGTTTTATAGTCCTTCATTCATGAAAGTGATACTCAACTCTGGTGATAGACTCTGCTGATACAAATGGAGCCATTACGACGAGTCAGGCACACAGGCAGAGGGTCTGAGAGATCCAAATGAGAAATACTTTTCGTAAAGCCAAATAAACCAAAGTCACTTAGATGCACAGAGGCAGGTTGCTGACACAGGAGCCCGAGCATTTGCAGGAAATGAAATCAGAAATGAACTGGATTTACTTATCTACAGATGCCTCTCAAATCATGTAACAAGAAATCTGCCCGAAACATTCTATTTCTGTTTTCAGATAAAGAGGTAAAAGTATATTTAAAAGATCTCTTCAGTAGAAGTGGAGTACAAAATTGAAAACAGTCTCTTTCACATCATAAATAAGTGGTCCAAAGAGGGAGTGCTACACAGGACTATGCATAGATTTGAGGAAATTTATGAGAAAACCCACATGAGAAAGATAATTTATTTCTTGGACTTAAAATACTCTGGATGAGTTAGACACTTCATATTAAATCAAGGTTCAATGGATCAACACAGCTACTCACTATATATGGTATGTCTTAGTGGTTTAAAGTGGCTTAAAACAGTATAGTCTTAATCAATGTATTTGCTCTACTCCAAGAGTAGTAGAAATAAATATTGCAGAATTTATGGTTAAAGTATGTACCATGCCCATATACAAATTACATCCTTGTGTATAATGGCAACTTTGTAGAACACATGGAAAACATAAGGGATATATAGCAGGTTTCAGAAACATGGAATTAATCTTAGTATGTCCGACAGCAAAACTGAAAGATTTTAGAAAAATGCTAAAAGAACAACCGAAGTTCTGGAAAACACGACTCTAAACTGGCAGGCTCCCTCCCAGGTAAGCTCCACTCCTCTACCCAAGTATTTTTCATACCCTCACAGTCCAGCTTCTTAACTCAAATGCAAAAACCTGCAAGTAGTTTACAGCAAGAGTACTTTCATGGTCAAAGTTACAAAATTCCTTCCTTTTATATTATTCTCTTCCCTTCTCTCCTCCTTTCCCATTGTGTTAATTCAAGGCTCTTATGAATCACCTGAGAAGCCCTTCACCCTTCTCTTCCTGCTCTACTGTTACAATGTTTTCTAATGAAAACCTTAAGCATAGCTTAATTAATTCATTGAACAAAAAAGTATTAGAGGTCAACTGATTGTGGTACACTGCCATGTAGTGGTTGCAAGCTAATGTATTAAAACTAAAGCTAATAGAACAAAAATAAGAAAATTGTAATAAAATAATAAATAATACATCACCTAAGCAATGGGGAAGAAGTGTCTAGCAATGAGTAAGTGTTTTCTAGTGGAAGACCTTTTTAGAAGTGACTGAAAGCAACATTGTATTTTAAGTTCTTAGAGAAAAATAAAATAAAATGCTAAAAGCTTATTATAGGGGAAAAATCTCATCATAAGTTTAACTATGATCTAACCACATCTCCTTACAAATTCTGTGATGTTAAATTTTCATGAGCAGATAACGATCATACCTTTAGCACACTTAATCACACTCTCAACAGAACTGATGAGGCACCCACCTAACTCAGAAGTGTCCCAGTCTGAAAAGGCATCCAATAATTGGTTAAATAAAATTCTGTAATTCCAGTTTGGAATTTACGTTCTATGCAAACTCCTAAAGGGATCTTACCTATTTGTATGTTTATGTCACACCTGATCTAACCATGCTGATAACCATAGCAATGGATCCAGTGTCCTTACTGCCAAGTTACTTTCACTCAGGAACACAAACACACACAAAGAAAGGGTATTTCCATTTTGCACAATGCACAGGGGAAATAATATTCTTGCAGGAAGTGTAACTCCTGGCTCTAGGTACCCTGAACGTCACTTTTTAAGGCTATTGTAGGCAAGAAAGTCTGGCTGAAGTCTGGCAGAAATGGTACTCCAGAGTTTCTAAATACAATTTCTAACAACAGTCTAGCTAAAAGGCAGAGAACTTGACAGAATGTTCCAGTAGCAATCTCAAAGACAGCTGGAAAGAGCAGGGATCACAGCAATTAACAAGATTCTTTGGAGTGGAAGGAAGAGAGGGGCTTATTTATTTATCTTTACCTTTATATACAATTCAGAGTGAACAAGCTAGAAAAGCCAATTTAAAATTATGGAGAAAAGCTTTTGTCATAGAGATATACATGGAGATTTCATTATGGAAAAGCAGCTATTCTGCAATACCTGGTGAAACTGGTGAAACGCAATGGAGTTTTGTTGTTTGGTTGGGTTTTGGGGAGAAAGCTTGGCTTTGATTTTTGGTTTTCAGGGGTTTTGTTTTTAAACACATAAACAATCATCAAGCGAAGTATTTTCACAGAACACAGACCAAGGGGATCTATATGCTTAATGCTGGAGGAAACTCCGTCATATAATCTTGCCTGTCTCAGTAAATGTCAAGCAAATGTACATTTGCAACTTATCTCCATTCAAAAAGAATTTCCTAGCTTTGATGTTTTTAAGTACATGCAGAACCACCTTTTTCCTCTCACTGGGAGATAAATAGCTCCCAAAAAATCCTTTCAACCTCATATAGGCAGTTATCACTTAAGCACACACAAGGTATGGCTAGATTTTCACCTGTTTTAGTCAGCCACACAGTAAGTTACCTCGAGTATTTTTGACAATGTGTACACCCAGAAGGTATGACCTGTTCTCAGTGTCTGACTTTGCTACCTTAATCTTGCCATTTTCTACACAAGAGTAGATCTGAAACAGAAAGACAACTGAGACTATTGCAGATATTTTATCTCATGTGGGAAGCCTAGCTGTGCCCGAAAAGTACAGTTTCCTGAGATCCATGACGGCTAACTGTTGACTGCCACCTGGGGCTGGAAGCATTACTTTAAGACATACACACACCAAAAAAAAAAAAAAAGCCATTTTGCACATTATTTCACTGATTTAGCTCACATAGAGACAGCAAAGGGCCATACGTTGTGTCCTCTCCCCTCCCCTGACATCCCTATCACATATAAATCCAACCTCCTGTGGCTGCCCACAGCTTTCCAGCAAACTCACCTGTGTCACATAAACCCCAAACAATGAGAGAAAGACTGTGCATCTCCTGTAAAGGCTGTAGTTAAGAACAGGCTGCAGCCATCAGAAGAGTTTATCTGGCAAATAGAACGTGGTCAGGCAGCTGCCAGGGAAGCAGGCTACCAGACACAGGATGCGGGCATCCTTAACAGAAACTGTTAAACAGACTGGGACATGCCTATGTAAAGGACAATTCATGCAGAATTGCTGGTAAAAAGGTAGATACAGACTCAGATCATACTGCTTCCAGTAAGACATTTTCTGTGATAGACCTCAGCTGCACAATTCACGATCCCATGGATTTTCTCAGTTTACAATTGCAACTACCACCTGTATTTGTTGACCTATGCTGGTCCACGAGTAAAAGCATAGCATCTGTGGAGATTTTTCAGGAAAAGCAGAGATGTAAAAAGCTTGGGAATAATGTACTGGGGATGTTTCAAGGTTTTTGTAACAGCTGCAGCAGGGACCTAAGCTGTCTCACTATTTTATAATGAAGTGTGTGATGAATAGCAACTTTGCCAAGGCAGGTAGAAATTGACTCTGGGATACAGGATCATACTCAAGTAAATTCAAGTGTTATAGTCCACCCTCAGGTGTATGTGAAAAAGACATCTAATGTCTACAAAGCTAAAAAGAGATGAGATAGCAACAGTAAGAGATATGCGACATTCATCCTGGGACCAGCAGAGCAAGACTGAGAAGACTTCAGGCAACCACAGTCATTAAAACAGACTGTTGAAAAATGCTAGATCGTGTCACAGAAGCAGAAATAATTTAAAAATTGGTCCTGCTTATGAGGATACATGTTAGGGGAAAGCTAACAGGAAAACAAAGTAAATGAGATAAAAATTGTAAATGAAATTAAGGGAAGAGCAAAAGAATAAATAATCAGAGAAGAAAAAAGCAAAAAGAAAAAAATCAAATGAAAAATCCAAATGAAGCAATCAAGTACAAGAAGTAGAGAAGGTAGAGTTTGGTCTACTTCCTGATCCCTTTTTGTTCTGTTTAGCTATAAAAACAACAGCCAAAAAAAAAAAAAGAAGAACATTTTATCTTTTACTTGCAAAGTCTGTCCTTGTACTTGAAACAATTCTGTGCTGGTGAGACAGCACACAAATGCACAGGGTGATAATGGAAGCACTGAAATTTTTGACTGTTGTATTGCAGAGATTTGGTGCTAGAGACTCACCTTGTGTACCTGTATGACAAGTGAAATCAGAAGTGAAGTCATCACATCAACCAGTCAGCAGCAATAGGACTTAGTTTGGCCAAACAAGAATTGATTGTCTTGAATTGACATTTTAATATGATCTTTTCCTAGCTTATGATGGAATCTTTACAGTAAGATAAAAATATATAAAGACTAATATGTACAGATGCTCGTAGTTTCACAAAGGTGACCTGAATGCTGAAAACTAATCCACCTTTCAGGTTTAGAAGGTAACTTTTTTGAAGTGACAGCCCGTAAGTTAAAGCACTAAGTTATTTCAAGGTGAGCATGTCTTCTAGTTACAAGTGCTGAAGCTTACTTTGGAAAACCTGTGGAGCTCATTGAAGCTATTAGTCCTAAGCAGCACAAAACTGGGAGCAAATATCTGGAGACTGTTACCTACATTAGATCTCTGCAAGAAACTAGATGCTGGCTAAGCTAGTACTAGCTTCTAGCAAGTTTTTGGGGGATTTTGTTTGTTTGATTTTTTTAAACCAAACAAAAATTAATTTTCATTAAAATAAGTATCAGGACTGCCTACTTTTTCTGAAAAGAACTGCTGCACTCATCCATAGTAGCAGCCTGAATTGTTTTCAAAATATCTCAGAAAGGTGATCCGCTGACCCGTATCAGTAAAAAAATAAACACAACCTCTTGTACTGAGGAAATTCTGAAAATCCACACTTAGGTTCATACTCCTGCTATTCTCCAGACAAAAGTAAGCTCAATGTGCATTAAAGGAGTGTTACCCAGGGGCTTCCTTAAGCTCCCAAGGAAGGGATTTGTTACACAGACCTTGCTGCACTCCAGAAGCTACATTAGAACAAAGCCGTCCTGCCTTCCTGGCCTGCAGAAAGCTGGCAGCCAGCAAATCCATGCAAGAAGAGATTCATATCTACTTTTCTACTCCTAACTTGTGCCAGTCAGCGAGCATGTGAAATCACTCTATATGCCAGACTGTACACCCAAAAAGATGTATGGTTCCTCCTTTCTTACCTTTCCCTCTCTCATAGTAGGGTCACGTAAACCACCTTTGGCACTTCGGCATTCTCCCAGCTCACAAAAACTGATTTTAACTGTCCTCAGCATCAGTCAACACATTCCCGACATCCATGAAAGAAAACCAGGCTTCTCAAAGGACTAAACAAACTGTTTTCATAACATTCGTTCAGGATTAAAACAAATAAAAATAAAGGTCCTCCCTTTAGACAGGGGCCTGCTAGGAACTGAAGGCTCATTCTAGTTATCCATGGCAATAGCTCCCTCATCTTAAGACACTCTATCCACTGGTATTTGCTTGTATTTGTCAATAAACTTGTAAGCCATATGTTCTCAAAAGTTAAAGGATTAATTGATATTTTTTTTTTTCTTTGATTTTGCTGTCTGGATTGTGTTCAAGAGGTCTCTTTAGCCTACACGCATCCAGGGACAACCTCAGCAGATCTTGTTTCCCATGTTTTTAGAAAGCTATAATTGACTAATGCAGTAAAAGCAACAAAAGATAGAGAATTTAAGAAAATAAAGTGAAATGAAGTGTGGTATTTCAAAAATTACTCTAAAGATGCAAGAAATATGCCTGTATGTGATCAGATGTTCAACTAGGCACCCAGGCCACCACCCCAAATGACCTTCTGCCTTTGACGGCATCCCAAACTTCCCTAATTACACACTCCCTCCTTGCAATTACTACAGACTCCCCGCTGACCTTCTAACCTCCCTTTGCCATTTGCATCCCTGAACCCAGGGCATGCTCTGAAATGTAACACAACAAAACTGCACACAGGGTGTCAGGAGCCATTAAGCAACGCTCCGTGGGTACTCGGGGTTGTACACTGCTCTTGGCACACTCAGAAAAAAGCTTAACTGAGGGTGAAAAGGGAAAACAGAGCTTGAGGGGGAGAACACATTCAACTTGAGAATGCAAAAGAAAAGAAGGAACTTGGGAAGCAGGAGTGAAGCTGTGAATGAAGGCAGAGCAGAGCTTGGGGATAGATGCCGACGGAATAAAGCGAACTCAAGTACCTGGTTTCACTTCAGATCACTCAGGCACATCTTCAGAGCCATTTTTAAAATTCCATCCTTAAATTTCCTTTTTGTCATAGTCCACATCCTTTTTCCTCCCTAGATTTTACAGCATTGGTATACAGCAACTACCTTATACATGCAAAGTTGAGGGATAAAATTATACCTAATAGTTCAAAGTAATCTTTTCTATTTTAATTTCCATACACCACATTCAGCATTGAAGAAAATGGATCCTACAAAGAGAAGGGATTTTACTGCCTACAGGAAAGATGGGGACAAACTTTTGAGCAGGACCTGTTGCAATAGGACAAGGGGTAATGGTTTTAAACTAAAAGAGGATAGATTCAGACTAGATATAAAGACGAAATTTTTTATTATGAGGGTGGTGAAACACTGGAACAGGTTGCCCAGAGAGGTGGTAGATGCCCCATCCCTGGAAACATTCAAGGTCAGGTTGGACAGGGCTCTGAGCAACCTGATCTAGTTGAAGATGTCCCTGCTCATTGCAGGGGAGCTGGATTAGATGACCTTTAAAGGTCCCTTCCAACCCAAACTATTTTATGATTAACACAAATATAATAACAGGGCTACCAAGTCACTAGACTAGTTTCTACTGTCTCATTCACAATAAATAGTATCTTACCTCAGCAGCAGGCCCACTTAAATCTTTGCATGTACTCATCAAGCATGGTCCTGCTCAATGAAAGAGCAATAACTGACTAGCTTATTTTTGCAGGTACATTTGTTGAATGTACAAAGCTAAGAAACTTCTTTTAAAAGCTTTAGAAAAAGTATCTTTTTACTAGCTTTAAAAAGTTCCCTTTTTAACACGCATTTTTAACATGCATCCCTTTCTGCATGCATTCCCCACCTGGGAATGGGGAATGCATGCAGAGAGGACAAGATCTTACAGGAAAATTCTACCTGGCCTCTATCTCCCTCCTTTCACATCCATTCTCCTCTTGACTCCAAAAGAGTTGTCTCCCCTGACAGTCACACAAAAAGTGTAATACTGTGGATCCATGAGGATGAGGAAGAAAATTAGGCTGAAGACTCCGAGTCAGGTTGGAGGATACTCTGCGCTGATATTGGCAACCAGCTGGCTATGACGGCCTCTTTGTCCCTACACAATCCCTCCCTGGCCTACTATAGGCATGTCCCACACAAAGCAGGACAGCATCCATGCAAGGCTCTGCATCTTCTTGTGAGAAGCTCACCAGCTTCATTACTGAGGGGAAAGCAGCCACAATGCTGGGTACATTACATACCCTCTGCAAGGCTGTGTCTGCCTGGGCAGAGGGAAGCAGTGAGAGAAGGTCTTGAGAACACCAGAACACCAAAAGCAAGGCTTTTGCTAGTGGCTCAGACTAGGCAGTCACGCAGCCAGGCAATGACAGAGGACATGAAGTCCAGCTGGAAGCTGCAGTGACAATTCACAAGGCTCATCTAAAAGAGGCAAAGGCTCAGTTTAAAGGCACTCAAGTGCCAGTGCGCGCTGGCAGCCCAGAGAGCCAACCACATCCTGGGCTGCATCAAGAGAAGTGTGGCCAGCAGGTCCCGGGAAGTGATTCTACCCCTCTACTCTGCACTTGTGAGACCCCACCTGGAGTACTCTGTCCAGCTTTGGAGTCCTCAACACAGGAAGGACATGGATCTGTTGGAGCGGGTCCAGCGGAGGGCCACGAGGATGATCAGAGGGATGGTGCACCTCTCCTATGAAGACAGGCTGAGAGAGCTGGG
>JAOXNO010000001.1:32365887-32433400 GCA_028565335.1 Limnodromus scolopaceus
CAGCGGCCGCCCGCCGCCTGGGCCGGCCCCGCACCCCGCGGCTCCTCCATGGCTCCCCGCGACCCCGCCTCGCCGTCCCGCCGCCTCCGCGCTCCCCTCACGGGCTGGAAGCCGACCCGCCGCCGCGCTGCCTCTCCTCACAGCCCCGCGCCTCCGCTCCCCTCAGCTCGCTCGCCGCCGCCCGGGGGGTGGGCGAGGGCGGCCCTTCCCGTCCGTCCCTTCCTTCCTCCGCCTTCCCTCGCCCCGGCCCCCGCCGCCGGCGGGGAGGCGCGGAGATGCCCAGCTGCCCTCAGGCGGGGGCCATCCCCGCACCCCCACTTCAAAGCGGGGCCCGGGGCCCGGCCCGCCCACGGGGCAGGAGCGGCCCAATGGCGGCGGCAGCCCCCGCCCTCCCCCCCGCGCCTCCCCTCAGGCACCGCCCGCCCGGGCCGGGCCCTCAGCACCCCAGGGGCGGGCAGGGGGCCCGGCCACCCGTCCCGCAGCATGCCGCCCCCTCGGCCGGTGCAGCGGGCGTCAGGGCCCGAAAGAGGTGTCATTTAAGGGAAAAAAATGGACTTGGGGGTGTTGGTGGATGAGAAGCTCAATATGACCCATCGATGTGTGCTCGCAACCCAGAAAACCAACTGTATCCTGGGCTGCGTCAAAAGCAGCCTGGCCAGCAGGTCGAGGGAGGTTATTCCGCCCCTCTGCTCTGCTCTGGTGAGACCACACCTGGAGTACTGTGTCCAGCTCTGGGGCCCCCAGCACAGGAAAGATATGGACCTGTTGGAGCAGGTCCATGAAGATGATCGGAGGGCTAGAGCACCTCTCCTATGAGGACAGGCTGAGAGAGTTGGGGTTGTTCAGCCTGGAGAGCAGAAGGCTCCGGGGAGACCCTACAGTGGCCTTCCAGTACCTGAAGGGGGCTACAAGAAAGCTGGAAGAGGGACCTTTCACATAAGCATGTAGTGATAGGACAAGGGTTAATGGCTTCAAACTGGAAGAGGGGAGATTTAGATTAGATATTAGGAAGAAATTTTTCACTGTGAGGGAGGTGAGACACTGGAACAGGTTGTCCAGGGAAGCTGTGGGTGCCCCATCCCTGGAAGTGTTCAAGGCCAGGCTGGATGGAGCTTTGCACGACCTGATCCAGTGGGAGGTGTCCCTGCCCATAGCAGGGGGGTTGGAAGTAGATGATCTTTAAGGCCCCTTTCAACCCAAATCATTCTGTGATTCTATGACTTCTGAGAAGCTGGGCAATGCCAAGTTCACCCTGAGAAGGATCAAGGCAGTTTGGGGGTGTCCCCTCAGGCTGAGTGTCGCCCCCAGGCACCTCACTGACCACTTTCCCCTGTGCGTTGGCTTCAGAGGAAGGAGATCCTGAGGCAGAGCCTGCCACCATGGTGTCCCCAGACAGGAATTGTTTTCTTTTTGTACTGGGTTCCCCGCTTAGGTTATTCTGTCTGGGCAAAGTCTTCATAAAACTGCTTGAACCAGCACTCGAGGAACCCTGCACCCCTCACATGGAGCCAGGGGATTACCAGTCTCACTGAAAACTGATTGTTAGGAGGCTGTACTCTGGCTATCACTGTACTTGTGCAATGATTCCTTTTCAGAAGAAGGAGGCAGTTCTGAAATTTGTTTTAATTAAAAGTAGTTTTCAGTTGTTTGGTCCTCAAATCTAGTTTCCATAGCTGTGATTAAACCCACATATTTGGGGGTGGGTATCTAGCCTTGAACTAAAAATTCCCCAAGTTGGAGAATCCATTTAGTTAATGACTGATCACTGTTAAAGATGGGGGAATAATTTTCAGCCTCGCCCATCTACATGAAAATATCTACAATGCAGATGCCTACGGTGAGGCAGGTTTCTAAGATGGATGGAGTCTAGCAAACACAGGCAGGGAGATCTGTCTATTCAGCCACCAATGCTCTTCAGAAAACCTGCAATGTACATACAACTTTTTTTCAAATATTCCTTTTATCTTCTCTTTATTAAGTACTTCGTTTCAATCTTTTCTTCTCCCCTTCAGTAAAAAGTAAGTCAGAGACAAGGTTTAAACAGAGCTGTGTGTAATCTCGGCAAGTACTGCCTTCAGTGCATTTGTTCATCAGTGCACTGGTGGCCAAGAGAGCATGAAAAACTTCAGAAGTGATAACCTGGTTATTGAATGGCTGGAGGTGTCAGTGCCCAGGTGGAACTGAGCTCATCCAACCTCTTCCTCTGCTCTTACCGGGGTACAAGAGGAGTCAATGACCGCTCTATCAAAGGCAAAATGGCCTCAAGGGTGGCCTTTGAGCCTGAAGTGCCTTTTATATCTTAAGGCTGTTTTGTGGTCCGACTCATCCGCTATTTTAGGAATCCTGTAAGATAGAAACGGAGTTGGAGGTCATGTTTTCTTCTGCTGAAATGAGGGAATGAGCTGATCAGGCTTTGAATGAAGGTGAGCAGTACTGGAAAAACTTTCACTGCCAGAGTAAAGTCAGAGTCCAGGATTGTAGAAGGGATGTCTGAATTGTTCCAAAGTATATTAGTTATACTTATTCAGCATGATCTTGAGAATATTAAATCTTGTTGGGAATACTGAGTTGTCTTCTTGAATAGTCTGAAGATTGCAGCTCTCAGATGCGTATTACGCTGTTTTGTCTATGTGGGTCACTGATAAGCACTGCCATATGACAAGACACAAATATTTGAAATCTGGAGACTTCTACAAAGTGAAAACAAACAGAAAGCCTGTGTCTCCAAATACCATGAGTATCAAAGTAATCCAACAATGAAGCAAGACTTCCAAACTATTTCTTTTAAACTACTTACACTGGAGAAAATTGATCATGAGAGGTAAAAAACAAACCAAGAAACTCCAGTTCTGAGCATTGGGTGGTAAGAAAGAACAGGAGGTGGGTGGAGAGAGCTCCATCCTCACTGCCACAGAAGCATGAAGATTATTTTAGTATATTGAGATGTTCCGTCACAGAAACCTAACAAATGGGATGCTCACATAGTAGTAGAGCTAAATTTAGGGATGAGTGCTTTGATTTTACTGACTGTATGAAAAGCATGAATAACGGGAAAAAAAATAAATTTAGAGGAGCAATTGTTGTACATACCTTTTGTACATCTCCAGCAAATGAGAATTTGCCACATCTTTGAATCTGTTATTGAAATAGTAGTCAGAGCACAGGAAGTTATCTCTTTCCTCAGGCAACTTAAACAGTCGTCAGTGGTGAAGTAAAAGGGCATTATTTCATTAAGCTTAACCAAATACATGCTGATGAAGATGTGCTGTTTCACTTGTTTATGATTTGCAAAATTGTTTTTCTAAAAGTGAGCCGAGGCACTAAGCATCAGGGAAGACAAAGTTCAATGTTCTCACTTCAGGCACAAAGCTTCATTGTAGCCCACTTCAAAGCAAATATAAGCAGATGAATCAATTTTTTAACAATTTATGTATGCATTTATGTATCTATTTTCAGTATTTTAGAAAAATAAAAGTTTACTTCAAAATGTGGAGATTTTTTTAAAAAAATAAGATTACTTTTCCTACATGCCGTTTTAATGTGCTTAACTTTCCTTGTATTCTCTGTTAGAACAGAACACCAGCTCTTCTACAGTAAAGACCTTCTATACCTTCTATAGTACCTTCTATAGTATTTTCTATAGTACCTTCTATAACATGTTTTATAGCAAATATTGAAGGTCAACCTAAAGATTTAAAGTTGACAGCATTTATTTAGATTGCCAGTGTTGTTCCAGTAGCTCCTGGCAGTTCTACGGGAGTGTTGCTCAAAAGCCAGTGACAACTGAGCCAATTTTTTCAACTGTTTTTTTTTAACTTTTCATCCTAAACAAAAAGTCAATTTCCAAAGGTGAATCTGACAATTCAGGCAATGTCAGGCATTCAAATCAAACGCCTTTATATATTTAGCAGCCACTACACTTTCAGAAACCGCTGAAGCTCTACAGGTACTGGACACCAGTCTGATTTTGAAATGCAAGATGGTTTAGCTGTGCAGGAGCAAAGGAGATTAAGAGAGGTTTTTTAAGGTGGTTCTAGTAGTATTCATGTTCCCTGAATGGCTTTGGGCAATAAGCTGCGGTCATTCAACCTGACCTCTACCCATATGGCATCAGTTTGAATCTTGTGAGGAGTAAGTATAACCCTGTATATCAAAGGAAGGGGTGTGTTTCTATTATGAAGAAATAGAAGTACATCAAAACATCGAGAAAGCAAGGAAATAGTACGTCTGCTACAACTTTAAGGGTAGAAGGATGGAGACAGGCACAAGGATGAAACAAAGCTGGAGAATTATGGAGACTGTTTAAAGGAGCAGAACTGGAAAAATAGATAATGAAACATTAAAAAAAAAATTCAAATGAGGGATTGAGCACTGGAACAAGGGCTCAGAGAGGTTGTGCAGTCTCCATCCTTGTAGATACTCAAAACAACTGCACAAGGAAGCCATGAGCAACCTGAACTAATTTTGAAGTTAGCCCTGCTTTGAGCAGGAGTTGGATCTAGATGATCTCCAAAGATTCCTTCCATCCCAGGTTATTCTATGATTCTATGAAACATAAAAAAGCGTTCCTGGAGAAAGCTGAGGAGACCAAAGTGGAGAGGAAGAAGAGAATCGTTAGACCTACTGAAAGAACAGAGATGTAGTGGGGGGAAAAAAAAGGAGAAAATAGGATACAAAGAAACAGAAGAAGAAGAAAGGACAAACAACTGTAAATATTTGATAAGATTTTTCAAGGCTCAAAGTTATAGACTGGGAAAGCTCCAGCTCAGGCGGAGGAACTATGCTGTTTTACATTTGCAAATGCAGTGCCAGCAATGTAATGTATTCTGACTTCATTAAATCTGCATTGACATTAAAGCTTGCTATTGAACAGTTGCCTTTAAAATGCCTCCTACATTAGTGAAATAAATCCATCTATTTACACTGTTTATTCTTTTCACTTATCTCTTTGAGCGGATATGTTTGGAATGAAGAACGTTGTGCCAATTACTTTGCAAGTGAATGAAATACAAGGATATTCTGTGCTCACTGAAACCACTTGCCCTCCTCGGGGTTTCACCAGGATTGCATGGGCAAATTGGATTGCAATTATGTCATGATTATTCAAATATTTGTATTGTACACTTAACATGCTGCAGTAGATAAGGCTCACCAGATAAAAGTGTAGGATTTGTAAAAATGCACATTGAGTAGTTAATGAATTTCTTCCTTAGGTCCAGCACAACCCACCACAGATTAGCTATTAAATCCTTTAACTTGTTTTTGCCTCCATTTTTTTGAAGTGGTCTTTTGTAAGTGGTTTTGACTGAAAATCACAAGGTGGAAAATGGCAGCAGTATAAAAACCAGCTGTTCAGAAAAGGTAAAAGCAACATTTAAGTGAAATTGTTCTAAAAGTAAGGCGTATGAACAAATTTTATTTGGAAAAGGAGACTATATGAAGCATATATTTTACATCCTTATTATTATATCTTGGCATTTTTCTGTCCGGTGGAATGCATTTTAAATCAATCCTTCAGGCTCTTTATTTACTGTTCTTGGCAGGACACTAAACCCATTGCACAACTCTGTCCAGTTTGCAGTCACTTCTCTTATTCTTCGCCTTGTCTGACGCTTACCCTCAGAAGTCCCAGAGGCTATATTTATACCATATATATATATATAAATACACTCCAAGAAGACACCTGACCCCTGGCACTGGGTCAAGAGTAGCTTGAGTCCCCATTGATCAAGGCTAGTGTTTCCTGGAGTGCGTTGGCCTTGCCCAGATGTTGAGCCTTGAAGCCAGCCTGGCTCGATGCCTGGCCTGCGTCCAGCATGCCTCCTGCCCAGCTCCATCTGCAGCTGGCAGCTGAAGCTGGGGCTGTTGGAGGGGTGGCTGCGTGCAGGTGAATGGGTACTCCCTGTGTGGTGGCAGCTGGGCTGTTCCTGGATGCCACTGCAGGCAGCTTTTGCTTTTCTTGTGAATCTCAGGGCCAGCAGCATCATCCATCAAAACACTACTGGAGACCACCTTTCAGCAAGGACTTTGAGCATACTCCAAACAACTTAAAGCCCACGTCAGTCCGATGCTGTTCCCTCCGCCCTCCACCCTGCTCTCTCCTCCTCAGCCTTACCCCACACTATCCTGCCTGGACCTCAACTTCCCTCCCAGAGTGCCTGCCTACCCTCCAGCCCAGCTGCAGGGGAGGGAAACATCTAGACATGAGACCCCCACAGTACACAAGGACAGCATATGTTACAATGACATACAAGTGTATTGTCACCAACACAAGTGAAATAGAGGCTAAAAGACCATAGGGTCCAAATAAAGGGCATTTAAAATAAAATTATCACTGGTCTAGTATGAAGTAAAATAAAAACTAACCCACCCTGGATAGTGCAGTTCCAAGGTCTTCTCTAGTCTTGAGAGCAGGAGGGGAAGATCTGGGAGCATTGGAGTAGTAAATAAAGATGGATGAAGGTGTGTGGACAGCAGGGATGCTGATGGAGATGTTCTTGGGTGAGCTGGGAAGATAATCCTGGCATGGTCTCATCTACCCTGGCTGGGTGGAAGTGGAGTGGACTGTCCCCTCAGCCAGTCTGGTCACTCCAGGAGCACATTAGTGTGTGCGCAGTGTGGGTACTGAGGAGATCCAGGGCAGAGGGGAGAAATTCAGGGTGGCCCTGTGGGTGAACTTATGAATCCACAGAATTTAAAGGCAGTGAAGTCAATGAAATTTTATAGAAACCAGTAGAAAACTATAGGCATTTTGAACTCTATTATAAATAGATTCAACAGTTTGATATTATCATATTTTCTATTCTTAGGCTGATTCAAAAGCTCTTCTGAAAAGAAGTGGGTTTTTTTCCTACTATATATATATATTTACACTATAATAGTTTTGAACAACAGTGACTTACTCTAAGGTTAATGTCTGCACATTTACTCTTCCCTTAATCAAAGGTAACCGAAAGTTCATTACTTCTATATTACTTAACACGAAGTCTTTTGCCAAGTCTTATCCTGTGAAGTATAGGCTTACATAGAGACTGAAAGGTACTGTGCTACCATACCGTGTAATTGGAACTTGCTTCCCTTAGTTTTTATTGAGATCCTGAATTGTTTTCAATATGAATAGTTTTGCAGTATTGTCTATGAAATACTAATTTACTGGCAAAAGGTATTATTTGCAAACAAGTAAATATATGTCAGAGAGGCATAGCTACTAATTTAAGAAGCTTATGATTGATTAAAATGATTCCTTTGTGTTATAAGTGAAGAAAGACATTTTGGTATCACTACAAATCCCCTGGGAAGGAAAGCGAAGAGGCGTACACCAGCTACAAGGCATTGCACCCAGCGTTGTGCAAGCGCCGTGGCCGTACCGGGGCTTGGTGTCCCAGGAGAGAAGCTGGCAGCCTGCTCCATGCTTTCTGCTGACCCTGGGGCAGGAATCCCGCTCTGAACTTCACCCCGTCTTTGTGCTCCATCAGCAGCGTGCACTCGTGGTATCAGCTGGGGGAACTGCAGCTTTCAAGGGGAGGCAAGTGTAGGTCACCGCATTCTCTTAGAGAAGAGTGCACAAGAGAAAAAAAAAAAAAGCCTCTAACCTGACATGTACAAGTGATACAAATCATTCAGAAAAATAAGAATTACTGTACTGTGAAGACAAAGGCATGTGCACTCACTCTGCCAAAAAAGCAAGCTTTTTTTTTTTTTTAAAGTCACAAGCACACTGCAGCTGTTACTTTGGCTCGAGAGAAAGTATTCCCTACAGTAAATAGACATAGGACCCAATTCATCTCTCATATCAACCCTGTTAGTTATGCCAGGGATAATTTGGCTCACATAGCACTCTCCTAGCTACCAGCCTTTTCCAGAGTCCCACTCTGGGTAGTACCCTAAAATTAGTCCACAAGAGAATATAAATCTAACATTCCAAGACACAAACAGCAGTCATAAAATGTGAGCATCAAATTGTTCACAGCAAGTGAAATGGCTCCTAACTGTGCTAACTCAAATCTGTGTTTACCCAGTGCTATCCTGTGCCCTTTAGAAATGCTGGCTCTAGGAGGAAATGAACTCCTCAAAACCAGAAATTTGTATTAAAGTATATGTCCATAGGAGTGAATGCACGTAGACTAAAAGCATCCTGAAGCATCCCAACCTCATTCACAGTGCTAGCTGTGTCTCTATAGCATGATAAAAAAGATTACTTAGAGCACACCACCAGTATCACGGACGTCCTTATGTCACAGTGTTGTGGTTTAGGGGAAGTTTGCAGTAATTTCACTCTCTGACATTATAGTCACATTATACAAATATGGGAAAATCACAAATTCATGGATCTTTATAGTGTCTCTCCAAGCACATTATTCTCATTCATTATTAGGATACCATTCATATATCAGAGTTCATAACTCTGACTATGCAATTGCTGAAGACAAAAGGAGAGTGAAATTGTGTATAGCATTAACAGGCTATTCCTGGAGAGAGTATATGCTTCATGTCTTGCAAGAAACTTCTAGGAAAAGAGTTGACAGCTCTCTGGCAGCTGACAGTCACTGAATTACCACACCAGAAGCTACCATCTTAATTCTGTTTTTTCAAATACTTATTTTTTTTAATCTCCCAGCTGGAGACTCACAAGAAAAATACCAAGACGACCACTAAGACAAAGGGTGGATGAGGGCTTCCATGGCAAAGCAATGCAAAGCTCTGTGTGTGAAGTACTGTGTTTGTTGTATATATAAGCTCAACTTCAAATTTATGAGTGGGAGAACCTTGAGCTTCTTTTCTTCAGCATTTTTTTTTCTGTGGTTAATCGTATATTAACACTTTTTTGGGGTCCAGTTTATATAATTCTAAGTAATTTACCCAAGATAACAAGTTTCAGTTCTATTTTCAATCTGCTTTGGAATCCATTATTCTGTAAGGCATGGAAATGTTATACCTTTGTCTTTATTAAATCTCAAAGTTTACCTCCTGGTAGCCAGATTTTGCGTGCTGACTTTCCAGGAAGTAGTGATGCCCTAACTGGACTAATTGATTGCATCTTCAAGGAGATGACAGCAAAATTTTTATTTTGATAAATAAATCCCCAATCACTAGATTATTTTGGCTGAATTTAGTTTTAGATTTGGAAAACTAATGAAGGAGGAGAGTCTTATCCCAGCCAGCAGTTACAGAATTAATCTGGGAGAAAACCTATATTTAATCCTATTTCTTCTGAAGGAGATTTGATCCTGTATTTCCATTAGCTGCTCAGTAGAGTAAGATGAGGATGCTTGTAACTCATGTTCTTGACGATGTTCCACTATATATGACATACTTTCCATTTCCCTAGTGGAAAATCTGTTACAGTATAGCAGTTAGATCAGCTTTCTGTCGCATGGTTTCATACTGCATTAAGGCAGCAACAGAAAATAAACTCAAGGATCTTGCATCACTCTTGTTGAGGTCTCTAAGCCAGAGGTATTTAAAAGACGTGTAGATGTGGTGCTTAGGGACATGGTTTAGTGGTGGGCTTGGCAGTCCTAGGTTAATGGTTGGACTGGATGGTCTTAAAAGTCTTTTCCAGCCTAAATTATTCTATGATTCTATTACTCCTTATGACTGAAGTAATCTCCTCTGCTTTACTTTTGGCAGCTTGAAAGAAATAACACCAAAGTGGAAGCTTTTTCAGTTTTCCCTTTTGCATTCCCCGGTCAGGAATTTTGGGGGAAAACTTAGATCAGGTCTGAACAAAGGAATTAAAGGAATTGTTCAGCCACTGAACATAGGGGTGATAACTTCATACAGTGCCAAGCAGGACCCCAAATATTTGCTGTAAATATTTATATTCCTGAACAATTGTGAAGATAAGACTGCTGAATGGCCAGGTCACCAAGTCTACTCAATTTGTAAGTTGTGAGATTTTGGTATAGAAGTAGAAGGATACCTCCTTCAGTGCTTCAAAAACTGATTTAATAAAAGCTTACAATATTTTCCTGAGATGCCACTGTTCCACTTATTTACTACAGGGCTTAGAAAATCAATTCCAGCAAGTGAGAGGTAGAAACCCAAGACATTTGGCTAAAAACAGTATTCAGAGAGAGTGTTTGAGCTTTCTGTAACCTAGGACACAAACTTTAATGTTACTAGAAAAATCCAAATAACTATTATTGACAATCCTAAGACTTTCCTGCCAAGCAACGGGTATTGTGTTGTAGACCCTGTTTGCTAAGCGCTGAGGTAAAATCATCAGGTCATTTGATTTAAGACCTTAGAGAGTCACAAAATGGATAATATTTGAATAATAGTACTTTGAATAAAAGTACTTTGAATTTGAGGCAATAAGACAATTTCTTTCCCTCTTCTTTCTTCCTAAGACCGGTTCCCTCTTCTTTTAAACATTTTCATTTCCAAAAACAGAGAAATATTAAGCTTCTGTACTCAATAATGCATTTGTTACTAAAGAATGAGAAACCCTAAGTAATTCCACTGTAATTTTAACATTATTCTCCCACACATGCATAACGATAAGCTCTTTCATGACACTTTGAGACAATAATGAGCACTTTTTCTATTCTGTTCTTAATAAAATTGTAAGACTGTTCCCTACTCACAGAATTACCTAGAGGCCTGAAAGGGACTTCAGTCTGCTGATGGGGAAATGTACTTTGCTCAATGCACGTTTCCCCCTGAAAACTGCTGTGTGGAACTATGGATAAGTGTATGTAGTGAGTTACCTGGAAATTAGCCATTCTTTAAGACTGGCCACATCAAATCAGTGCTTGCAGGGAGAAACTACATGTGGGTCTGTCATATTTCCGTTTGGGCAAAAAGAGTATTTAGGGTAATTTCTGAATGGATGCCTGTTTCTGTTTCTAGGACACATGGATTGTCTACATCCTAATTCATACATAATGAGATTTTGTTATTACAGATGTTATGCCATCCTCCATGGCTTGGCATCTTTAGCCAATTAACCCTATACAAAACAAGTACAAATTGAGTTTAAAAAAAAAAAAAAAGGAAAATATCTAAAATAAATTCAGTATTTAGATTTGGTTGGGACTCAAACTAAATTATGAGTAAGGAAATCATAATTTTTAAAAGCTGAGTCATCAGATTCTGAATTTTATAATTCATAACTGAAGCATTTTGAACTAACTAAAATTAGCAGAATCTTCCTGGGGAAACCCCTAGATTAAAATACAGGTTACAGAAACAGTTAGAATCTTGTCACCAGTATGAAAAAAAAGCCATCAGCTGAATTCCAGCGCTATTCTGTACAGCAGGTGGTAGAAGGAAATAACCTGATACAATGATCCCAAGTCAGCAGGTGGTGGCATCAGTCAGGCTTTTCATAAAAAGCAAATCAGCCTCATCAGAAAGATTAACACTAAATAGAGAAAAACACTGTTCATCCTTAACATGCATTTTAGTGAGTCACTTCACAAATAATTTAACTATTTACGGTGACTCAAAAATATGTCAGTGAAGGAGCCGTCTTAATTCATATAGTTAAGTTACTATACATATCAGTATTGTTTGCTTACTTTCCCTCGGGTTGTTTTTTTTTTTTATAATCTATAATTTGCTCTTTAAAGTGAATGTAAAGATACTGTCAAATGTTCATTACCACATGATCCTTCTGTCGTTATACTTAGTGTGTCTGTATGTGCACACTCTCTGTGCCTGCAAGTTTCTCTGCTCTCAGATTGCCTCAAACGACCGTGCTGGTTACTCTCCTCTTCCTACATGTGTTGCTCTCCAGGCCAGCAGCAAGAAAATATTACTTTAAAACATGCAATCGTATTTCTTTGATGAAGTAATGTCATGTGCTCTGTTATTCCCCTTTTCTAAACAATATTTTCATTTATAGAGTTTATGATTTTTTTTTCTCCTTTCTTGCAGTTCACTTGCTAAGAAACATATCCAGAATATATTCTTGCACAGAAAGAAAATTTTTAAATGCAGTAGATATACCTGTAAGAGTTCTGAGTTCTTCTAAAAAATGTAACTTTGTTTTCAATGATGAAGTCCCTTTAAACTTCTGTTTCTAAAGGGTTTTGCTGATAAATATACTCTTTTTCAACAAATATATACACACACATTTTTCTCATAGCTGACTCAAGGTTGTACACTCTGTTTACTATTAGATATTTTTTCATACTCATAAATTGGGGCTGTTAGATACAGTCAGTCTGATTTTGAAACATTTTGCATCCCATTTTCTCAAAAGCATGCGAGGGAGAATTATGTTCCCTAGTTGCTAAAAGATAATTTTTGATAACACATGGAAATTTTTCCTACAGATCTTAGCAGTCTGCTTGGACACACATCGCTTGTATTAGTGAATGCCCTAACAATATCCTCTTGTCTGCACTCAGTAACGCTTTATACTTCAGGCGTAGTAAAAGACTCGCTCAGAAATATGACAAGCACATTATCTATCTGGAAGTAGAAACTAACCCGTGTTTCTTACATAATGCTACAATTATTACTGTGTCTTATTCGTCTTTGGAAAGTAATTATCTCCTTCCACACTGAGAGAACACCGAGGAACAAACTTTTCTGTATATTTTGAGTGAACTCAGCCAGCTTTGTCTTGTGTTTCTTCATTGTCGTTTCCAGGCAGACACCTAACGCCTTGCAGAGGGGTACTTAAATCTAATTGTCTGTAACTTTACTACAGTGTCTTAGAGATGAAAACTATTAGCTGCAAAGACTGACTGTGACAGACTGAGAGACAACCAGAAATCTGCTTTACTCGGGTCATTCCTTTGATAAAACAGCTACAACTTGATCTCTGTAACCACAGGAAAAAAGCCTGCAGCACAACAGATACATTCTTTGCTTGATGCACTAAACCTGAATATATTAGGAAGACCTCTTATAATCAAGAAATTAACAATAAGAACTGTTCATCACACATATAGAAAACAGTCCTATCAGTGTAGTGTTACAGATCATGTTGCTTCAGCTTTGTTCAAATTATTCCCTCTAGTTCTCCATTTTCTGTTATAAAACCTTCCAGTTTCTGAAAACTTGCCTGTTACATTCACCACAGACAGTATATCCATTTTTGTATCATAATGGTTTTAGATTCCTGTAATGCATGAAAATGTAAGAAAAAAAATCCACAAAACTCTTCTGAAAAAATTAAATTATGTTACATTTGTTTTTAAACTAGACTATCTGCTAGGTAGTATTAACGTGTTAAATACTGTGGACTTAAGTTTACATACTTGTCATATAAGTGGCTGTCATAAAAATGGCAGCAGTAGCAAAAAACTTAAAATTTAAATGAAACAAAAAGATCCTGAACTTAGAGAACAAGAAAATGGTGTCGTCTTACAAGAGGTTTAAAAGTAAAAGTAGTCCAAATGTCACGTATCCAACGTGAGTTCTTGCCAAGAAAAGAGCCTGGCAGGAGATGAGAGGGAAGATCACCTTCTCGCGGTGGTTACCCCAGTGACCTGACAGAAGCCCAGTAAGGTGGACTGGCAGGGGTGTGGAGGTGATCAGTGGGCACAGAGTCACTGGCCATCCACACCAGAGACATGAGGGCAGGAGGCCAGGCAGGACCACTGGATACTTCCTGTGCCATTATTGGAAAGCAGAGCGGGCTTAATACAGCAAATATATATTTCCAAATTCTCAGGTACGTGAAACCTGAAACCAAAGATCTATGAGAACTTATGCAAGGAAATACCCAGGCATCTTTGCCCTGAAAAACTTCTGCCAGATTTTTGAAAGCTCTCTCTCTGTCCTTAGAGATCAAGACAGAAGGGTGACATTAAACTGTTTGTACTGAGGGCAGCTGATTCCAACAGGCACACCAAACCCAAAGACTCTCTGATCTCCTCTCATATATTCTCCCGTATGTCCAGAAAGGGAGAGGGGGAGCGCCCTTGAACTTGTAGGTGAGGACTAGAAGGAGCGCCCACCTCTTTTGGAGTGGCCTACTGGGCTCCAAGGCAATACTGCATCCCTCTCTTGCCAGCTGGGGTGATGCTTCCTTTTTGTCTCCTCTAAGGGTTCCTGGTCACCTAATGGACAAATATATCCCATTTCACTCTCTGCTTGAGCAAGCAGGAACTATAAATAAGTGTTACTGTAAACCTCACCCCTCGTTCCGGACTTTGGGTATTGGGAAGGATTCAGCTGCACAAGAAGAAACCTTATGGGCTCAGTGCTGCTCCCGGTGTCATCAGTGGCACTTCTGCAACTAATATTAAGGGCAACGGGATTGAATTAAATGTGAAATAATCCTAAAAGCATCCGCATGTTTTCCAGAGTAATATTGAATTTTCGCTTGAACACAAATAGTAACAAATTTACCAGCTAACACAAGTAGGTATCATTTCACCAAAGCAGTAAATTTCAATTATTGTTTAAAAACTAACTCTATCCTTGCTAACTACCTTACAGTTGCTTCTACTATAATTTTTTAAAACAGAAGTGTTTCAGATTGTTATAAAGATGTTACATCAGTTGTTAGGAAGTAAAAGTAATTCTTAAAAAATGTACATCAGGAACTATCTAAAGAATTCTACTGGCTTAAATATTAAATACATAGGACGAGTTTTATTGCCTTGCGATTTTTTGAAGGAATGGAAATTAATGCCAATTTTCAAAATTATTATGTTAAAGAGATTATATTTTAATAAATTCTAAATTACTTGGAAATAGATATAGGGCTTCCATAAATGTCATTAAACTGACTACAAAGTTAAAAAAGTACTCATGAGTATGATTCATTTCAGTCTTATTTACTTTTCTGTGTTGAGTGAAATGTAAATTACTTGGTACACATGACAATATACAAACATTGCAATATATTACAATGTATTTCAACTGTGATGATGCGTATGATGCACTCTTAGGTCTTTTTAATTAAAAATATTTCCTGAAGAGGAGCATTTGTGATGCAGTGCATGTAGGGATAGTGGAGAATGTATGTTTGGGAACAAGGGCCTATACAATTATGTTTTTTCTATTTTCTTGATCTCTAATATCATTGAAGTATCAGTATCGAACACCGTGACTCAAAACTCCAGGGTCCATGAAAGTGCAGGAGAGATTTGTGTTCTGCATCTGCATTCCCAGATATTCCCTGTTGAACAAAACGTTGGCCGTATTTTCTGAGATGCTGCACACCTTGAGACCTACCAATCTCAGCAGGATTGGGGGATGCAACATTTTTGCATGAAAGCCATAGCACCCTGCAGTACCTGGTTCAAAGTGTGAACATTTGCGGTGATGTCCATGCACGTCAAAGTCATATAAAACCTTAAGCCACTTTTCAAATCTAATTAAACTTTTTGGGAGGGAGAGCTACCGCTATAGCTGTTCGTTAAAACGGCATACAGATGTCGCACAGGGCTTGTACGAACCTGTGCCTATGAACAAATTAAAAGCTTTTAAGATCACAGAGAAGTTTTTGAAGTTAAAAATTAGCCATGATTACATACACAATAACCTGTCGCTTCTTTTACACTTCTGTAAAATAAAACGCTGTCAAGAAGAAATAAAGTGTCCTGAAGAAATGCCAGAACATGACTTTACACTTGCTTAAAACATTCTTCCAAACCTGCTATAAGTTGATTATTAAAGTACATCTCTTATTAAAAAAGAGCTATTTGTTGTCATTTTGATTGACAATAAAAGCTTGTGTAAGACACAAAATTACTTGCAGCTCTGTAGGAAAGAAGAAATTGTACAATCTATTTTTTTTTACTTATAACCACCAAATATGCTAAAGCTAGTTCATGAACATCTAGGAGTGTTAACATATATAAAGGTAAATGCACAAGAGCATTCAT
The DNA here is from genome assembly GCA_028565335.1 of Limnodromus scolopaceus. NCBI lineage: Eukaryota > Metazoa > Chordata > Aves > Charadriiformes > Scolopacidae > Limnodromus > Limnodromus scolopaceus. The sequence goes on from JAOXNO010000001.1 coordinate 32,381,685, forward strand.
TACAAGTATTTGACTTTTTAAAGTGTGACTAAATATTTAATTAATAGAATGTGCTTTATTCTGTTCTGCTTGCTTTATTTATTTTCCTGGTTCTCCTGGAACAAAGTCAAAGACAGCTCAAAGCTTCTTAACATTGTGAAGCAAAATTGAATTTTGCTGCTTGAAAATTCAGGAGAAAATTCACTTGTGTGTCGGGAAAGAGCAAAGGAGGGAAGGGAAAGGAGGAATTTCAGAGGAGAGCCAGAGGAAGAGCTCCAGAGAGCTGGGGTTCTCTGGAGCTGCCAGTGCCAAACAGAGAACCACACTGCCATTGGGGACTTCTTTGCCGCTCCAGAGCCGCTGTCTCCTGCACTCCGACGCCCGCTTTCAGACTCCCTAGAGTAGACTCTTCTCCTCACTGGCAGTGTGTGGCCTCAGGCATCTTTGTTGGCATCTTCAGCTGAGCCTGTAGGTCTACACTGGATGCTGACATTTATGAATAGCTGTGAAAAAACTGTGACTTGTCAGGCCTTTGAACCATAAAAGAGAGATGGCGGAAACGGGTATCAACCAGCATTCCCCATCCATGTACTAATACAAGAGGTCCCTGATCTCTGTGAGAGAGGATATAACTATTTAACCTGATTGAATACAGTTTGCTAGATAAATATTGAGCCCGCTGCTGCTTGCTGCAAGGAGCAGACCCAAACAGCATCACCCCACACAAGCCTGCCTGGGGTTCACACAGCCAAGAAGAATAGAGACCAGGACTGGGAAAAAATCTCCCCATGTTGAGGAGAGAATTCCTTACAGATATTCCAATTTAAATTGATAACTCCTAACAGATCTGATTTCTTTTCTGCTAAAAAAAAAATTTAAAAAATATGAAAAAAGAAAAGATAGCTTTTTCCAACTTACTTATTGTTTTGCACTGTAATAAACCAAGTGCCAGGAGGAGTCATCTGGTATCCTTTTAGGAAAGTGAGAACAGTGTACATGCAATCTGATCGGCACAGAAGCTGCAAGGGAATAAAGCAAATTCCATTTGGAGAAAACCCATAGAGGATCTAGCTTGTAAATTGTAGAAGCCTCTAGTGCAGTCTGAAATTCCAGAGGTTTCTAATTTGCCAAAATCTGGGAGGATGCAAAGGCCATTCCACTATCATAAATACCGTGTCTTCGCTCTAAGAATCTTTCTTTTAGGTGAGCGGCATTTTTTCAGCAAGTACAAAACAACTTACTATTTCTATAATCTAATTATCAGGGTTGGCTACAATGTTTTATTTGACATTTTTCAAATATAATCAACCCAAAGTCTGGTAAAGTTATGAACAATGAGAACAGGATCCTGGAAAGGTTGCCTTGTACAATCTCAATTCTAAGCAATAATAAAAGTCCTACCTGACATAGCTATTTAAATTACGAGAAACTAAGTAACTGTTTGATATTTTGAGACTTTATACTAACATATGCTTTAGGAAAAAAAAAAAAAAAAAAAAGAAGACATGGCTGTCTGTATTATTTTCTTAAACATGTGCTAGCTGGCACTTTCCCACTTCTGGACATAAAAGCCAGACCCGGCTCTTTTTTATTTCCACAAACCAAGAGACTGGCATGATCTGTCAAGACCAAGACACTGAAAACTGCGTCCATCAGTGTCAGTACTCAGCCTGACTGCTGAGATTGGCCTTCCTCTGCCAAGGCCTTACTAAAGCAACAGAGTAGACGTAGGATGTATGAACAAAAAGCCATGCTAGTGAGCAAACTTACGTTGTTACAGCTTGTGATGCAGAAACAACTTGTGAGTACAAGCCAAAAAAGTGTTGGGTTTTTTTTCCAAGGTAAAAATCCCCATATTTGAAAATATCTAGCCCTTAAAACGAGCAAGCTACAGGAGCATATTTATCCTTCTCTATACAACTGGAAATTAGACTCCTGTCCAAATTCAGTTTTAGAATTTGCAGCCCAAATTTCACCTGTCAGTATGTGAATCTCTTCTGGTTTACAGCAGGCACATTCAGCAATACTTGGACAGTAAACATACTGCATTTCTCTGTAGTAACTTTTTAACACAAAAATTATGATCTATAATCACATTCTGATTTCATTTACACAAAGTTAGTCTGGATATCTTTGATTACTAAAACGAAATTGAATATGCAAGATCAGCAACAGGGGTGAAGAATATGCTTCAACTCACTTGCTCTGATTCCAGCTGGATAAACCAGCATAATCTTACTGACTTAAGTGGGGAAAAACTATGGGTCACCTATGTCAGTGGCATACAGATACACTTCTCCATAATTTTGGACTAGACGGACAAAGAATTTTATCCTTACTACAGTTCTAGAGCACAGTTTGTGGAAAAAAGGCTGTCTGGTGCAGCTAAGCTACTCTGGAGAAGAGACAAGGAGATGAAAGCCAAAATAATTAGATGCTCCTCTTTGAGCTCCACAAGCTGAGGCTGAGTAGGGGAATGCCTGGTCCCAAATACAGCCTGGAGATGACTCAGAACCATTGTGCCTTGGACAAAGTTGTTGGTGCATCATTTAAGGATGCCACATCACAGCCCTGTTGTAACCATGCTTCCTTTCTACTTCTAGAAAGTTGGTGCAAAAATAGTACAGTGCCAAGACATCCATAGACTGAGACATCTCATCCTCTAAGGAAGATCCTAAGGGAAGCACACCCTATGGTTGGGCTGGGGCAAAGCAGCCGGAGGATCAAGATTTAGGACTGCTGGCTCTCACAACAGCTGTAGTTTGGAATGCACTGTATGAAAGATTTAGCATGTCTTATTTGTACCTTATTCATTTCACTGTTATCCTTAAGTTTTTAATATATTTCCATAGCAGGTGCCCATGTATTTTTAGTTATCCAAATGTGTGTGTGTTATATTTTCCATCCCCTTAGGTAAGGAGAATATATTTCTTCTTTATGAAATAGATATGTGAATTTGGATCTTAAACTATTTTTAACAAAGCAGCAGTTCATGGTGGCGATTACTGCACATGCATACTAGAAGCCAAGTGCCAAATACTCCTGCTCAATTTCTCTAACAGCTGAAAGAAAAATTTTTTTGAAATATTCTGATAACAGCTGAATGGCTTTTCTTCAAACTTCTGGGTTAAGGTAAGTATGTGAGTTTTCAACCCAAGATAATGAAGAAAAGCCACTGCAAACAATGACTTACGATATAAAGTGGTATAATCTAAACTAGAACTGTATCATCCCCTGGGAGTAAATAAATTACCCAGTTACAACAGTAATAATACTGCATACTTGTATATCAGGTTCCTTCCTGATATTTCAAAATGTTTCAATGAAATATTAGTCATCAAAACCTCCCTGATGAACGGTTGTCATTATCCTCATTTCAGAGATCAAAACACAGTAACACATCATGATTGAAATGACTTGCTTAGCTTCACTCAAGAAATCCATAGCAGGGCCATGAAACATGTCCAGATATGAGGGCTTCGCATTTTAAACTGTCAGTCTGAAGTCTTACACTTTAAATGCAATGCGCTTTTGTATTTGATCTTTGTCCAGAACTTCAAACTTAATTTAAAGTCTCAGTTTAAAGTCTTACCATTTGTATGCTATGTGGCCCACAAGAAATCGCTGTTAACATAGTTGGAGACTTTGTCTGAACATAAGATGAACATACTTTTCCCACAAATGTCTTTAGCTAAATCATCAACACCTTGTTATTATATCACTTACCAGAGTATCCATGGATCTCAGAAATGGTGTTAAAGCGAAGAGAGAGTGAAGTATGTGGCTGTACATTCTTTAGAGAGCTATATTAGCTTGTACTTCCAATCTGAGTGAGACCCTTTTCACACCCCTCTTTGAATGTGCCAGAGGTTATGTGAGGCATGAAGAAGAATGTGCTTCAGCGAGATCCAAAACTGTGATTTTAATGGTTGTTAATTCTGTGCTCCATTATGATGGGTACAAAGTCAGTTATGTCTTCCCTTTCAAATGTGGAAGATAAAAACTGTAGCAAGACAGCTCTTTTAATCCCGAAGTGTTTCTGTTGAAAAATACCCCAGACTAGTCTAATTGTCACGCTTGCTAGACACATGGAGGATCACAGTGTGCTACTTTCTTTTTTTTCTGAATAACAGTGTACTTCTGTTTGCCCAGAAATAGGCATATGTAAAAGGCATAAAAAAGAAGTATTTTTGAATTATCAGACCCTGAGAAGTTGTGTTTTATCTAGTGACTTTCAGAATAAATTTGAGTTTCCAGTCCTGGAAGCTCATTGTCTGAATTTCATTACCAGAGTAACTGCTTTCATAAAGAAAGGGAAAACCTTAAGAGACTCTGAAATGCTGAGGACTGAAATGCAGGAGACTAAAATATTGGGAAAGTAGACAAACAAGTGGAACTGTGGTAGAACTTACACCTTTTTATAACATGCCCATATAAAGATGAGATACCTTGTCACACCTTTCCGGTACCATTATTTTAAGTGACGAATAAGTAGACACTGAGGTATGATCATTCTTCCCCTTCTTATTGTGAGAACATTGCACCAATAGAAAAGACATCTTGCTGCCCACATTGTGGCAGCCAAAAAAGAAATCAGAATAGCCAAAGTGTATTATACTGAATGTAAGTTAATGATCTCACTCCAACAGCACTTAAAAGACAACTTGTCCTGGCAAGGTTTGCAGCAGGAACCAGTAACAGCAAATAAACTCAGAAAGTTGAATAACTGATAACATTTGCATGTGTTTGCTTCACTCTCAACTTTCATGTAAAAAAGCAACTCTGGAAATTGTGTCAGGAGCTGTTATTGATAGATTTGCACATCATTGAGTAGACACACCAAATTGTTTCCTACATTTTTTCTACATGCAGGCACTGGCACCTAATGAACAAACCTTTACAGATGACACTAGAGAACCTGCTTACTCTATCCCATTAAAAATATCCCAGCTGGAAAACCAGTTTTATGTATGAATACCAGAGCTAAAAGATGAATATTTAATTCTACTGCAACTCAAAACGAAGGGCTCCAAATCTATTGATGGGCATGACACACCAATAGGCAGTTATAATAGTGCCACTGTCCACAGAGGAAAATATTTTAGATTAAACCAGTCCAGAACTAAAGAAGATGGGGACAATATCCTGCTTCCATGGGACTTCCTTACCAAGATTCTGAAGAATGGCTGCTGGCAATTACAGAGTAACATTAATGGAGTTGCAAATATGATTGTCAGAAAATTTCTTTAGTTCTCCCTAGTCTAGTCACTGCTGATTTGAGTTTCTTCCAAAAGGCAAACTCTCACAAAGTCAACAGACAGAAGAAATGAAGGGGCACCTAGCAGTAATTCTCAGTAGAAGACAGGTCTAGTTCAGGGTACTATTTGTACCAAACGTGATATTTCTCTGAGATGTGCTCTTTGGATGAGTTCAGACTCTTCATTAAGGTGACAAATGGTCCTGGGTAGGAATGACTTCAACATTGAGCAAGATCCCAGACTGCCTTTGGGATCACTACCCTGCGCAGCGCAGTAGATGCGTGGGTGCCTCATGCCATCGGACAAGTACTCACTGCCAGTAACTGATGCATCACCCCTCGGGAACAGGGTTTTGCTGTTAGAGACTTATAACATAGAAACGTAAGATTCTTGTCTGCTACAGGCGATGTCTTCAAGTGCACCCCAGGCTCAGGGGAGTCCCCGAGAGGCCCTCTGGGGAGGCCTTTTGGCACTGCCTCTTGAGGACATCTCTGAAGAAGCTGTGCACGTCACTGTTTATAAGGTCGACACAACAGCCCTGCCAGTCTCCAGGGGTCTCCTTGGTTGTGCTGGTAACGTCCAGCAATCACTGAACTTCTTTATTCCCCCTAAACATGAGGAAGGGGAAATCCCAACATCCTGCAACTGAAAGGAAATAGCAAACTAATTCCGATATGCTCATGAGCACCAAAAGGCCCCTTGTCCACCCAACCCACAGTTCTTCTTATCACCCTTTATGCCATGAAACCATGGGCCCTCTGTGGTTCTACTATTTTGAATGAAATTTGACTACAAGGGCATAACGCTTTACTGTTATGTACAGAAAATATAACTGTGGCTGTACAGAACAGCAAACCGTAACGTGGCCTGCCCTTTCTGGCTGGCAGTTGCTGGCAGAGCAAAACTATTTGCAATCTTTTCCACAGCTGCAAAGTAGCCTTTGTGTATTCATTTCTCCACGATGTAGTGCTATTCAAAATCCAGAATTCATTTTTAATTTAAATGATTGTTTCTTTTGGACCATTAATTTGTCTTTTGGAATCGCCAATCGGTTACCTAAGCATCAACATATAGCGGGTGTATATGCACCTTTTCACTGCCGAGTTTTCAGACTGTTTCAACTTATTCTGCATGTGTACTGCTGTGGAAAGCATGCATGACATTTAAATTATTTCAAATGGCATTAAATTATTTGGCCATAACCTGCAGAATTGTATTCAAGCCAGAAAGGTTGTGATTTATTGAGCGAAAACTGAGGTCACAAATGTTTCTTGAAGACTGGAACACTTCAGTTTGAGACTGAGATTCCCTGCCCCCCTATTATCACAGAACTGTAACATTTGGGAATTCAAAGTGCCTGACGCAGTGTACAACACAATGCAGCATACAAATATCCCATGTGAAAAATTCACTCTAACATCAGCCTCTTTACTGCCATCCAGAGGCAGTATAAACCAATATTAATAATAACTTGTAAACACCACCCTAGAGAAAGAAAAAGTTTGAAAATTAAAGTTGGCCAAGGACTTTCAGCCAATCAGAAAGCAAATAGAAATGATGGAAGGGGTTGCACACAGAGAATTTGCATTCCAGCAGAAAATGGCTGAATTGTTGAAATTCTAAATTTGAAATAAGATTATAATTTCTGCGATATTAAGATTTTACCAGCATGGGTTTGGGCTTTATATGAGCTCACATGACTGAAGGGAAAAAAAATGCTTTATGAAAGGTATTTCAATCATGTGCCAATAAGATCTTCAGGTCACAGCATATGGATCAATTTATTCCATTACTTTTAAATATTGCCATCAGTAATATCTGCATACTACCCTACAATGTAATGTACGTTGTTCACTGTCCCTTCCAAAAACTTCACTTGGGGAGAAAAATCCACTGAGTTGAATTCCTGCCAAAACAAAAGGAAGTTTTAAAAAGTAGTAAGAAAGTGAAAATCCAGTTTTGCCTTGGACATATACTGGAAGACCATGCATTTGCAAGGACTTGGCTCCACAGCTTGATAGATTTTCATGTCTGCTGAGCAACAATGACACACTCTGTGTGCTTTCTTGGACCACGGCAGATAAAAAAGGTGATTTCATGAACTCTTTCATATTGTATTTTTAACCATCTGTTTTTAATACCAGCAAGTCTTCAAAACTTTACTTAATTCTCCATACTTACTGTTTCTTCTCACTTACTTACACTGCAAGTTTAATTTGGTAGTGCTTTCCAAGCAGCCATCTTGCCAAGTAACAAAAAGGACAGCAATAGATAGCTTATCATATTTTTATGTTTCTGCTTGTGAAACTAAACTCACCATTCACTATTTAGTAGCCTATTTACAGAAACTGCTTGTTCACCTGCGCAGTGCACCCCTGGCCTTAAAGTTGGAATTAGGCTCCATTTTTTTACTGAGATTTGCCATATTGTTATATCTCAGTCCTAGAAGAGTAAATACAAATCCAACATCTTAGGGTCATCGAAACCTCAGTTTAAGAGTTCTAGCTCAAATGGGGAGTTGTCCATCCTTTGAGCATGAACCAGGGAGGGGCAGGCGTGGGGGCCTTCACCCACACCATCAGTGCTTGACGGGTTTCAAGGCAGCTCCAGCTGGGGACTGGACCAACACCCCGCAGCTGAAAACCTTGTAAGTGAGACAAATCCCAAGCTCCCCAGGGAAGTCCACAGAGCCAGAGGTGTTGCACAGTGCCAGGCTGAGGTCTGGCCATGGAGATGAATCTCGGCTGAAGCTGAACTGCTAGCAGCACCTAGGACCACGAATTTAAGACTGTCCTGTTCCATCTAAAGATGCCTTTCCTGCAGGAGTTGTTAAGACATCCCTTATGTTGTGTAAGGGGCTATTTAAATTGCTGAAGTTACATGCATCCTTGTATGCTTTTGGAATTGTAGTCCATGAAAGTATCTCACTTTTAAATATGTTGGTGTAAGGCATAGAATAGCTGTAAGTTAATGTTATAAAATAAGTTATAAGCTATAAAATAATTTGCAAATAAATGAGTATCACATGTGCAAAATAAGTATGTAAGAACCTGTTCTTCAAAGCTTGTATGATCATTAGTCGTTTCATAGGTTAAGGAAAAGATTATGGGCAAATTGAGAGTTCAGAATTTAAATGGTTGACATATGATGTTCAATACATATCGTAATGCTTTATTTTAAAGTACTGATGGTAAAAATGTGAGGGGAAGGGTATTTTTATTTTACCTATTTGCCTTTTCCATATTCCTTGCAGTAACAATATATAGGTATAGGAAATGTACACATCTATGACAATGATATGGTGCAAACCTGTGAAAACAAAGAAATCAAAATCTCTTTCATCACACTCAGTTGAGCCTTAATAATGTCAGCAAAGACTCCTAAACAAGGGCAATCTTTCTTGTCTGATTACTACAATACTTAATTATAAGGAGATGAGTTAAGGAGTCTTTTGTGGTGTTAACTTTCATAATATCTACCTCTCTGGGGTTGAGTAAAACCTTTCAGATTTTCCAAAGACAGTTTTGATGCCTTAATTGCTATCTTTTTTTTCTGGGCTAATTAACATCAGTTTGCAAAAATCTCCTGCAAGACATTGTAAAACATCACTTGTTAAAGAGATTGTGGGGCTTACTCTTGACAAATGTGAAGTGACATTCTGCTGGTGTCTTTTGTAAGATCATATAAAGGAGCTGGTTCATCTACCAGAAAAAGAAAAAAATCCCACCAGGAACCAGTGAAATAAGACAATACTCATCATACAGAGTTGCAGGGCTAAGTAAATGGTTCACACGTCTTGCTCGCATGAGATGAAAGGGAATGAATCTGAATTCATTTTACATTTGATCACAGACAAGGAATGCTCCAGATCAAAGTGTGCCATAATAATGGAGACTAACTAAATGCAACTAGATCCAAAAACATCTGTCAAGGGTTTGATGTCTAAAAATGGAAATCTTTTATATTAATGTATTATTACATAACCACATGAGAACCGAAAGACTCTTGAAGTCTTATTTTGTTTTTGTGTATTGTGGTTGAGAAAATTCAACTAACAACCCACCCACCCACCACCAAAACAAATCTAACGCATTGAGAGAAAAGAGAGTGAAGTGAAATGTAAAGATGAGTCTTCAACCTCTGTTTTCTTCGTTTATGATCAGACATTTTTTAGAGAGGCTAACTGCAGAAGTGTTGGTGACCTGAATAAAATATATCAGCAGCATAGGAAATGAGTTTGATGGTTGTAATCCAATTTTCAGTGGGCAAGGGTACACATCACAAAAACCTTCTCTACAATTAGCACTAATTGGCAACTTTTTTGGCAGTCTCTTTGCAGAGGCCAAAAATTGAATGGACATGGAGATTAAACTGCCCTTTCACTCCTGGAGTACTCTGTTTGAGCAACAGCTGAGATTTATTGGTACGGCAATGTGGAAAAAGAATGTAGCATTTCTGACTGCTGTACCTGTTCTGGGTATGAGAAGACTTGACTCTTCAGGGCTGTCAAGGGAACATTTATACGCTAATTAAGTTACAGCAGAAGAGTGAAAATATTTTTTAACTCTTTAGCTGGAAGTGCTTTAAAAGGTAATAAATATTTGATGGCATAGTGAAAAAAAAAGTGTGGAAGCTTAAGCTCTGCAGACATGAACAAAAATGGGTTTGTCTTTTTTGATGGGAGAGGTATGTGTGTGAAGAAGGCAGCATTTGTTTCCTCCCCTTTTTCCTCTGGGATCTCTCAGTCACAGATGCAATGCTTTAGTGTAGTAGAGATGCACCTCTTTGAGCAGCCTGGGTGCTCAGAAAGACCGATGCCCTTTCCAAACTGTATTTAGGTTACTGAATTTCAAACTGAGCTCGATCACGTAGCCGGACCCAAGTTGTTCCACAGAGGAGGAAGAGGCAGGTTTTGGTGCATCCAGCCTTGATCCTGAAAAGCATTTGGAAGTTGTCAGGCTTCAGAGCAGCTCTTGGCTCTGCAGTAGTTGGGACTTGTACTGGCATAGAAGTGACCCTCATATTTCTGGGTGAGTGAAGCAACAGTGCTGCAGAGACTTTGATCCATTACACTGTAATGAAATTTGCAAAGAAAATCAGGGGACAGAGCAGAGTCCCATTTCTGATAGGTTACAAAATCTACCCGCTCTTGGCTGAAGCTCTCTTTATTGTTGCCATTTCCAAGGAATTGTCTGTCTTATCCCCAGGCCTCATAGATATCTGCTGTTTCAGAGAAATGCACGCAGCTCCGTTTCTGTTGACACCGGTTTCTGTTCTGCTAGCGTTATTTTGATTTATTCCAGAGTCTGGTCTCTGTTTATTGCTGACCTAAAGGAACTTAGACTGCTGTTATGTTGGTGTAGTCTAACACTACTAATTTCTGGAAACAGCACTTAGTACTTCCTGAGAGATGCTTACTTTTTCACAGTGATTTCACAGGGATTGCTGAACTTCACAACTTTTGTGTCATTTAGTTTTGCCAGCTCAATCTTTCATCCCTCTGACAGATTAAAATTCTCTTCTGTTCTTGTGTGAAATTATTAAGTTCTAACAGCGTATTCAGAGAAGGCCCCAAACACTGTTTGTGCTTCTCTTGCAAGAGTTTGTTGTATTCAGAAGACACAGAATAGGCGAGCCGAGAGAATATCACTACAATTTCCGGGTTTTGTTGTCAACTATCAGTGTTACCATTGCATATTTTTTTTTGTGGAAGAAACAACCCTTCTGGAATGGATTTAAAAGCATGGGAGGTGATGGCTTGGCAGAAGTGGTTGGTTGTCTCTTGCAAGTTGGACGTGCAGCTCTTCTTGAGGGGTTCACTCTTTTCAGTGACTTGATATTCACTTGCATATTGCAAAGAAATATATGTAAGTATCATTATAGGCTAGAATCAATGAGATAGCAAGCTATCAAGTGCTATTAATAGCAAGAGATTACATAGTATTAATGTCTGCCAGTGTCCCAGGAGGTTGGTTACGAAGCAAAGCCTGTATGAGGGATAGGATAACAGGGGGCTGTAACTTGAAAGACAGCAGCTCTCGCTGAAGAGGCTACAGATCTTTTACGTGAAGCAAGATGCAACAACGTTTGATCTACCCTGACAAAACTTCCCTTTTAACTTTTTTCCACTCTCAGGTTTCTTTTAATCATTCTTTTTCAAGGGGTTATTATTTTAATGGGAGATAGACAAGAAAGGATTTTTCCATATTCTTTATTTGTATTTTTACCAAATCTTTAAAAGAAAAGTGAAAAAAGGATATACAGCCGACTACAACGAAATGGTAAAATATTCTGCATGCAGTAACAAAAGTTTCCATAATTTTCACCATAGTTTGTTTTCAAATACTGATACGATTCTGCTGATGTTGTTCAGATTCAGTACCCCCTTACTTCACATATACTACAGCTAACGAAAATCAGTGGCAATCAGTTCTTCACCCCGAGCAGATCTGCTAAAGTGAGCAAGAGCCAAACTATTAGCAAAGAATAGCATTGCAGATGAAGATGCCTGCAACAGTTTCCAAGCTTTAAACTCCCAAGTATGACTGAAATGCCAGTTTCTGGATGTGGTTGTTTGGATTTCTTTTACTGAGTGAGCCATTTTTTATATGCACATTGTTTCAATTTCACAAAAGTTGTTAACTAAATTCTTTATTGTTCCACGGATGAGTATTATATATACTAGTTCTCCAGGCAAGTATAAAAAAATACTTTAATGAACACAACTTTATATGCTAACAACAGTTTCCAGACTTCTGGAGGTTTGGGTCATTCTATTTGACAGTGTTTGCAGTGTATTTTTAGTGTCTTCTGGCACTAAATTACCCCATTTATTATTAAAAAATGAGATGAGCTGTTATTTAGAACAGAATATTTTCTCAGCTCAAGATGAGCGGGTTTATTAAATTGCTAAATTAGTTAAAAATGTTAGAAAAAAAAAGAGGAAGATTTCCTATCTCTTTTATTTATTAATTTTAACTTGCATCACAGTAAGACCTACTCTGACCTCTGTGGCAGTAAATTAATTCTCCTTATATAATGATCCCATAACAGAACACAAGGATGAAAAATTCTAGCTCCATGAATTCACCAGGGATTTTGTCATTTCAGCAAGACCAGGATTTGACCTAAAATGTCTACTGGTACACAGATGATCCTGTTTTGTCAGTGAGGTTACACTGAGGAATGATGTGGCTTTGCATATGTTGTGCTCTATGTGCATTTGGTCACCATACTACAAAGGTTCTCCTCTTCTAGAAGGGCAGTTAGGACTAACTGTGTGGGAAAGGGTGAGGTGGACCCGAGGAAGTAGCTCTGACAAGATCTCAAAACAAAAACATCCCTTTTTGCAGAGCTCTGTGCCTAGCAGTGTCTGAGGAAAGAAAACAAACCTGAAGCAATTGCTGTTCTCAACCCATGTCTTCAAAACCCAAAGGCAGAAATGTCTTGGTGATTTCAAAGGGACCAGAATGGATTTTGACAAAAAAAATGAACCAGAGGATCCATACTGAAACCATCACTGTGGAACATCCCTGTGACCTAGAGCCACCTTCTAGGTCAACGTTTTGAGGGAGATTTGGTTTGGCTGGAAACTTCCTGGGCCTACCTCTTTGTGACCTTCAGGAGGGGCTTTATTGGGACCATCTTGTTGTAGAAGGGCTGACTGAAGAATGATGCTGGGTCTCCCAGTCATTTCCTGCTATCCAGAGCATCTACCTTCTGGCTTTTCTCTGAGAAATTCCTTCTCAAGTCCTTCTGTATCTCCTCAGTCTCCTTGATTTCATCCTCAGCAGCTGTTTCTGCCTCCCACAAGTTGTTCCCAAACTCCCGTACTCCAGCACATGGGACTCTAGACCCTTCTACCATTGAGAAAATCCTTTCTTCCAATTAATTCTCTGTTAGTGTTTCTATAAATGGGTGACTAGTGGATCTTTTGCCTCCACATTGCTATAATTCAGCAGATAGCATTTGAAAAACAACAGCTTGGTGAATGAGCTGCCAGGATGAACGATGCTGCCATTACTAGTGAGCATCCTTGGAATCCTTTTGGTGGTTATTGCCAGCAAAACACAACAATAGTTCAATACCTGTAGTATTGTAAAGGCATGCCCTTTTTTAAAGACATATAAATAGTGAATATTTCAAACACTGAAACAAAGTCACATAGGGAAATAATTAGGAAGTGCATTATTAGTGTCACATCTCTCACTAATATTCAATTTACATTTTCTGCATTAGCAAGCAAACAGTTAATCTTTCAAAGGAACAATACTAACAATAACAATAAGAGAGTTCAAATAAATGAAGGAAATTATATATGATGTACTGAACTTGGTTTTACTTCAGGGCTTCAAGATGCTTAGATAGCTCCTATGCTTGTTAAATTCATGCAGGTTTTGCCCTCAATATGTTTCACATTATTGTCTGAGCATAGCTGAGCTGACTCGCTCTGGAAGTAGAAAATGAGAACTAATTCATAGTGAAGTCAAAGAGATACCATGCAATATAAACATCAGAATCTACTTTTTTTTTTGGCTGAGCTTCTGTAGAGTCTGATGGCAAGTCAGATCATTATGCAAGGGAATTTCAATTTCCGGAAATTGTTTAGGCTGGCTCTTTATTCTGGGGTCTTTGAAGAGTTCTAATAGACACCCAGGCACTGACTTTTCCTATTTATCTCTTACAGCACACTTCATGGAGCAACCAATTCTATCATTTTGTTGTCTTTTTCTTGATTTTCATGATGCAGTTCTCTATATCTAACTTTTTCTGAAGGTGAGCAAAAATTTTTCCAAGAGAAATTCTTTAACTTTTTTGAAAAATTTTACAACAGAAGCTTTTCACGAGCCTTTGAGCTCCAATATTTAATTTGTTTATTAAAATCTCAGTGGATTTACTGTGAAATCTAGAAATTCTCACTTTGTGGATCTCTTTACTGTTGCGCATTGATAGAATTATTTCTTTTTTCTGAAAAATGTTTTTTTTCTTGTTGTCATCCTGCCAGTAAATTTAAATAAGAAATAAATAGGACCTAGTGAAAATCCAAAGTAACTGAATTACTCTTTTCATTAGTATTTCTGCAGTGATCTGTATTATGTTTCTTAACAGTTATTATAAAGCCACAATATAAAACTTAGCTCTTTTTACTCTGAAGGGCTACATTTAATGTAATAAACCCAGTAAAATGACTCATTCCACTAGTAGACTCATGGCTTCTTTTTTAAGAACAAAGCTGTTTATACAGAAACACTGTGGTGCAAAACATGCTCAAGAAGCAACTTCTGACAATTAAAGAATACATACTTTTGAGTAACAATATTTAGGGTTTGCTGATTTAGAAAGAAATCTGATCTTGGCGGGTTTTATTTTGTTTTTCTAACTTTGAACATCTTTGTTTTGCTCTTGAAAGCTAAAGATTTTCAAGTTTCATTTAATTAATTGGAAAACATCACTGGTTTAACTTCTCTTTTAATTGAAATTTCTAATTTTTGTCTTGAAAAATATCTATAAAGTATGTGGAGCAATACATGAACATATCAATTCCTACACTGACAGCTTTCACTTTTCATGGGCCTCCAGCTTTCATCTTCTGAAGGGAGCCTACAAGAAAGTTAGAGGGACTTTTTACAAGGGCACGTAGTGGTAGGATGAGAGGTAATGGCTTCAAACTGGAAGAGGGTAGATTTAGATTAGGCATCAGGAAGAAATTTTTCACTCTGAGGGTGGTGAGACACTGGAACATGTTGCCCAGAGAAGTTGTGGATGCCCATCCCTGGAGGTGTTCAAGGGCAGGCTGGATGGGGCTGTGCCCTGCTGAGGAGACAGAAATCAAACTGCCTTTGTAGGACTGTGTGAGGCCAAAGCCATGCAGCTGGATGGTGGTCAGGATCCCCTTGTTAAGGCTAACAACCCATCATGAGCCTGCCCTGCATACATGACATGTTCCTTCTCTCCAGATATGATGTATCGATTCCTTCCCAATGCTTATTTTTCACACTCCATCTAAGACAGTGCTGCAGGACCAGATTTGCAGCCATGATGTCTGGATTTCACGCTTCTGGGGTGACCGGTGGGCCCTGCATCTCTGTCTTCCCTCTCCTCTAGCTGTACACCTGCAGCATGAGATGACTGTGCCACACTCACACCTCCCTCACAGCCAATGAGCTTTGTGGTCCAACTGTGCTAAAGGGTCCGAGAAACCTCCTTTAAAGCCTGGAGTGAGACACTGGCTTTTGGGTGTTCCTTGGGAATTGGGTCCTCCCCCAGGCCCGGTGGAGCTGAGACAAGCTGTAAACCCAGGCACGGCACATCAGGACAGTGAATTTCACTTTATGTTCCGGTTTGAGGACAGAGCATCTGTCATTCATCTCAGTGGCCAGTCTGGCGCAAACCACAAGAGATTGTCTGCTGTAATTTCAGCAGTTCTATGTGGTAGGTTGCTTTCTCCAGCATAACAGGCAGAATGACACAGCTGGCCTCTGTCAGCAGCTGAAAATATAAAACATGCCATTCTGCTGGACAAGGAACTCTTTGGGTCATGCATTCACAGTTCTTACTGGTATCCTTACGACTCCATCATACTGGTTTGGGCTACCCTACTAGCATGCTCCTCACCACCTACAGGCTGTCTAAGTTAGCCACAAAACTGGGAGCCTTGGAGTGACTTGAAAGGAGGGAATGCAGAAACCTGGAGTTTTAAGTTCCTTCTTTTCCTAAAGCAGGAGAAAATTTAAAGGATGGTGACTTCCCTTTGGAACGTGCCTCCATATCTCCTTCAGCGCTTTTTACAGCATTCTGCTGGTTCAGTATTCTGCAGGTGGTACCCTGATGTTCTTCAGCTCTTTTGTGAATAGCAATATGCATTTCTTTCATCAGCTTGGAAGCTCTCTCTTGGAAGATCTCTCCAGATCTCTCTAGGGAGAGAGAGAAGAAAATCCACTTCCATAATTATATTTCACCCACAAAAAACAAGGCACCACTAGGTGTGAGGAGAAGGGTCACATCATCCTTTGAATCTCTGTTCTAGTAACTAAGAAGAACAAAGTAAGACCCATAGGTTTTCCTTTTGGGGTAAGATCCTCTTCTGCTGTGAAAATAAATGTTTCATGTTCAGCTTCTTCAGGCACATCTTCAGCCAGACTCTAGACACCCATCCATTGCCCAGTCACTTCATATTATAAGAGGGAGCACTGGGACACATTTGGCTTTATCTTGACATCTCTCTACCCAAGGACTCTTCTAGCCCTTTCTTAAATCTTTTTAATCCCAGCAGCTACGTTTTCTCTTGGCTTCTTACCTTCTATTGCCTGTGCTAACAACTTCAACCTGGGCTATCAGCTCCCAACATAAGAGACCATGTTTTGCTTAGTCTGCAGGCCCCATTCTGATCTCAGTCATGACATTGTAAAGGAGAATACTCATTTAATGAAGGTTAAAGTCCACCCCATCGTTTTTTTAGACTGTCCTTCCAGAGCTTATGTCCAGCGTTCTGACTGCAGCCCTCCAAAGTGAGACTTCCCTCAACCTTCAGACTAGAAGGCTACCAGCACATTGCAAGCATGGGTTCTCAAACACATTTCTATTCGAAGGAAAAAGAGAGAAATATTTACTGCTGCAATTTAACCATATTTTAGCTGTGACAGAAGTTAGAAGTGAATATTTTGTAAAAGTTTGTACAGCAGGATGTTCTGTGTATCCCCAGCATAAACAGGATTCAGAAAAAATCAGGAAGAACTAAGCCTGTTCAGTATTTACCTACCCAGGTCTTTTCTTTATGGAACATTTGCAGTGGTACAATTGAGTTCTATGACATGAATATCTCAAAAATAGATCTGACATACTAATTTCAATTGGAGGAATATTTCCCAGGGTCAAATGCACATGACACTTAAGATTTTGCTGAGTCAAGCTGATTCAATCACTGGGAGAGGTCAGAAGCAATTTTTAACACTCTATTAAAATTTTTATAATAGCATTATTTTTTAATTCAGGCTTTTATCCTTAGAATCTGACTTTGTACACCTTCAGCCTGTATTCAAGTTTGCAGTCTTTTTTTAAGTGGCTCTTTCCTCCAGAAAGACTGAAACTGAGCAGAAAGGCTGAATGCAATTGCTGGTCTGGGTTACAACCAACCCATCAATAGATTACATGCCTGTAGGCAACTGAATTTACTTGGGTACAATAAGAATGAGAGTGAAGAGTTAAAATCACTTTTTCAAAAATCCTCTCCCATTATAAGAAGGCTGCAAACAGATTTATTTTTAATCTTGAGAAAAATTAAATTCCTAATAGCTATTGAGAAGAAAATAGAGGATTCCAGTCATATATGAAATTACTTCTGACACAAAATATCTTGTTCTCCAGATGATAATAGAATAAATTGGTCCATGCCCACAGCTGGATTTATCTACCAACCTCAGTTAAAGTACAAATACATTCCTTGACCTTCACAAAAGGATTTAAACACTCTTGCTGCCCTGAACTTTTTAAGTACTTCTATTACTAAATATAGCAATTGTTTTTACAATTTTTCCTTTTACATTTTACAATGTTTTCCTTTATGACTTTCTTTTTAAAAAATAGATACAGTGTAAGATGGAAGATTCCCCACTTCAAGATTTTAGAGTTAATGGATGTGAGTTGTCACTTTGCTGCAAATATTTGAATCATCCCTCTATGCAGGTCTGGAGCACAGCTGATTTCATCTTCTCTTACAATAATAGAATCTGACACATTCTGAATAAAACTTTTAATAGTCACATTGGAGGTATTAAAGGTTCTTGCAGTTGGCAAACTATTACAACACACTAGTAAGTGAAATCTGCAGCTCCACTTAGAAACTCCACTTTTGCTAAATGGAAGAAAATAGCCTGCTGTGCTTGTTGTCTTTTTTTTCTTCCTTTCTTTTAAAATTTTTGCCTTATTGTCCAATAAAGTTGCTCTGAGTCCTAGCCTTCAAGCCTATGGTGTGCTTTACAGCTCCAGCTGCAGTTTTGTGGCAATGTTTCAGCATTGTACAGGATAAAAAGGGTCCTCTGATTCAAGCATGTGGAAAGGAGATACACAATGTAAACCCACAACATATCTACTGCGCACCAAAGGGGGTTGCCACATGATAGCAGCAGTCTGCCAAATCCTCTGAACTTTTGGCATCTAATAATAGGGATGGTGCAATAAAAGAAAATCAAGGAGGGAAATTATTAGGGAGCTGGGAAAAGGGTAGGACTTATGTCACTTTTTGCAGGGCAGACCCTTTATCCCACTTCATTAATGCAATGATGATTGGATTGATAAAGGCTTAGCTCGGAGTACATCTGTTGGACAATAGCTGCTCTTTATTTATCTCTGTTCTGTGTATCAAAAAGTATAAAGAGAAGTTTACACTGTTCCTACACTCCAACCTCTCACCCCACCCCCAGAGTCTGGAATTTTCTTTCTCACTGTTTTGTTTCAATTAGAAAGGATATGGTCAAGTATTGCCTTTGTTCCCACTTCAGAGAGATGGTCTCTAGGACCTGCTGTAACCTCCAGCAAGAAAGCAAATTGAGCGTAGTAATCCTCAGGGCACTATTGATCCCAAAAGAAAAACGTAGGAAAAGCAAACATGAAAATCTTTTATGAGTAGTATTTTTAAAAAACGTGAAGAAAAAAGTAGCCTATATCTTAAAATATGAGTGTATATAACTAGCTGAGTGATAATTGACTTATAAATATATATTTACTAATTTTATATTGTATTGCTTTAATAACATAATTAATAAAAATTGTCAGACTTGAACTTATTTTTTTTATACTTCTATAAGTTTTTTCAAGAAAATATACCTCTCAGGATGATAAAAGTAACACCACAAAGGAAGGTTTGAATACTTACTCGGAACAAATCTCATGTCTTTATAAAACTAATCCCAAAATAACAGCACGGAAAATGACTACTACTGACCCAACTTACTTTACTAAATTCTGCTCTGAGTTTACATGGCTGCATATCCCATGAATTCCAGGGGAGTCATCTGACTTTTCTGACTTTTTTTAATTTGAAAGCTGTTACATGGAAAGCTAATGATGTCAATGGAATCATCTCAGACTTATTTAAGTGACGGCAGAGTGTGTTTATAAATAAAAGTTTTCATCATGTTGCATGAAACTATGATCTCTAATTACCTCAGAACACGTGGCGTAATCTCCTTTATTCATTTGTATTTTTATCTTCCAAGTCTTCCCTCTGAGAAGTCTTCCAGATAATTGCACAGTAGTTTTCACATGCTCCCTTTAGCTCATTCTCTTAGTTCATTTCCTTTCTGTGTCACTCCATTCCTGAACACGAGTACTAATTTTTTCCCTAACCCCTCTTTCTCCTAGTTCAATCTCTTGGGTTTGTTTTATGATTTTTGAGAAATCTTTGTTCATCTTACCAGGTGAAATGCTTTTTCTCAGAACTCTGCTTTGGTCAAAACGACTGTTTCTGCATCAGTTGCAACGTCAGGAGCAAGCATTTCCTCCTGGACCAGAATTATCCTCCCACAGCATTTTATTTTGTGAGAGTGAAGTTTGAGGAAAGAAAGGACAACATCTGCTGGTTGAGAGGAAGGCATATTATCTATCAAACCACACTAAGCAGCCACCCAGTGTGTTCTCAGGCACTAGTTCTACCAGGATTGGTCTGGACCAGTTGAACCCAGTTCTATAACGGCAGCAAACAGCAGACGTGTGTGAACTTCTGTTCATTGTTTTGAAATACTTTGAGTTAGCCTTATGCCAGTTATTGCAGCTAGAAGAGAGAAAGTCAGCTGGAATTAATTGATTTGATTTATCCGTTTATGAATAATGTCAAAGAAAACTCATTAACTGTAGTATTCCGCTGGTTCTCTGTAAGGGGAAAATCTAGAGAGCAGCAAGCACATCACCCAGTTGTGAACTATTTAAAAACCAGCAGAGAGGAAAGAAAATAAAACTATTTTGACAAGAATTTGTGAAAAAATAATTCGATCTAGTGCTGGAGATTAGAAACAAGAATTACATGGTTTAACTAGAAGAATCATTAACTAACAACTACACAAAACTACCAGAAAGGCATTAAATATATTTGTCATCTTGTGGCTTCTTTTGAGCAAGATCTTAGAAATGCAAAGGAATTACTTGTAGATATTTTGCCATAAATAAAGGTCGCTAAAAGGAAGACAATTTTAGAATAACTTTGCTTATCCATCCAAGGCATTCTCAGAAAGTGAGGCATGGATTACCTGTGGCAAGAGGTAAGCTCGTTCCAGACAGATAATTCATTCCCACCTTTTCAGCAATTGGGTACTGGGAAGCAAGACTCTGATTTCAGCAACTACTCTCCAGTACATCACTGGTGTTAGGTCTAGTTTCTGACCTCAGTAAATCAAATGGACAAAAATTTTACTGATGCAATTTTCAGGTTTCCAAAGGTTCAGAATGTAGAGTCCTTCTCAGACATCAGGAATGCTTTCCAGAGCACTGCAATCTGTTAAAACTCTTTAACAGTCCTGCAAGTGTCTTTGAGATGCATCATATTTCAGAATGTTATTTCTGTTAAAGTTTGTGGCTATGGCTTATTTTTCATATTTTTTGAGAAGGAAGGGCCCCGTCTGAACCTATGACTCCCCTCCACACCCTGTCCAGGGTAGGCACCAGAAATTCACATGGTAAAACATTTCTTTTTCCCTAGAAAACTTTTTTTAAGACAAGACACAAACAAGGAACATAAAAGTACTATTATAATTAAATTTTACAGAGATTTTAAGCAGGAGTCTTTTCCCCAGACGTCTTATTTTCAAAAGTCCAATGCTAAGTAGAACCGTGCCACCTTGGAGTCCCTCCATAGCTAATGGAGATAAATAAGCACCATCACAAGGCAGTTCATCTGGCCTATTCTAACCATCTATATTAGGAGAAAATTAATCTGTACCTATAAACAGAGCCCAGTTCAGATTAGCAGACTGTCGGTGACTCACTCAGATTTAAAAGTCTATCTTTTGATGCCTGTTAGGGCCTATTACTCTTGTTCCCGGTCACTTGACAGGCTGTACAGCAAGTCTAAATCAGAGCCACAAACTGAAAACAGATTTCTGTTGTGTCAAGCCAAAGCCTCAACAGTGAGGGCAATCTCTGTACGGTAATTTATAAAAATAAATTATATTGTCTGGGTTAGAGAAAGAAAAAGTGAATAACTAAGTAGCCAAGGATGAGGAATTGCTTCCTGATTTATATCTTTCCATTTCAGAAAGCTGCTTTACTTTTGTCAGACTGGCATGTGTGTTGCTTCTTTTGTGCCAAGCAAAAATTTTCAGAGAGTTCAGAACATAAATGAAAGGTCACAGAAGTATAGTTTGCTTGCACTAAATCTTCAAAGCAAAGAGGCTGCTAATCACCAAGGATGAAGTCTAGCATAGCAGAAAAGCTTGAAGCAGCTTCTTCAGAGAATGTTTTAACAATCAGACCCTTTTCAGGGAAGGGGGGGGAAGTAAGTACACAATTGCAACCTTTATCTAATAATCACTACCAGCGGCTGTAATACCACCTTTTCCTCAGAGATGTGATATATCAACATTTAAAGGCAATATCGGGGGGAGAGAACATTAACATTATTCAAAACTGAGTCTGTTCTTTGATTTCCAACATCTATCATTTGTTGAAATAATAAATTGTTAATTTTTTTTTCTCTTAAAATAATGCAGTTCTTTGTATTTTTTCACGTTGCTTCATATCTGGAAGATTTACCGAAAAGAGAGTTAAACATGGAAATAGTTCAAAAGGCTTTAAGGCCAGTACACCTCCCCCTCCCCACTCTTTGCTAAGCAGGCTGCATGAGATACATCAAAGCTTCTGTCGATGAATGTGGTAACTGTTACCCCACACTGTACATGCTCAGAAAGAGCTAAATCCAAAAAGGAACTTGGGCACTGAAATATGTTAAAACGTCTCAGTTGCTAGCTTCACCATCGCTAGCTTTCAGCATCTGGTCCCCAGAGTGGAATCCAGGGCAGTGAGTTTGGCCCTTGGCCCTCTTGGAGGCATAGCAGAAACATCAAAACACCCAACACAGTGCCCCCCTGTCCCACCACTGCCTTAGCCCCAGCTGAACGATGGATGCTCCAGAGCCACCACCCTGGTGTATCCGATGCAGATATTCTATACATTCCTAAGGTAGGGGAAAGGAGTCAGTCTTTTGTTAAGAATTTTTAAAAGAAAAAGCTATAAAGGGAGTGTTCATAGCCTTCTTTTGTATGGTGTCCTGGTGCAGAATCTTTAAAATGATGGGTTATGGGCTTTCAAGAAGAGGACTGGAAAATGTAATTTAATTTCTGCTGAACTACAGAAAAAAAAATTAGGGATTTTATAATTTACTGTTTTATTGTTTATTGTTTTACTGTATTAATTTAAGTTTTTATTTTAACATTGATTACAAAATTTAATTGCAACAAAGTAAAATATATAACAGAAAACACAGTAAAAATAAATTATGATGTTTTACTACTGGCAACAGCTCACTTCCTCTCGAACAGATGACTGAGAAGCAGTTGTAAATACCAACTGGAAATTTTTTTATACTGGTTAGAAAGCAACTAATTATTTTTTATAACAACAACAGCAGCTGAATGCCTTTGCGGAAGGGCAGGAAAAGGGAGTAAAACTCCTTTCTTCTAAGATATTTAGATATGCAGCAAATAATAACAGCTAATTTTCATTTTCCTGATGAAAGTCAGCAATCAAAGACAATTAGCTCTGTCCAGGCTAGACCGAAATGAAAAAGGGTCAGAGAAGAATAACAAGGATCTTCAAAGATGTTGAACAACTTTCCTATGGGAAACAACTAAGCAGACAAAAACTTTCAGACTGGACATGACCAAGGATTGATATGGAAGTGGACAACAAAACCCTAAGAGGCCTGGACAAAGTGAATAGGGAATTACTGTTTACTGGTTTTTTCTACTACAGAACTATAGGGCCTCAAATGAGGGAGGGAGGCTCACAGCAAACAAGGAGGTTATTCTTCACACCACTTACAGCTGCGTGAACCTGTAGGACTTGGTGCCACAAGATCCTGTTGCTGACAGAAATCCCCAACTCCTTCAGGGAAAGCGAACAAACGAAACACATCTCAATTGAGAAAAATGAAGGAAAAAGTATCTTTGGCAAGGGATGTCCCTGAGCCACAAATTGTTGGGGACCAGCAAAATATTCTGGGGAGTTATTACTGTATCCTTGGCTTGTTTCTAACCTCCTTGGACATCTGCTACAGTTGGAGGTAGGCTATTGGGCTAGATGAGCCTGTGATCTAACTTGGCATGGTTACTTTCATCCTGTGGATGAAAGCTGTAACAAGAAGAGAATCCAGATCTCCTTTACTGCTTTAAAAATGTCTTAGATGCTAAGTGCGGAGCCTTGGTCACTCTTCCTGATCTCAAATGTATATTGAGTTATGGTCCTGACATCTTGTATAAGCAAAGATGACAGATGAGTGACTATCTTTAAACATCTGATTCCACATATGGAAAAGAAGGCAGATTTTTAAAAATACCTTGCTCATGTCAGATCTTTAAGTGTCTTGCTAAATAGAGTTTAAGATAAATGCAACATTTCTAGAGAACCTCATTCCTAAATGGTACAGAGCTTCTAGTGACAATGAATAAATGCTGTCATCTGCTTTCTAGCAGATGACTCTAAGAATTTATTCAATGCAATCAATAGATTTTCTAAGCTTAATACTCACTACTTAATTAGTCACAATGTGATAACAAGTGGCTTTGTAAGAACTATATTACAGCTGAAAATGGAGTTCCCATAAGATCATTTAAGATAATTCCATCATGACTATTAACTGTTGTTTCGGTCACTAACATAATCAGTCACACTAGGGAAAATATAGGCATACTCATCTTGTTTATCATCAAAATAACTGAAAATATTCTTCCACCAATTTTGGCATCCTGACTATGCTGGTCATTAAAAAAATTAATCTATTTTCATAATGCTTCTGATACAATTATGAAATGTTTTTACCAAGAACTCTGTATGACCAGATTATGGAATTTTTATTTCTCTTCTGCTATAATCTCCTTTCCATACTGCTTTAGCAAAATTAAAAACCCAATGAAAAGTTTTAAAGAGCATTACAGTTCTTAAAATTTTAGAGAGAGAGCTGCAGAAAAAAAATAATAGTCTGTTGTAAGAACATTACATGTAAAAGAAAACTAACTCCAGTTATCTCATTCAAAGTTATTGTGCCTGACCAAAAAAAGACCTTTTTTTTTTTTGGAAGAGGAGATGCTCCCAGTTTTCATTGCTTGTGGTAGCAAGGGTAGGGTACATGAGTAGTGTCTCTGATGCTTTTGCTACCAGTTGGATATTTCTTAACTAAGCTAGGTGGCAATAACATTCCTGCTGTAGCTTAAAGAACTGGAAGACAAAGCACATTCCCTGGTGAGAGGCCTGGAAGAGAAAATCAATCATAGATATGATGCAGGCAAATTGCTGCAGCAGGAGTTTAGGGTACACTTTGGCATCCAAGGCTGATCATGTTCACAGGAGTTTGCCCTTATCCTATAAGTTACACAAAACAGATTTTGCAAATTAGAGATGCTGATTAGGAACAACCCCATAGTCTCTCAACAAACTTTATAAATATATTTTGAGGAATTTATGCCATGAGAATATATAAATATTCTGAAAATTCATTATCTTCTTTCATACATTGCGGTGAGGAAGGAATTTGTATGCTTTCACAGTAGATAAAAAGCTACTTTTTGAAGACATAAAACTGTTTCCTTTCAGCATTCTTAATCCAAGATCCAAACCAAGGATCCAAGGACATTAAAAAGAAATAATAATGGAATAAAATCAGTATAGGGTTACTGTAAGTAAACAGATACAGAAGAAAGGTCATTATATTTAACCAACTTTCTGAAGTTTGTGACAAAGGAAATTCATTCAAAGGGAGGATTTTGGAGAGGAAAAATGGTCTAAGTCCACAATGACTTCAAGATTACTGACATGATAGAAAAATAAAGCCTAAGCTAAGAACAATCCTCTCAATTAGAGATAAAGGGCAAGCAGGACTTTCTGCCCCAGTGCAAACATTAGTCTTTGAAACATTCAAAACCAAGATATTGTGGTCTAGCAAAATGGAGTGCCAACTTACCCCCTCCTTACGGGTCAACTTGGGCTCTGCCTAAACCAGTGTGATATATTATGTGAAAGGGAGCGATGCTTTGCTCTGCTCCAGCACCACAATACAGCAAAGGCAGTGCAAGAGGCTGAACTGGGAATTAATGATTAATGACAAGGATCAAAGGAGATGGAGTTGTAAGGGTGGAGTCCATCTAAGCTACCAAAATGGGTAGCTTTTGTGAGGTCCTAAAGATACAAAAAATATATCAATCTTTAACATCAAGAACATGAGCTGACTGAAACTCTCTCCAGCTCTCTGTAGAATTTGAATGTATTTTCCTAGATTCTGATTTAGAAATCCTTTTCTTCACAGCTGCCTGCAATATTTGCTCATCATCTCTGCCATCTGATAGTTTTAATCTTTCCAAGTTTTTCATGGTTCTCTCTAAAAGAATTCTATATTTATTCTGTTTCCCATTCTATTTCTGCTGGAATACTTTGTGCGTGCATGTCTTTCAGCAGTTTTTCAAGTCTGTTCTTTTGCATCCATAATTAAATCCTAAACTGTTACAAGAATTTGCCCCACAAGCAGGTCACTTTCCACATGTACATTGTAGCTCTGTGGGTGGCTGTTTGAAGTACGTAGTTGCTTTATCTTGCAATCTAGAAATCTCATCCCATGTCCTCAGCAGCAATGTAACATCCCTTATCCCTTTATAATTTCAGCAATATCAGTCCTCTGCTATGTACTCCTACAATATGATTTTCCTGCAATTTCTGGTTTCAGTATCTTCTCTAGGAAACTTTGTACTGTAAATTGCACAAGCTCAGGTACAAATGTAGCCTTTCAGAGACAGACCCTAGAATTCAGATTCAGACACAAGAGGACATGTTCATCTTTGTGCCCAGGTTCTCAGACTGCTTGGTTCATACTCATTTCCTTGATAGATGCTAGGATCCTAGGACTTCTTACTGGTTTCGCTAACGTATTGCCCTGATAATGGATGCAGTGGGCTGAAATCAATGCCAAAGGCTGGCGTTACGTTCAAAGCAAGACTTTTTATCAGCTACCTACTGCAACACTGGCAGTAAGAGAGTGTCAAAAGAGCTTCTATTGAAGCACGTCTTTGATTTGGGCTTAGCCCAAGCCCAAAGTGTGCTGATGCTTTGGCAGGGTGCCCTGGCAGACTGGTATTAGCTGACTGCCAGGCACTGGAAGCCTACTGCTTTACTTAAGAATAATAATTCTTCCAATAATGCAGCACCATTGTAATTATCATAAAAATAAGGAGGGGGTTGTGCTAGTAAAAAAATCTTAATATGCCATTCCTATTATCTCATTTTAAGTGTACATGGGAATAGAGCTTACTAGCCTTTAACCTACGCCTACTTCCTCCACATAATAATGGGTTCACATTAAGTAAATGCCAAAGAAAACTGACTTCTAACATCTTTCTGACCAGATGATGATTTATTTTTTATTCCTAAGTTTACTTCCTAAGTTTTCTTTTGCATTATTTTTTCTCTTTTTAATCCTCTCTGATGATAAAATAGTCCGTTCCCATCATTGCAGCTAACCAAGTCATCAAACCAGTGACCTGTCCTTATTCTGATAGTTCCCATCCCCTTGCTTTTTTTCCCACACTAACCATAAGATAATAATTTTTGTTGGTAATTAAATAATCCCTGAGTGAAATCCGTATGTAATCTTTTTAGCAGGTATCCTCTCTTCCAGAGGAATATCTTGTCATTAAACTACAGAACTGCGCTCACTCTTGCTGCCATCTATTACCACAATCAATCACAAATCTTTCATTAGCAGAGCGGCATTGCTTGACAAAGAGATATAGGGGACAAATCCACCCCAGGATACCTAGGAGATGGGAGATTTGGGATTGAATGCTCCTAAATCAATGAAGACAAATATGCCAGGTCATTTGTTTGCCTTCTGCAATTGCTTTCTTAAAGAAAGAAATGGTTGATCCATGAGTTTTGAAGAAAACATGTAGGCACCTAGCGGCAGAAGTAACACAGAGCATAGATGATAAATTCCAGCCTGGCTCATGTCACTTAAAGTCCCAAATCAGGTACCAAAGTACCAAAGGACATGGATCCTCAAAACACCTCTAGCTTTTGCCTTTCATGGACCTCATTTGGAGATACTCAGATCTCCTCAGGCAGAGCATAAAGTGCGCTGAGGGCTCACTCAATAGCGTGGGCTCCATGCTGAGATCCACACATCTTATCATTAGATATTTCTAGTTGAGCATCACATCGGCTATGTTGGTTATGAAACCAGGCCTTAATTATTTAGATTTGCTCTAGTTTAATCACATAGAAGTTTCTTTTATTGAAACACATTGAAATGTAAGAATTGTCATATTGTGCAGTACAGCACTGCTCACTGACATTTGTATTTGTATAATATTTTGATAATTAAAAAATGAGAAATAGTAACAATTTCTTATCAAATTAGTGCAATGCTGTCCATCACATAAAAAATACTTTACATTAACAAACTAATTTGCCAAGCACCAGTCAAGTATGTTCCTTATCTTCTGAACCACATATATTAAGATATGCAGCTTATTGTATCATCCACTTCCGAATCAGGGGCTTGCCCAGTTGGCCACCATTTTCTTCTTCAAAAATTTGCAGAGTGTTGCCTGCAGATCTAACAGCAAACAAACCAGAGAACTGACTAAAATAATCATTGACTCTCACGCTCATATCCAATATTTTGTCTGCCTTTCCTTTCCTTTTTCTTTCTTACTGTCTTTCTTTCACTGGTGACTACTGTTATTTTGACTTTCCCTTTCAAAATGATCAGCTTATGCAAACCAGAGAGTTTGTTGTCTGAGCTTTTCTTAATGCTAAATGGACTGAGGTCTCATGTTGATTCTATATCCCATCTTTTCCTCAGTGTGGAGAGAACAAGCTTTCTACTACCTCCAAAACATGAGAAGGAAGCACGGGCACTAAAAGATTGAATTCTGGGCACCAAGAGGCATTTAGGAGAACTGCCAAAGGTCACGGCAGTAACGCCTGGAAACTTGCACCTGCTGGGTGCCAGTCCAAAGCTTTCATTGCAGTTCATCCTTTCTGTTTCTCACAGGAGAATAGGACAGGTTTCAAAGAAGGCAACGCCAGGGCAACCTGACACCCTGCTGCAGGCTGGGTTATAACCTGGTGTCAGCCTTCCAGGGGTTCACCCACTTGAAATGATTCCTTTCTGGATATTTCAGAAAATCCTTTTGGATGAAAGGTGCTATAGCCCCCAGAAATCAGATACCAGTGCTGTTGCTGACTTAAATGAAAATCATTGTGCTGTCAGTGTGTCGTTACCTGGTTTATTACTTTGAGTTTTGGTCTTCTCTTTCCATTTGTATGAGTATCTTTGATCTCAGTTAATACCTTCATTTGGAGATTTAGACAGCTGTAGTGTAAATACAAGGGATGGCATTGTTTCCATAATGATGGGGGTTTCCTCACCTGCTGTTTCATTTTTTCTCATAATTCAGTTAAATCAGGTGTTCTTATTTTCTTGAATCACCTTCTGCTTGACAAAGCCACAATTTGGATCAAAAGAGCAAGGGTAGAATATTTTCACCTTCAGAATTCTGCATTTAGCTCAAATTGCACTTGTCAGTCACTTTCGTTCAATTATCTCTCATAATTAAAAGCTCATCTAAACAGATACCACAGGTGGCTACAAAATCAGCGAACAATGGAGAAATACAGGAATTTCAGAGTATTTGTTTGAATTTATGCCCAAATTGGCAGCAAATGAAAGTCACCATCTTATGACCGCATGTCTCTTTGTCTGATATAATGACCATATACATTCAGATAAATTAAACCGTGAACTAAGGGTCACATCATAGCAGTCAGCACCATCGCAAATGTGATACTTAACACTGATGTCAGCGATGATTAAATCAGGTTCTCAGACTACCTCTGAATAACAAATGCCTGTTCAATCAAAATAAATTACTCCTTTGGGGCTACTTCTGAAAAGAGAGCATATATGCAAAAAAGATGTAGTATCCAGTTGCCTTGGGACCTGGTTTGTTTGTTTGTTAAAGCCATATGACTATCAATGTCAGCATATAACAGTCTTGTACAGAAGCATCTGCATCAGAAATGTTAAGGTCAAGCATGCAGAGTTAGAAAATGCCACTAAATGCCATCGTGACAATGTGTTAGGAAATAACTTTAATAATATTGTTATATCCTGTGTTTCCACGGGTCTGCAGTCTCACCTGAGGGACGGAATAGCCATAAACACTGGACAGGCAGCTACAGAAAGTGTCCTTTGACATTCAAAATTCAGCGCACAGCTCTAGGCTCCATGCAAGAGTTCAAACCCTGCTCTGAAGAGATTTACTGATTTCCTCACGGGCATTTCATTGTGTCACTGTACCATCCATGTCTCACAAACACTAAACAATTTTTCACAAAATCTTCAGAAAATGAAAGAATCATTTATCTCCAGATGGGAGAGCAGAAATTAAAGGAAACATTTTCTATCAAATTTAGGTGCCAAATCTGATCCTTACAGTTCATTTTCCACAAAAAGAAAAGCCAAAGTATCATTACTTTCCACTTCAGTTCATAGCTCAGCACTTTGCAGATCAGATCCTATCGTCTCCAAAAAGCTGTCCTTGAAAGTGAGGACACATTTGTAAGAAGTCTGTGGGTAAATGCCTTGACAAATATTACACAGGAATTCTGTGCTGGAGGCAAGGACAGAATCTAGTCCCACAACACTCAGCTGCTGCAATTCCACATTTTACAATTCAGTATTCAACTGCTTGAAACAAAAGACCGTTTTTCCTTTCTCTATAGACCTCTCCATCACAAGTAGAGATCACAAGACAAAGCCTCTTTCACTACACAATTCTTAGTCTTCCTCAGAACTCTACCCATCTCTCACATTTTCCTGTGGGAAAAGTAATTAATAAAGGGCTGTGTAATAACAGAGTTGCAGAAGATGACTGAATTGAGGTTGCACAGGGAATCTCAGTTTCAGTATTTTTCTTCTTGCTACCATAATATTCTTTTAATGCACTTTCTAGGCAGTAATTTCCTAGGCTTTTAAGAAAAGCACACACAAATACAAAAAATTCTTTAATGTGGAGCCACAAATTATGTCTACACATAACCTCCCTCCATAAACAGCGAGGTTCAGAGCAGGCTCAAGGCTGGGAAAGCCACGCCTGGTCTGCCCACATTGTTGACCGTGGACTCTGTTATAGCTTGGCTGAGAACATTAAAACTGCTTAGAAAAAGCCAGCCTCAGGGTATCTGCTAGTGGATGGGGCTGAAGTGTGCTTGGCTCAGAATATTCCTGACCCACACGAACTGAGTAAAAAAGAGCTTGGCTCCACTCTAAAACATCTAGAACGTCCAAATCTTCTCCTTTGGGAAGTCTCTGCAGCCAGTTTCTTGTAAGGCTTCCAGGCAGGCCTGATTTGCAGAGGCAGTTCTAAAATATCAGAAACACCTCAGCTTTTAAAGGAAACTATTCACTATTTTGTCTTCAATACCTCTTTATTCCCCCCAGCATTTTGCCTTGGGAACTTACCCTTTTTCCTTTAAATTATATCATATCTAAGGCACTGTAAAATAGCTTCTTGCAGATTTCCTGCCAATCTCAATACTAAAATGTACCACAATAATCTAGTAAACTCTAGTAAACTCTGTTTAATCTATTGTGCATGCTGATACAAAAGAAACATCCATGGAATTAAGTTGTATGATGTGCTAATTGTGAACCCCATGAAGCAGCATATTCATTTCAGAGTCCATTAATACAGATTTGTTTTTATTTTTAACTCTATATAACTCTGTTTTTAAATAGGTAATTAAGCCATAAAAAGGAAAAAACTGCAGTAAATCGTGCCCACATTCTGAATCCTATTAAGCACTGTCATGCAAATTTTTATATTCAAGGAGAAGAATAATCTGTATGTAGTTGAGATAAGCAGCTCCACATGAATGTGGGGATCCAACACAGAGATCTCACCATGGAAAGACAGCAAAGGCCCTGGAAAAGCCCTTCTGCCTCAGATGCTCTGGGGAACCAGAAATGGGGCACAGAGATTCTCTGAAGTGCGCGTGTGTGCCTGTACATACAGTCTCTATTGGAATCCGATTCATATGAATTTTATCAATTTGATGTTCTAGAAATAAGGAATGCATATCAAATTATTTTATGGCAAGGATGTGTCAATGTGCTTTTTAAAGCACAGAACATGAGGAATGTGACACCACTCTTTTCACTGTTTCTCCTCCGTACATATATCTCTGGAGACCAGCAATTCTTTTGACTGAACACCTTATTTCGGTGGACTTCATGCCTATGTGAGTCTCTACCGTAACCTTTGTGGTTAGACTCCGTGGCATGTAAAATCAAATGCTCTTCCCACACACATGCATTTGGTGAATTTGTTTGTCTGGCTCTGATTTTACCTCAGCATTCCTACACAGCCACATGATGGTCTTTCATCAAGAACCTCAGCACAATGTGCTGTTTTATTCTTTACTCGCTTGTTAAAAATATGACATTCTGGAAATCTCCTGTTTAATGCCTAAAAGCCATTTAAATACTAGAATCAAATTTCTTGTGATGTTTTTACCCTGGATGGACAATTATGCTGATAATAAACTGAATTATGAATTGTTTCACCTGCACAATTTTTTCTGTCTGAAAACAGGAATGTTAGAAGACACAGCAAATTGCTCATATATTACAATGGAGAACATAAAAGGGGCTAGTAAATACCAGTGTTTCAGAAGACAGCTGAAGTTCTGACAGTAGAAATGCTAATAGGTTCTTTTCATGTATTCTTTCTCGGTATTATAACATTGGAAGAAAATGTTACAAAGTAAAGATTGCATGTGACAAAAGAAAGATCTTTGATATAATATTTTTACAATTCTTTCCTGATGTTAGCTTAAGAGACCACAGCATAAAACATAGTTGTCCCACACAGTAAGGGATTTACCTTCCACATATGCATTGCTTTAATATATGGGGCAGGAGGGAGAAGTTTTCAAGGATGAAAAGTTTTCACATTCACCTGATTCTCATTTTTCAATTCATTAGAATATTTTCTATTCTGAACAGAGTGCCATTTTTCTGCATTTTAGGAACAGCACTTCATCTGTTTGCTCAACTAAGCTTTAAAAGCACTAAAGACAAACCTGTCCTTTGAAGATGACAAATCACTTCACAGTTCCTGAACAGAATCAGCATCAAAAAGGTCCTCAGAGAAAAAGTATCAGCTGTAGGCCAGCTGCTTTGCCAAAGCTAATATACCAGCCTTCTGGAAGCTCATTTTTCTTGTGTTTTTTAAGGTTTTTGTTGTGTAAATTCGAGTAGGACAAGTTCTGGGTGCTGCTGGGTGTCCCCTTGCTCTGACACCCTCAAGCCTGTACTGGAGAGCTCTCAAGGGTTGAAGGGCTGAGCTCAGTAAGGAAATGTGGCAGTG
The DNA here is from genome assembly GCA_028565335.1 of Limnodromus scolopaceus. Lineage (NCBI taxonomy): Eukaryota > Metazoa > Chordata > Aves > Charadriiformes > Scolopacidae > Limnodromus > Limnodromus scolopaceus. The sequence goes on from JAOXNO010000001.1 coordinate 32,414,548, forward strand.
ACTTTCTGAACTTACGCCCCTACTGTGAAACTGAACCTCTGTCCTGTGGTTTTACTTTACACAGCCCTTTCCGTACTGGTGAGATGGGAAAGAAATACCAGCCCAGCTATGCAAAAGCTGAATGGCAGTCCTAGGGTAGGGGTAGGTAGGGATGGACGTTGAAGGAGCATGGCAGGTTCTCTGACTGGAATGGTTAACATTAAAAGGTCACATTTTTAGCTTAGTAGGGCAAGAGTTATTTGCTGCTCATATGATTAAGATGCTTCTCAGCACATGAGAGAGAAGAAAGGTTTTAAATGGAAGGTGAAATGAAGAAGTCAGGGTTAACTAAAGAGTAAAAAATGCATGATGTGGGGAGGGCAGAAGAGGGAAGGTTGTGATATAACATTTTTCTCCTATTTACTGATTAAAAAGTACTAAACAGCGGCTATAAATTAACAGCATGACAGAACATTTGGCTTCTTTTCAAAACAAGTGGCATAAAATAAAACCTTAGAGTCCATTTGAAGCCGGGAATACTATAATCATACTGGGACTGCACTTGCAGTGAGATAGACCAAAATCATGCTTTTCCTCCCTTAGTTTGTCTTTTATTTTAAACTGCCCTTTAATCAGGATGATCCTTGAGAGCCCCCACCCAACTGTACTATATATTCCCTGCAGTATCTCAACTGGCTTCTGTCATTCAAGCTGACAACCGTCTGACCCCTGGTCCTGATTGCAGCCACTTTCTCCTGTGCCCACAAGAACGTACTTCCAGACTTGCATACTCACTCATCCTCCTGTGCCACAGCTGCAAAGATATCTCTGATCTCATCTGTTTTGGACTAGGGGTAAATGCCTGCATAAATTGCAAGGCAGCATCAGATCAAGCCGGTAAGCATATTTTTTCCAGTATTGTTGATTTAATTGCTGCACTGTACCCCAGGTTTTAATGGAACTGCTATTTCAGAAACCGCTTTCCTTCTTTCAAGCAAAGGCAATGGTGGGTACAAGTCACTCTCTGAACTGATGCACGTGCACAGAGAAACATGGAGTTAAATAGGGCTACGCCAATTTGTACAAGCAGATCTAATTGTTTCTCTCTTACTGTCTTACTTTCTCTTCCCATATTATTCACTTCCCAATATAATTCTTTTACAAGCACTGCTTCCTTCTCACACCCTCTCACCATTTCTGCCTTTCCCAACACCACTCCACAAAGTATCAATCTTATGAATAGTCCCTTTTGATATTGCAGTCATCCTAGCCTCCAAAATTATCCCTTCTTCACACTTCTCTGAGACCAGTTGTTGGAAGCATCCACCCCAGAAGTTTCTTTTTCCTCTAGAAAATGATCTTACGCTGTTTTGCACACTCTGAGATGTACTTGGCTGTGAGAGGCTGTCAAAGTAAAAGAGAGGTGGAGAACTCTCAGTCTGTAAGAGAGCTTTTTAATTCGATGGAGTATATTGGTTTTTTCCCCTTGGGTAAAACTAACAGTCAAAAGTTCATATACAGTAACGTTATAACATATATCATAAGCTATTCTGGGAGAACGAGTCACTGGTGGGCTGGTTGAGGCATTGCTAAAATACTTGAGTGTGTGTTTATGTGAAAATGTTGTGAAACAGAAACCTACTCTTTGCCTTGAACATGCTGGTGGGAGATAAGCACTATCTCTGTCAGGTGTCTAGCCAAGAATTAGGGTTTACAGCTGGTGTGAGATTGCGAACTCTGCCCTGTAGTTTTCCAGGATTTGAGTAACACTGTTCAATAATTCATCAACCATTTAGCTAACAAGTGTTATTTGCAAGGTGTAAAAGAAAGTGGCTTTACAAAGGAAGTGTTGCAACAGTGTCCAGTTGCAGTGTGTATCATATAAATGATGCGTGCTGCAACCAGTTTTTTCAGTGAGACAGTATTTTGAACGAGAGGTTCTGTCAGGCAGCCATGCCATGGCCAGAGCCCATTCCACCGCCCCAGCCAGGAGCAGGGCAGCCGGAGCACTAGGGCAGCCGCAGCCCCAGGCATCCAGCCACTTCCCTGGGGACGGCCATGGGCAGCACTGAGGGAGACCCAGCCTGAGGAGGGTCAGGACCAGTCAGGGCTGTGGGCAGATTCAGCATGGAATCCAAAGCACATTCTTACTCCTAGCAGAAGGGTGCCATGTCTCCTTCCTGAAACTTCTTTCCCATGGGAAAAAAAACCACACTCGTATCTTTTGAGCTGCATTCTTGGGGTGATTGTCAGCTGGGCTATGTATCCCAGGGAAGATGCTAGATGACTTGACCAGAAATGCCTGGCTTTACACAGCTTCTGATGCATCCACTGACAGGTTAGGGTGGAAGTAGGTATTGCCTTCCCCAGTCATTTAACCTGTGCTGAGGAAGGAAGGGGAGTGTGTGCATTGCTCCAGGGGGCAATTCCACAAATTTCGGCATGTTGTATCAGACCTTTAGGTATAAATTTAGGATTAAAAAAAATGCGTCCTTAACTGATGTAGTTAAGTCCAAACTTATAGGCCAAACTTTGAGAAGTGACATTTAAGCGCTTAGCTTGATTTTCTATGAAACATTGCCTCTAAGGCTTGGGTTCTCAGCAGTGGTTAGGTATTAGCAACATTCCCAAATGTCCTACGTAGCATGTGCAAATCTCTGAGGAGTCTGAATTCCTTCACTAGCTCATTTCTGCTGCAGGGCACACAGGAACGGAATTAAATATTTCTTTGTTTTCCCATCCCAAACCTCTGATACTCAGAAGGCAAGATTCTCATTAGGGACAATCTTTTCCATATCTCACCACTAGGGCCAGAAACCCTGCGCACGGGCATACAGCTGAGTTGGTCACTTGTTGTAAAATAATCTGGTGACTATAGCACAGATTCAAAGTCTTTTCCACCTGAACTAGGAGTTGACCTTTTTTCTCCCATATTCAAATTCCAAGAAAGTCTTTCTCTTACTTTCAGTTGAAAATGTCACACTTTGAACAATACCTTCATTAACAGTTGCTTTTACAGGCTATAACTGTGGTTAACAGGCTATGAGGATATATACATTCATATTTCTGCTCATATATAGTGGATATCTAAGCTATTTAATTATGTAACTGTAAACTATATACTATATAAAGGACATGAAAAACTGAGAGGAGGTGCAAGCCTATAAACCAGAGAACTGTAGTGGGTAAATCTATTACAGGATAGAAGCAGTGAACGCTTAAGAATTATGATCTACTGGGGAAGAGCTGATGTGGCTTCTCTAAGGTATTGCCTTACCGGCTCCTTGGAGCTCTGTGAAGAGGTTAAGAGCCGCACGGAAATGCCTGCTGCAATGGAGGCAGTGCACTTGAGCTCCCAGAAGGTACTTGACAAAGTCCATCACGAAGCACCTTTAAACAGTCACTGCATAAAGGGGGTCCTGGAATGTTGTTCAGTGCGTCCATTAAGAGGTGGAGCACAGAGGTGACTGAGACTGATGATGGTACGGACTTACTCAGGGTAACAAAGATAAGGGTAGAGTGTGAAGAACTGCAAAAAATCCTTATGATGTTAATGACAGGGGAATACAACAGCAGATGTAGACACATTTGGAGTGTAGACACAAAATGACTCACAGACAAAACAAACCCCAATTTCACACATGAAATAATGAGCTTTCACCTGAGTCCAGGGTGAAAATATCACTCTAGAGAGGAAGAAATTGTGGTTCAGTGACTTTACATTGAGCTAAGTGTTGTCTAGGCTCCACAACAGAACATGCCCATGTATAGGGTTTGAAGCTGTCCAAATGACCCACCTCTCATTCGGATCCCTGTTTCTCCATTGGGATGCAGAATGTGCTTAGCATTCAGCTGGAGCTCACTTTCTGGTTTCATTTCCTCTAAAAGGAATCTAGATCTGAACCAATGGGTGGCAAGGTTTGACTGCAGACTGAGAGACAGGAAAGCATTAACAGTTTCTCAGCTTGTTCCCTTGAGCTTTTATTATGGACAGAAGTTTTGCAAGACAAAGGAAAAGAAGTTTGTACTCATCAGCTGGGTGTAAGAGGTCAAATCACCAGCTGACAGGCACTGACACTAAAAGAGGAGTTAATGGAGTTTCAATGAGTGAGCTGGGCCAGCGATCACACATATACCTGGCTTCTGAACTGCCTTTATGCTTGGTATGTAATTTTAAGCCATCTCATTCTGAAAGATCTGAAAATTTGTACCTTCTCACTGAGGTTAATACTAGCTGTCAAATTTGTAATGAATTAAAAGTAACAGGATTTCACAGATGAAGAACATTTGCATTTTCCCATTCAAATACCCAATTATCTATCATCTGTTGTTGAAAAAAAATCAACTGGCCACTGAACAAAAGACCCCTTTTGTTTGTTAGAAACAGAATCAGGGACCTGTCTTCTTTAGTATCAGCGAAATGCTTTAAGGCTTATGAGAAAAGGATGGTAGTAATAGAAGTACTTAGTAAGATGAGAGATGACTAACACATCAATCTTTTCCTTAAACTCAGATCATTGCACAGTGATTTTCTTTTCCCAATGCGGGGGCACAGTTGTTTTGCTTATACAGATTATACTTATGGAGCTGAGTGTTGCACTTGTATAAAATGCTCTGAATTCAACTGTTCATGTACATAATCCTGCAAAATAGCTGCTAAAATTAAGGGAATGGATTACAAATAAATGCCCACTGAAATAAGAAGGATGTTTACCATATAAACACTCTAATAGCTAATCTGACTTTTCCCTGGTAGAACATTTCTACTATAGGAGTTTAACCCATGGACACACATAATTAGCTCTTTCACCTTAAAGTTGCTGAAAGAATGATTTGCTTAAGAAGATTAGTCCTTCTAGTGTTCAATAGGAGTGCTGACAAATGAGACTAAAATGATTATAGGGGAACTCTTTTAACACCACCTTCTGATCTTTTCTTTTAAAATAGCATGCCTTTCCGTCAAAAACCTTTTAATCTGACCTTTTGTGTTTTTTCCAAATCAAGGCACAACTTTTAATACTTTACTTATTCAAATCTTGTATGTGATTAGATGGTTTTCAAGGCTGTTTTGAGCCACATCGAAGGCTACCACAATAGTTTCTTTAAATTGAACTTCAGTGCTAATTTATTTCTTCTGTTCATTGTAACTGCATGCAGCTTCCTGCCTGCACTGGGGCACTTTACCATGTCAGTGGTGACAGGACAACTTTCTTTGAGCTGTGCTGTACCAAAATGACTTGAGTTAAAAATAATTTTCCAGAAGAGGGGTATTTTTAACGGCAGATGGAAGACAGAAGAGGTGATACTGAAAAGCAAAGACAGGAACAAAGCTGTCTCAGATGGGTCGTGGCAGGGAAATGGATTTTTCAATCAGTTTGACTGCATACCATAAACTTGAGTTGTAGAGTAAGCAAGCACTGTAATAGAGCAAACATTGCAAGTCACCTACAGTGGCTCTGTGTAGATACTGTTTGCATGACAGTCTATTTTCCCACATAAAAGCTAAGGGTCAAATTTTGAATTACTTATATGGATTTACAGAGTAATCCTCTTATTTAAGGCAGCGAATTATCTGGATCCTTCATTGCTATGCAGTTTTATACAAGCATTGAAATCACATTAATTATATTTCTATTTTCCCTACTCCTATAATTCTAGATCTATTCACCAGCCCTGGGAGATTTATCTTACTCAGCTGTTAGCAACAACTGAAAGACTGATGCCATAAACAGAATCCTATTTATATTATTTATTCTCTCAGTAAAAATGAGTTGAGTCCTCCATTTTAGTTTTAAGTCATACTGCCATCTACAGATTGACTAAACACTTGCAATACTCTCTTTAGGATAACAGAGTAATCCAGATTGGAAGAAGTCTCTGATCTCTTGTCCAATTGCCTCCACAAAACAGGGTTTCCTCCGAGCTCAGATCAGGTTGCTCAGAGCTTTATCCCGTTGGGATTCAAAGACTGCACAGCCTCTGGACAGCCTGTCCCACTGTCTGACTACCCTCACAGGAGGAAAGTATTTCCTTTTAACCACTCTAAACCTCACATTTCAATTTATGCTTATTGTCTCTTGTTCTCCTGTCATTGGTCCACTATGAAGAGCCTGGCTCCATCTTCTTGATAACCTCCTCATAGGTACCGGAGAGCTGCTGTTGGTTCCCCTTCAAGCCATCTCTTCTCCAGCTGGAAGAAGCCCAGTTCCTTCAGCCTTTCCCCAAACGGCAAGTGCTCCAGTCCCCAAATAGCCTGGAGACCCTTCATTGAACTTGCTCCAGTTTTTTGATGTCTTTTTTGTGCTGGGGATCAAAACTGGGCATAGAAGTTAAATGTGGTCTAATAAGTGCTGAAAAATGAGATATAATCCCTTCCCTTGATCTACTGGCTGTGTCCTTGCTAACACATCCCAGGGGCTGCTGGTCATCCTTGCTGCCAAGGCACATGGCTGTCCCACCTTCAGCTGCCCACTGGGACACCAAGGCCATTGTTCCAGAGCTGCTCCCCAGCCTAGGCTGCTGCAGGGGTGTTTACTTCCCAGGGGTAGCATTTCACTGAATGTCATAAGGTTCCTGCTCGCCTATTCCTCCAGCATATCTAGGTTGCCCTGAACGGCTGCCTGATCCCCCAGAGTACCCATTTGTTCCCTTAATTTGGTATCATCTGCAAATTTGATGAGGGTGAATTCCATTCCCTCTCCCAGGTCACTGACAAAGACATTAAACAGGATGGGGGCCAGGAAAGGCTCCAGTTGTACTCACTCCAGGTAGAGTATGACCCATTGACCACTACCCTCTGAGCCTCATCCAATTACTTTTTTACCCATCTGGTTGTCCATCCATCCAGACCATAATGTCACAACTTGGTTTCAAGAATATTGTGGCACAGTGTCAAAAGTATTGCTAAAGTCAAGGTAAATGACATTTTCTGCTCTCCCCTTTTCCATAAATCCACTCATTTTATCACAGTTAACTGTTTGGGGGTTTTGGGGGGTTTTTTGTTGTTTTTTTTTTTTAATTAAGAAAAAAATATAAAAGCTTTTTTCCAGGGACGGTTCCATTAACATTTTTTTTGCCACTATAAGGCTTTACAGTAACAGGGATAAAGTCTGCATTCTGTAAACAATAAAACAGGTGTTTGGTTTTATTATAAATGGTTTTGCAGTTATGTTAATTACTCACCTTGTCTTGATGAGCTTACTTGAATAGGTACTGACTAACAGCTATGCACTATTTAATCCTGGAATCCTTAGCACTAACTTCAGTTGGGAGATTCATCAAATGTCTGAGAAAGTATCAGATGAGCTGTCGCTGTTGACTGAGGTTTTTTACCTTTTAACATTTGGTGCCTGAACACAACAAAAACACAATACATTGAGTGAACCTCAGTAGAGCAATTTTTCAGTTAGATAATTGCAGGCTGCAAACTTGTAACATTATTGCTTGAACAGCATTTAGTATAAAACTTTTTTTTTTTTTTAATTTTTATGAAATAAAAGATAACATGTGTTTGCTGCAAACATTTTTCCAGGATTTAACTTTGCAAGTCAGATACCTATGCAAATAAGTAATTCATGCTTGCAGCCCGTGGCTTCTTTAAGTTCTGTTAAACCTGCCTGGCACAACATATAGCTTTATTCAAATGCATCCAAGGGTTTGCTTCATTCCAAAGGGTTTTGGTGTTTTTCTTCCTCTACAAATTCTTCCTGTTTCTGGCTTGAACCTGTTATTCTCCCTTACCTCCTTGGCATTATACATAAAACACCATCATTGTATAACATTCCCGCAATCTTTCATTAACTGGAATCTTAAAAGTCACATTTCATTATTTCTCTCAGACAGACTGTTGCATAACATGAAGGATCAAGGTCAAATGATACATGAAGAGAAACTTCTGATTCATTCAGATGGTTGTCTTCAATTTCAATTCCTTTTTCACTACCTTCCAAAAAATATGACAGGTTCTGAACATTTTTCACAATGGGTCTGTAGCATCCAGGTATATTCAGCTGTAATGGAGACACTCTGAATTTGCACATCTGCAGCTCATCCTTAGAAAGCCTTTCATGATACCATTGTCCAACTTTATTACTGGGATACTTGATACTATGTCCCACCATTGGAAGAACCACCTTCAAAGAAAAAAGCAGAAAAACAAACATATTTGAAATAAAGCCCACCAATTCCTTTTTAAATAAATGTGATTATGATTTTAAATGTGTCCAAATCTTGTGTTTTGGGACCTGAAATATTAAAACAACAACTTCTCTCTTGAAATAAAGCTGTGCAAGGCAGGTATCTTGGATGTAATTAAAGCAGAAAAAATAATCAATGTATCAGGATTGCTAAAACAAACTAGAAATATACCAACATGAATGTCCTTTCTTGTTGGGAAAAATACAGAGATAAAGACATTAAGTTGCCTATGTAAGACTTCACAACTACGCATGCTGAATCTTCAAAAATTAGAACATCAACAGCTCTTGACTGTTTTTCCCAGTAGACTGAAAAAATTTTCAAAGTATTTACATTGAGCTTCAAGATAAATATTGCCATACTGCAAATGACACTGTACTTATTTCCACTACAAAGTAAATATTCTTTCCTCCTGTTTCTTATGACAGTGGAGATTAGTTCACATGTGTTTTCTTTAATGTGCATTCTGGCAATGAAGAAGACTGCACCAGTTAACTTAATCACCTTATTTTTAAAACAAAATATTTTGATCAATTAAAGAGATCAACAATTCAGAATTTCTCAGACAGACTTACTTGGTTTATAGAATATTTTTTAGCTGACTCCTCTGGAGCAGTGACTACATGAACCTGGCAAGACATTTAGAGAAGTTAAGAGAAATAACTTTTTAAAAAATAAAACAAATGCTTTATTTTAGAACATATGCATTGTACTCCCAAACTTGTAAAGGATTCTAAGGCTATTTGACTACTACAAGGACAATAATCTATTCCAGGTAAAAAAAATAGTAGAAATGCTTAATATAAAGTAATCTGTTTCCTGGTAAATGGCATTGCATTAACTATTTACTAATGCTACCTACTGCTAATTAGCAAACTATCACTACAAAACTCAAGTTCTTTGAGTCTGAAGTTCACTGTGACAATGCAATCTTGTGCTACATCAGCAAGAGCAAAAATACTGAGAAAAAGGATTTATATTAAATAGGAATATCTCTATATTAAACTTAGTAACTCAATACTGAATTTGATACCTCTGCTTTTCATTTTATTTGATCTACTTGTTTTATTAACATTCACTCTCAAAAATATTGTTGAAGAAAAATCACAATGGAAACAGAAGCCACTCTACAGGGACTGGAGGTTATTCAGTAACCTGCAAAGCGCTTTTGCATTCAAATTTGTATGCTGTTCACACAAAAGAGATGAGATACATTCTGCCTATGCACACAGCTGTTCATTCTCTGTAAAATACTGCAAAATTCTATGCTTTATCTGATGAGTGGAAGAAAGAATCATTTAGGTTGGAAAAGACCCTTAAGATCATTGAATCTAGCCATAAAGCTAACACATCCAAGTCTACTACTAAACCATGTCCCTCAGCACCACATCTACATGTCTTTTAAATACCTCCAGGGATGGTGACTCAACTACTTCCCTGGGCAGCCTGTTCCAGCACTTGAAACCCTCTCAGAGAAAAAAAAAAATCACTAAACCTCCCCTGTTGCAACTAGAGGCTATTTCCTCCTGTCCTATCACTTGCTACTCGGGAGAAGAGACCAAACTGCTTCCACAGTAAGTAAAAGGTGTATGAACCCTGAAAGTAGAGATGCCTTTGGAATGGACTTCAGCATGCCAAGACCTGGGACCAGCATACGCTCCACTGCTGGCTTCAGCTCATTGGCTCACCCATGGCTCCACTAACAGCACCCAGGTTGTGCTGTGGGCAAGCAGAAGAACTCTCTTATCATTCACTACTTTCCCAAGAAAACTGCTGTGTTTTTCGAACAGCTACTAATAGTTTAGACCCACTGTCCATCTGTTTTAATTGCCCAAGTAAGTGAAATAAAAGCTGCTAATATACATCTAGCTTACACACCTATTTATGGTAAATGAAAAAAGCTACATCACTTTTTAATTCTTTGTCACTAATACTAATTTTAATGAATAGACAAAAGTAAAAGCTTTAGAGTATGTCTGAGTATGTACTCAAGTGCATTAAGTGGTTTTTTTACAAGAACTATTTTGTGAAGACTCACCTTGTCATTCAGGGAAACACTTTCATTATTTTCTTCTGAGAAGACAAGATCACCCTCAACAACTTTTGAGCCATAGATCTTCAGTCTATATGATGCTGCTTCATTCCAAATTTTACTGCAATAAGCATGGACATAGAATATGCGCATGGAATGAGGAATACTGAGCCATCCTTTGGTACAACCGTCATGATTTACACCATAGCGATTTAAAGCTCGTAGCAACATCTTCTCTCTCACTTTAAATTCTGGCAGCATCGCGAGTGCACCCTTTGCATCTTCTGATATAAACAAAAATAACCGTATAAGTAATCCCTGATTCTTCAAATATTACCAGTCAGGAAAAAATACACTTAAGATGAAATAATCAGGTAAGGAAAAATAGTGTCAATCTAACAACTTTACACTGACTTTATGGTTATTATTCCCTTTCCTTCAATGTGTCATGTTAGACAAATTTCATCTTAGATGCCTATCAACACAGTCCCATAAATTCTATTCTATTTAATGCAGTATAAACTAAACTAGCTGTCATTCACTTATTCAGTCTAGCTGCATTATTTATTTATTTTTTTTAGAAACTTACTTCATCCCTCCAAAGTTCTATTTTTCAAGTAACTGAAAGTGAAAACCATGCTATAAAAGAACACTAAACATCTACTTTACATCATTTGAGAACACGGGGATAAAAACATGCCTTTACTTTAACGGTACAATTTGCATTGGCCACTGGGAAGTCTGAGCCTCAAGCAAGATGAAAATATATTTAATCAGATTTGTACTACATTGTGTAAATGTTGTCTATTTAAAATTTTATGATTTCCATATTTTCTCTATTTTCTCATTACAAATGATTATCTGATGAAGCCTTTGGCATAGCCTTTTACCTTTTGCTTTCAGGAAAAGGCAAGTAGCTGTTTTTAGAGTCCACATCAATGTCTTTCCATGCACCATACAGCAATGTACAGCACAGAATGAATAATCATAACTCTTTTTGTGAAATGCAACACATCTATGTTTCCTGAAGCTATATACCATAGTTGTTCTGTCAATCTACAGTGACAAGGAGGCTAATAGATGTGGAATATTTGAAAACAACAAATATATTTGAAGTTGAGAGTAACTCCAAATGTTTAGTTTTGGAGAGAAAGTTAAGTTGAATGATAAAAACAATGAATATGACATAGCATTTTACTCAGCACACTTCTGCCTTTGACATATTTTGTTGATTTTAGTTCAAGACAGAAAGGTACATCACAGGAAAGTATGGAAGAGACACATAATTAAAGAGATGTAAAAGCAAAGTTCAACGGTGAAAAAATCAAGAGCCAAGATTCTTACAGAAAACTCAGAAAATTAGACGCCCACACGTGGTAAATGCTGGGTATGAGCTGTGTGTATCATTCCTGTATACTTCTTTTATTAGGAAGGAGAAGTTTAAATTCCAAAAGCAGACAGATGGAAGGAGGCTAAAACTGCTTTGATAAAATTATCTTAGTATTTTTCCAGCATTATGCTACAGAGCGTTTGTTTCAATACTGTCTTGCACCTGAAGCACCTTAGTTTTCCACTATTTTGCACATTTAGGGCCTCATCCTCATCTAATTTTTAACAGTGCAACTCTAGTGAGTACTTCAGAATAAGTTACTAAGTGGTACAAAGCAGCAGCAAAATAAAAAGTATCTCTTTGTCCAGCAACACCTTATTGCTTAATAGTATCAACCCTGAATAAACATACAAACAATTTAACTGTTCATACCAGTTTGAAGAAAGTATCTTTTTGCATTGTTTACGGGGTCATCAGTATCTTCAGGTGTGAAGAATAACTTCACAGCTTTCACCTTTAAAGAACAACATTAATAATTTATTTTTTTTGCATTTAAATGTAACTATTTGTCAACTAAGACAATCACACATCCAATTCTATGTTAATGTATTCTGTAAACTCTCAAATTGTATCAGTTCTTTAAGGTTAAATTTTCCCTTTCACAGAAGATGACATGAACAGCAAATCAATGCAGTTGTGTTCCTTCTCAGACTAAAGAAAGGTTTTAGTCACACAGAAGACATGAGACAGCTTTCAAAGCTCCATCAGAAATCAGTCACTCTTCTTGAACACCCATTAGAACTCCTCCACTTTGTCATGCCATTGTTCTATCCTGAACAAGAAGATTCTTTATTTCCCTTTTACATGTTTCATGCAAAATTTAGACTGAACATTTTCCATAGTCTCACAAAGAAGGACAACAGTCTTTCTTTTTTTTTTTTCATACTGATCTGCATTAGATTAGATGATACTGTGACAGGGAAAATACTGCACTAACCTCTGCTACTTGCAACACCACCAGTAGAGCCACACAATTTGCTAGCACTTATACCAACCTATGACATCTGGTTCTTGTCACTCTCTGTATTGAATTGTGCAAGCACAAACTGGCATATTTGTAATATAAATAGTAGTTATATTAGTTATAGTTATTAGTTATATATAGTTATATTTGGAGGATAAGTTTTCATGACTTTTCTCAGAATCAAGACAAGATTAGAAGAAAAGGATAGTCAAGTATTCATTTGACTTTGTAGTGTCTGATTCTGTTTTAGACCTGTGCCAAGTACCATACCATATACACTGAAAAGTATATTACTCTTATCTTAAGAATTATTACTTAAGAAATAAGGTCTCCTTAGCTTACAGGAGAGAAATCACTCAGAACTAAGACTTTGGGAAAGTAGCCAAGGAATAATGGATAGCAGCAATCTCTTCTATGTAGCAGATAAATTACTGTGGTATTGAAAAAGCAAATCCTTTCATATGATCCCATGTAATATCTTGTGACATTTTGAAGAAATGTACAGATCCCCAGCAGGATAAAGAAGCTACAAGTTAGGAGGCAATCAGGACCATGCATAAACATTGTGTAAAGATTGCTTCATTTTAGTGCTCAAATCTTGTGTGGAATGCAGCTACTTTCCTGCCAAGTGGCGTGATGACCATCACAATCACATCCCAATCATAGACAGAAAAATCATTTCCTGAACTATTTAAAGCTGCACCTGCTGTTTAAAAAATAGATTTTTTGTTTCAATATGGAGATCTTCATGCTGTTGTCAAAACTGATCTGGCAATTACTTCCAGCACACATATGGGTTTATCTCACAGATGAAATTGTTCACTGGGAAGGTCAGCTCTAGCACCAGACATTGCAACAGTTATGTGAAATCAACTTGACAGTAACTACTTAAATTATAAAATTAAAATACCATTTTTTCATTCAGTAAAGCCAATCCTATTTGATCTGTCTGAACATTTTGTCCTTGTCCAAATCGCTGAGGTCCGTAATAATTTACAAACCCTTTTGTCTAGAATGGTAAAGAATAAATATGTTAAAAACATGAAAGTACCAGGCACAATTAGTAAGACTAGCACACAACACAATACATTTATATTTACATCCAAAATGCATACAAACTGGTTGTTTAATCAGAAATAATACATAAAAAAGTCATAACATGATTCATTAAAATATTTTAGCATCTAATTTAGAGACATCTAAAAAGACAACCAAGTTCTATCATTGTCTTCACTTTTCTAAAAAATAGGTAAAGGAAACAAAATTATTTCTATATAGTTAATTATTATAAATGCAACAACAGGTCAAGTCAAAGTAATTGAGCTTTTTATATGTGCCAAATTATGAAATCTCTACTCAAGCAAATGCAGCATAGCACAGGTAATGAACAGAAACCACTGTTGAACATTTTTTCTAATAAATACTAATCCTTTTTCACATGACATTATTTGTATTATTATTATAACAGTAAAGACCAAGAGTGAGCACTTCTGCTAATTGGGATTTTAAGTCTCCTAGCGAGTCCTAGGCCACATGTGCGAAGTAAAATCACAGTCATGTGACCCAATGAGAACATCCTTTTCTGGAAAATAATAAGTATGCATGGAGTAGACAAGCAAAAAACATACAGTATTTGTTTTGGAAATGATTATTCAGTTCAAATTATATAACCTTGCTTTGGACACCCTTAGGTCCCATGTGCAATTTTGCGTTCATGGCAGATGAAAAATCAGTATTTTGGATTAACACACATGCTATTTTTGTCATTCATCATCTGACCAGTAAGCTAAATCTCATAAAGCAAGACACACATCCTAGGAATTTGTGTTAATTTTCCAAATAGGAAAACAAAAAAAAAGTCAGATGAAGCAGAGAGAAAAAAAAGCACTACAGTACTAAAGTTGAATGCTTTTTTCAATCATAAAATTAATTTCAAAAATTTTCTATAGTACATGTAATGTATTTTGCTTTTGCATACTGGGCAGTTTTCATTCAAGTCTTTAGTCCTTCTTAAAGTAATTTGTATTATCGCTATTATTTAGAAAGATAGGGCAAGAAAACTACTTCTGTACAAAACACCCAAGTTTTTCTTTTCCATCATTTTCTTCTACTTTTCTCATTGGTTTAAGAATGTCTGATGATAGGGTTTTCTTCAGGGACTGAGGATAACTGCAATCAAAATCCACAAAATTTTGAGGGATCTTCTTTCTCTGCTACGGATATTTGACATCTGAGCTGACCATGCATGTTCCTCATGTCACCAAAAAAGGCAACCAGTTGATATGTGTAACTATATTCTTTCGCACTGTCAACTGCCACAGTGAAAGACATCACTTCAGTTGGCCTTAGGTCTGTGAAGCAGCAGCTCGTATATCCATACTCATTTGCTACTAAATTTCCCATCTGTCTTGCTGCACCTCTCTGGGGTCTGCACTCTGTAACACAGAATGAACTCACTTGTGGTCCCTCCGTGGAAGGAAGCTTTATTCTCGGGATTCCTTAAGTAATGCAGGAAAGACACAAAAGAGCAAAAAGCATCAAAACTGGGAAATTGTGACATTATTGTGCTATTACAAGAAATTTCTTTAAAAGTTTTTTTACCTCAACATTTCCCAACATTTTCCTCAACAAAAGGTTTTTACCTCAACATTTTCCATTGCTTCAGATATTCTCTCTTCCAAATCTGCAGAAGAGCCATGACTGTGGTGTTTGAGATCTCTCACAACTATATCAAAGTGATTGCCCTTCAGCTGACCAAGTCGAAGGTGCTGGCATGCTGAATGTATGTTGTGTATTCTCATGCCCTTTTTTTCCATTTTGCTTCCAATTTCTTTCAACCTGCATAAATAATTGGGAGAAATTATGAACCATCCTCTACTAAAGCTATCCAACTTCTAATAAATGTCTTCTTCACCTTTGCACTAGAATTAAAAACACTTAAAAAATTAACGGATTTAAAATAGATTATGATGAAATACCAAATCAAATGCAGAGATAGAAGTCTTAAAATTTAGTTATAGTCCAGAAATACTTTCTAAATGTTTGCTTCATTTGCACTTATATTCTGTAGCTCAACAGATACTAGAATGAAGAAATTCATTGAACTTTCTCAAGGCAACTGCACTGAATTTTGCATTTTTTGTTGAAAAACAAGTAATTTACTCCTAAAAATCTGCTTTCCGTTAAAAAAAAAAAAAAAAAAAAAGAGAGAGAGAAGAAAAAGTAATGTGCATTAGCAGGTTCCAAAACACAATTGCTCTTTCTTGGTCAGCCTTAACAAAAACAATCTCAGTGCACTGATTCTCTGGGTATGCTTGCACATGCTTGTAATTGGAAACACAGCTGACAGTTCAAGTATTTGGCCTTTAAAGTATCCATTCAATCTCTTTGTTCTTATGTGTAAGTAACAGTCATTCAAATCAAAGGCAACTTTCAGCATAAGAGCTTACATTCTAACCAATATTTTAATAACTTTATAAATTATTTATTTATAAAAATTATTTCATTTCCTTCTTATGCTAGTGGCTTGGAAGCATCTAACTATTTTGCTTAATCATTTAAACATTAATGCAAAATTTTGATGATTATCTCTTTAACAACTGACCTCACAGTCCAGTTTGCAGTGGATTTTTACTATTGTTAGATGGTTATGTTGGTAATAAATCCTAAAAACATAAATTCTACTTTCATTTATTTGTAAAGTGTACTTTGTTGCTAAGACCAAAGCCCACTAGAAAGTTACAAGCTGAAGAAGTTGTTACAGTTTTGACCCCAGCAAATTTTTACTGTTACTATGGCAGAACTTAATACGTATTCTTTACCCACCAAATTGGCTATAGAGAGTAACAAAAACAAAGAATGGAAAGGCACATCTTCTATTATTGATGCATTATTCAGAGTGTGTTTTCTGCCCCCAGGTTTGTTGATAACTTCTTTACTTCATCTCATGTTTCTAGACTGGACAACAGAATAGAAGTTGATACTTAACACTGAAAGACGGCATCTGTCCAAAGTATATTTGTAATTATTTACTTCGGTTTTGTAGCTGTATAAAGCTTTTAAGTTGTTTTCTGTGGACCACAAGTCAATACTTTGACACTTTGTGGAAACATGTTTTGTCTTCACAGTTCCGTCTAGTGGACAGAAATTGTAAAGTGGACCCAATGAGCAGGCATTGGAAGGATAGTGTCGCAGAGGACATAGTACACTTGTATTATGAAAAATACAGAGAAAGGCAAGATTTTTCTTTACATTCCGACACTAGGAAACTTCAGCTAAATATTAAAGCCTTTTCCACTGTGCTCTAATATTGAAAAAAGGAAGCCACATCAATAAGAACATTTCAGAAGATCGTACCAGGCTGATACATGTTAACATACAAAAAGATGTGCTAAACTGAATGCATACAGCTTGCATGTACCTCTCAGGAGTCACCTTCTTCACCACCATAGGTTGGTAAGTAATAGCCTTCTTGTCTTTGATGCCAGTGTAACTGAAGTCTGAAGGAAGAACACCAAGTTCAGCAGCCAAAAAGCCGATTGCTTCTAGTGTTTCTAGATTTTCTTTCTGAAGGGTGAAAGCTGAAACAATCATCTCAGAATTATTAGGAATTTGCACTTCTAAATCATACAGGTGTTGTGCCATGACAAATGGGCAGGTTCTTCCCTGCAAACTATAACAGCATAGCATGGACTCTGCAAAGAAACCTTCCTCCCACCCCACAAAACTAAAGGCAATGGGACTTTTTCAGTACAGAAAGACACAGTACACAAAACTCTTCAGAACAACCAGAAAGCCCACCTCCCTTTAAGAACAGCACCTGAAAAAATGCAACACAATTCAACAAACACGTATTGACTTATTGCTAGAAACATTCTCTATATCAGAAACCAGTTGGTTTAAGGACTGTGATAATAAATCTAATTTGACCTTAGTAACTTGTCCAAAATCTAGATGCATCTTCTAAAATCCCCCAGTTACTGTCAAGGGAAAGCTAGCACACAGGGAATGACACAGAGTTTGTGCTGCAACCAAAAGAGCTGTAACCATTACCACTGAACAGTTTATGTAAAATCACTGCAGTAACTTGATTCATTCAACTCATTCTCCAGAGATGTAACCACACTGCATTAATAATGATTTATTTCAGCATAAACAATGGGTGAACCAGGCCTACATATCATATAAATATTATTCTGAGTCTCAGAACACCATAATACCTGACACTTTCACTAAAAATGTAATATTTACCTGTATAAAGATCTTGTTTTTCCTGGCAACCACCAGCAGACCTTTTTCTGGACAAACTTTTTTCTCGAAATCGTACCATTATTGACATATTTGGCTGATCATTGACATCTGTCACAGTAAAAGACTTTGTTTCCAAAAGTTTTCCAAATTTTCTATTGATAAAGTGGTGAACTACTTTTCTGTGCTCTTTGTTTCCGTCAGGCTCAAAAGAAAATGTTGAATGTTCTAGCTTTGCATCTAAAAATTTAAAGAAATTACTTGTTTCTTTTTCAGTCACTAACTGACAAAGTTCTCTGTAATCAGCATTTCCTTTTACAATCATTTCATTGCCTTTTGTAACAGTGACTAGAAAGGGGAATTCCTGCCTAATGGCACTGTGTAAATCAGCTCGGTTTTTCTTGTCCAGTACAGGTCCCAGCGAGAACTCCCCAGTGCTGGCATCACCATTATTTCCCAAGTCCCACGCATCCTTCAGATCGCAAGCAAATTTGCTGAGCAGCTCACTCATGGGTTTGCCTAGCAAGGAATCCAAGACACTGGCTTCCCCGGGGCCAGAGTTCAGCTCGGGTTCCTTCTCATGCTGGTTTTTGTTGGGGGATGCAGAATGGTCGCCTCCTGCCTGGCTTGGGTGATGCTCAGGACTGGGCTCTCCACCACTACCAACACCACCGCAGCCCTTGGCACACGGGCTGGGAGGCTCCGTCCTCTGCTTTTTGGGTGGCCACAGGCACTGGCTACTTTGTTCTGGCGGCGCCTCGCTGGTTTTCTGAGGTGGTTCAGCCTGGGCGTCCCGCAGCGAGTGTTTGGACACCTCGATTTCTGTCACTATGAAGTCACCGGGTGAGTTTTTGATCGTACCGCGGAAGCCAAGGTGACCCGTCAGGTAGCTGAAGGAAGGGAGCATGGCTGTCCGGCCTGTCCCTCCGCCAGAAGGGCTAGAAACCCCCACACCTGCAAGGGGGGTGGGCAGATAAAAAAACAGGGAGAGGAGGAGAAGAAAAACATACCAACTATTAAAGGAAAGGCTGCTGACAGGCGGGGC
>JAOXNO010000001.1:32434619-32447641 GCA_028565335.1 Limnodromus scolopaceus
ACTTCCTCGTAAAGAGTCCCTCTCTGGCTCTTCTGTAGGCTCCTTTCAGATATTGATAGGCTGTTATAAGGTCTCCCTGGAGCCTTCTTTTCTCAAGGCTGAAACGGGCATCCGTTCAGGGCATCCACGACTTCCCTGGGCAACCTGTTCCAGTGCCTCACCACCCTCACAGTAAAGAATTTCTTTCTGGTATCTTATCTTCTTTATTAACTATTTAACATAAGTATCTGTGTCCACCCCGTCACTGTAACTTGTTGTAGTTTGTGTGCTGGCTGGTACTTAAGAACTCCTCTTACATTACCATTTCCTTAGGGAGTTCAAGGTAATTACTTTTAATTGCTCTGTAGTTCAGCTTGCAGACAAGCCAAAGAAAATTGAGTAAGGAAATTAGAATTAATTAGAGCCAGGAACATATGCATTTTTAGCAATACAGCCTTGGCTGTGTAACTTTCTGTACCCTAGAGACTAATAAGCGTTGACTTTGTTGTGCATCTTCACACAGGAGCAGCACAGGAGGCAACTGGACTGTAACTCCTAATTCGCACTTCCCAAGAAAATGCCCAGCAAATGTGGGGAGCCCGAGGCCCAAAACTAACAAGTTTAATTTAAAAGTAGTGTCAGCAGTGTTTTATGAACACCTTACTGCTTGAAGGGCTTGTCAAATCCTTGAGCTATTTCAAAGGTTATGAGATTTTAAGTACCCTCTGTATCATGTTGGGTTTCCAGTCTTTCTAGTGATGTTAACATTAAATCTTTGTTTGTCTTTATTAATAATAAATTGGTCAGAGTAGTGGATCTCGATTTCTGCTTAACGTGCATCTCGAAATATTCAAAATGAAGTGTGAATGCCAAATGGATGGGAAACACATGGGGTTTTTTTTCCTTCTGATTTTGACTCTGATTTGCCCTTTGTCTCTTGCTGACATTCTCTTCTGTGTTAATCCCATGTACCAATATATTATGGGTCCTAAACAAAATGTTAAAGCTTTTTATGCATATTTTTTCATTAGTTTTTCCCATATTTTGCATATTTTTTTCCCCGAGTTTGAATTTCTTTAGTCTTTTTAGCTGCATTTTCAGAAGATTTGCAAATAATTGTACAGTACAGTTTGATACATTCAGATTTTTAAAAATTTTTTTTTGATCATTTATCTTTAATCTCTTTCCCTTCTTCATGCTTCTCAAAGTCACTTTTTTTTTTAAAGTTGATCTTAATTTATCTTTTAAGGAGATTTGAGGCATTTGTACAAATGGGAAAGAGCCCCACCTGTGAATTACTTTATGACTGGGGAACGACAAACTGCACAGTTGGTGATCTTGTGGATCTGCTGATCAGGAATCAATTCCTAGCACCAGCACGCCTTTTACTTCCAGGTAACTGTTACTCTTGTATGTTTTATACATTTTTAAAACGCTGAAGAGCTTCACAGTAACTTGAAAATCAGGATTATGTCAAAGTAACCAAAAGTGGATATGTTTTCCATTTTCCATTATTTGTAATAACACTTTAAATAAGAGTTTCAAGTTTAAATTGGAGTCCTGCAGCTCACACATGCTGGCAGAATATGACCACCTCATGTCTCCTACTCTTAGTAAATAGTGGCATTAATGTTAGTTGTTTTTTCTGATTCCTAATGTAGTTAACACTTTTTCTAAATTCCATTTTCAGAAGCTGTAAGGATGGCACAAGAAGTTACATTACCTCTTTCTTCACAGGAAACCTTGCCTATACATGAGAAACAACTGCCTATACAGGAAAAAGAAGTGGCATCTGAAAAGCCTGCTTTAGCTCAGAGCATGGAGAAGCAACATTCGGCTCCTTCCTACTTAAGTCAAGAAAATAGCAGCTTGCAGTCCAGTAGCACAGGTAGGCACATAGTGTGGTAGAATTAAGTACAGTCTTTTTTTGCTGATTGGTCCTTCACCCCACGTGAAATAAATCGTAACAATGCATTAGAGTAATGACTGCATTCCTGTCATTGTTCATCTATCGGAAATGCTTTTGCTCTTGTTCTGTGTGGCTGTGAATTTAGCTTGGGTAATAAAATATCTGGATATGAGATGCACCTTGCCAATAAGGGAGCTACTGTGGTGGAAAACTTGACTGTTAATTAAATTACAGTTTGTTTTGTGCTGCACATAATCCTGTTGCCCTTTTTCACTACTGATTTTGTATGCCGTTTAGCATCTTGTGTTTCAAAGCTGGATTTTATGTCAGAAATGACTTAAGACTCTTGGAGAAAGGATGACTAAAAAAAACAGTCTAGAAAAATACATGGTTAGTCTATTCATTCCTATGGGTCCGCTTTGGGGTTGCTGTCAGAAACGTGATGTGGTCTAGATACATTTTTACATCTGATGCAGTGTGGTTTTCTCTGATATGCTGCGTGTTTAATTTGTATTGCCTACATTACAAATATTAACAAAAAACACAGTAAGAAGGCTGCTACAGTGCTAGTTGGAAGAAAATTATGTGTAGGTAATTATATATATATATATATATTTATCTCCATTTCTTCACCACCACCCCATCCCCCACCCCCCCCGCTGTCTTCATCATAAAGCTGGAAATTGGGCTCCCCTATGTCAGGATTTACATGGTAGCAAGTTTTTTGTTTAATAGAACTGAAGCAGAGAATCTTTTCAATACGTTTGTTCTTAAGTGAAAACATAGTTGTGCTAAATGGCAAATAATGTCTTTCAGATTTCCATAATTTTTTGTTTCATGACTTGGAAAGTATTACAAATAATTTTGATGCACGACCAGAGTCGGATGGAGGTAATAAACTGGGAGAAGGTGGCTTTGGCATTGTGTTCAAAGGCTACATCAATGGCAGAAACGTGGCTGTCAAGAAACTTGTTGCTGTGAGTTGTCCTGGACATTTCTCTAGTTAATAACTGTTAATATAGACTTGGTTGTCTGTGGCAAGTGTTGGTGGCACTTTCTGAAGTGTGCCATTCATATTAAATGTTAGTTGGGTTGAGAACCTCGTCCTGTAGTCCCACGGGTGGTGTGAGTTGGCACAGTCACCAGAGATGGAGTCTTGTCCTTTCTGTGGCTCTCCTTTGAGTGGCTCGGGCAAGCTGTCTGGCAAAGCAAATGCTCCCACCATTCCCCTTCTTCCTCTGTACACCAGAAGTGGCAGAAGGGAAGGGGTACTAGGGAAGTTTCCCTTTCCGAGTCAGATGAATGATTCACAGGCTAAATAGGTATTGCCATAGAATTTTACTCTTCATAACCAATGGTTTGTGTGAACAATTAATTTTGTAATGAGTAAGTGCTATTAGTGGGTAACTGCAGTGAAATAAAATGGGTAAGGTGGTGACTGGGCTGAAACTGGATCCATTTGTCCAATAATACTCTGTTCCAAGGTATTAAAAATCACATTCTAATACTTTTGATTTTGAGTGGAATAAAAAAAATACTGTAAACGCTTAAGTAGTTGTTAAGTGTAACTAATCTAAAGGAAGGCTTACAATTCAAATTTTTTTAATGACCAATGTGCATTTTAATATGGCCAGCAATATTAATGTCAAATACTTCCTTTTGTAGATGGTTAATGTTAGCATTCAGGACTTGAAACAACAATTTGATCAAGAAATAGAAATCATGGCAAAGTGAGTACAGTATTTTACGATGTCTTTATAGGCTTTTGTGAGAATCTAAGTTGGCAGATAACATGTTAGCTAGTGTGATCCCTTCTTTTGGTCTTTCTAGCATAACAACGATTTTCATGTTAAGTGAGAATGTTTCATGTACAACATCACTGTGTTTTCTTTGTTTTAAAGAACCACTGCAGCACCTTGGCTATGTGCAGTAGGGCTGAAACAAGTAGTTGGGTATCAAGTTCCCTCTACCTTGTATTTTCCTGAAATGTTGGGAGTCTTTCAGAGCATATATGAATAGAAGTTTTTTGCTACAGGTGTCAGCATGAGAATCTAGTAGAATTACTTGGTTTCTCGAGCGATGGTGCTCAGCCATGTTTGGTGTACGAATACATGCCCAATGGTTCATTGCTTGACAGACTGGCTTGTCTGGTAAGTAAAATCTTTTCCAGCTTTCAGTTGTCTTACTTTACTAAGGTATAGATATCTATGAACTATCTTTTAAACAGTACTGAAGTGTAATGACCAAACGATGTTTTACTACTTACTTCTGTGTTCTAGAAGGCAAATGCAATAAGAAGTATTCTTTCAGTAACATTTTATACAAATGTTTTGGATACATCAAAGTCAAAGGAGGCTGACAATACAATGTCATGTACTAGTACCTCAAATTGCACAGGAGCTTGGACTTACTATGCCACCGTAGAGTGGAGCAGAGGGTTCTGCAGTTTTGTTCCTGGTTGTGCCTGTTCTCTGCTAGATCTTGAGTAATTCTGCATTGTGAAATTGCCCTTTATTCATTGCCCTTGTGATAGTGGTTATAACACGATGTTTGTATTCTGCGTATCTCTTTCTGAAGTGCCTAAAGAGCTGTGAAATATATTTTTTAAAATTAGTATTTTGTGTAAATGCAATGCTTTCTTTGATGTCATCAAA
Source organism: Limnodromus scolopaceus (assembly GCA_028565335.1). Taxonomy (NCBI): domain Eukaryota; kingdom Metazoa; phylum Chordata; class Aves; order Charadriiformes; family Scolopacidae; genus Limnodromus; species Limnodromus scolopaceus. The sequence continues at coordinate 32,439,162 of JAOXNO010000001.1, forward strand.
TGACGTATCTTCTAGCCTTGGCCTTTAAAAAGTAATGAGTTTATTTGGTTTTGGTAAAGGAAATCTGTGTATGAAGGGCAAACAGTTGCGTGTTAGTGCTACCAACAGTAAGCCAGATTCAGTAGATGAGTGTCTGTGTTAGTTTAAGGAGTTAAAAAAGTCTGCTTTATACTAAGCAAATGCAGTTTCTGAGGTTGTGATCTGTTGAACATTCTAAACTTCAACCTCCCATGCCTCCAGACCTTTTTTTTTTCTGTGCTCATCTTTCTGTTGTACTGGCTCAAGCATTTAGTAGTTGGGGAAAGAGCTGGGTTTAGGGAGCTGATCAAGCTGAAAATATACTTGGTAAAAAGAAAATCTTTCATTTTCCCATGGAGAAGTGTTTTCTGCAGGACTGCACAAATACTTCTGCCCCAACAGGAAAGTGGTGTTAGGATGAGGATGAGTAGCAGTGGTTGGGGAAGGGACTGGGTGTGTTTAGTAGCACTGCTGCCTCACGTTGGTTTGGTTAATTTGCTTGCACACGCATTTGCAATTTATTTTTTTTTGAACTAAATCAGTGCAGAAGAGAGACTGAGCTTTACTTATGGCAGGGCAAGTTTATCTGTAGAAATGAGCAGTGCTTGAAAAGGATGCATATGAAAGTGTTCATCCATGTAACTTTGGCCATTATCATCAAGTGAGCTTAATAATTGGTGGTAATTGAAAACTAAAGTAGAAATAACTGAGGCCTTTACGAAGAAGAGATAACGTTATGATATAAATCATAAAAAATCTAAATCAGAAAGAATTCTCTTCTGATAGAGTTGACTAGGTGAGGAATGTGCATACTGAATGTGTGCTCTGGCTGATAACTTCATTTTGTGAGTTCACTGGATGTGTTTGAGGCACAAACTCTTGCTTAATATCATCTTCTTTTTGTCTGGGCTTTGAGGAGCAGGTGAGGGAGGTGGTAGAATGATGAGATTCTCTAATCCTCTTCCCTTGGCCACTGACAAGAAGTGGTTTTGAAATGTATGTGTCCTCACTTCTATGGTCTAGTTAGTAACATGAATCAAGCTAAATTCTTGGCAAGTGGTAAATCCAAAACCACTGGAATACTGACTCGTTATTGTTCGTAAAAACTGGTGATTGCTTTGAATGATTTGCTTTGGGATAAAAGGCTTTGGTATCGGTGCCAGTACAATGTGAAAGGTGCAATAGATATGGGTAGTTCTTAGCAGTGCACTTGGCCTTGTAGGGCCAGAGTCAAATAGAGCAAAAGCAACTGGGTGAATTAATGTACAGCAGAACACAGATGAAAGAACTAAATGTTACAAATGCATCTATGTCTGCCCAAGTAAATTAAGAAATGTATGTTATTAGATTTTTTTTTTTAATGATTTACTTGGAAACCACAAAACATAGCAGGAAATTGGTTTTGGATTGTGGGGGTTTTTAATGTTTTGTTTTGTTTTACCGGGGCAAATATATATTAGGTTTTCACCTTTCTACTTGCTTTTCTCCTTTCTTATTCAAGGGAGACACTCCACCAATTTCTTGGAGTACAAGATGTAAAATTGTTCAAGGTACAGCAAACGGCATCAACTTTTTGCATGAAAATAATCATATTCACAGAGATATTAAGAGGTAAAAGCTGCCGACTGTTGCTTGCTGCATTTTCCCTTTCCCTTTTTTTTTTCTATTTTCTTTTTCTTCTGCCTGTTAAAGTCATCGTTTTAGAGAGAATGAACTGCAAGAAGAATTACTTCAGTCAAGGGCACAATCTTCTCTGCAAGCGACATCCATCACCATAATCTTGTCCGTGTCACAAGGACATGACCAGTACAGACTTCTAAAGATAATTATGAGGCTATTGTAATCTGTTACTATCGAATCGTTATTTGAGTGCTGCAAGGACACCCAGAAGTTCTGTTCTTTCACAACTGCTGCTAATGAAAAACCTACTGTTAGAGACCATAATGACTTTTAGATGGGGAATTTTTCAGATGAAAACCCACCTTTTTTTTTTTTTTCTTTTTCCTAAACCTTTCCTCAGAGTGTCTCCTTTGATTTACTCCAAATTATTATGAAGGCAGTAAAATTACTTCAGTCAGGTTTATGAAGTTCAGGGTCCTTCGAGGATAATGTATGTTTGCTTGTTTGTTAGATCAGAAACTTTTCCAGGGATACCAGAGCTCAGAAAAGGTGGTGGCTTGTTGTAGGGTTTGGAGGTTTGTTTCTGATGTGTTTTTGTTTGGTTTTTTTTTCTTTTTCTCCTCTCCCATGCTCCCCCCAGCCCCTGCTACAGTTTGTGCTGGTTTTTTTTAAATACTAAACCAGTCAAAATCTTTGCAGGAAAGCCCCAGATGCCTTATTGCTTCTGTGGGTTAAGAAGGAGCAATTGACTGATGGGGTATTGTGGATAAATGTTTCAATAGCTTTTTGGCTTCTGGAAACTCTGCTAAATGTAGGGCACTTTGGTTTTGTGACCTTTCAGCTTGTGAAGAACAAGTTTTTGCTTCAGCTGCCTCCTAAAATGTGCTTGCTGCTTTGACAATTTACATTTCTTCTTTTTTCCCTGCTTAAGCCTCTGGACAAGTGTAATGACTGCAAGGGACACGCTTTTTACCTTATGCTACTCTACTCTTCTAACTGCTGTGAGTTGATCATATTAAAGGATTGGGGGGTTGTTCTCTTTTTTTCTTTTGTTTGCTTTCCATTTTGAAACCTCTTGCAGTGTGAATAGTTCAATAAATTTGGTTGGTGTTCTTAATAGTGCTGCCACTCCCAGGTGAAATGTAGATAAAGAGACATCTAAGGTGGTTTACTTCAGTCTTCATTTTGCTATGACGTGCTGAGACAATTCATAACCACACAGGCACCAGAACGGCTTCTCTGTAGGCTAGAGGGGACAAGATTGAATGTGCGTTCTCTGAGTTGTTGATAGTTTTTTGGCTTGCTTATGCCCAGGAAATAGTTCACTTATCTCTTGAACCTTGACAGTTGCAGTAAAACTTTCCTCTGTTGTGTCCTTTGTGGTGTTATCAAAAAAGTGACCAATCTTTGGGCTTGACTCAAGTTGATAAGAAGCTCAGATTTATGAAGTTGTGATCCTGTTCTTCCTTCTTTTAGAAGTTGAGCTTTGAGTATGAAACCAGTTGGTGCCAGGACTAGTGTTTGGCCTTTTGCAGATTTATATTTAACAGTATTTACAGCAGTTCCAATACCACGTGATCTGTTGTAACGTACAGCTGTGTTAATTTTGTTGAGAAAGTTTGGTGAACAAGAAAGGAAATTTAAAAATGTAAGTTTCTACTAAGTGTTATATGTTGTATCTGGCTATGTGGTTTTCTTATGATTCCATTAAGAGGGTCAGAAAATGTTAAATCAAGTATTTTTAAATGGTTCCAAGTGCTACAAGTTTAAAAAACAGTGAAAGATTTATGCGGTAATTCATCCCACTGTGTAGTTAATGAAAACGTTACGGTCTTTTAGATCAGCTTCATTTTTCAGGGTGTTTTTTTTTAAGGGAAATAAAAGCTGGAGACCAAGTAGAAACACAGCACATAACATTATTCCAACATTAATAAGTTTTCAGTTTCTCTTCCAGGAGGAGAATAAGAGCATTAGTGGAATAAGAGTTAGAATAAGAGTAAGAGTATCATTTGACATTTGAATTTGTAATGGTTGACATGGTGTTAGATAACAGGTATGAAAACCTGCTTTTGTTAGTTCTGGGTAGAGATTTAGGCAGTTAAGAGTTGTGCTGTGATTCAGTACGAGTTGATCAGAGCTAAGTGTTCCTTCTTAAAGAAAGAGTATTCAGATCCGAAACATGGGTGTAACATAATTATCTCTTACAAAAATTTCTTGTATTTTTAGAATTTGTGGGCAAAGGGGGTGTTTGGGTTTTTTTCCTTTGTGTTTTTTTTTTTAAATTATTTTATGCATGCATGCATGCACAAGAAAAAAAACACGGATGGAACCTGGCAGCCAGCTCTTGATTTATTTAGAGCAATTACCTTTGAGCCATTTCCAACAAAACTAACTCTTACTCAAAAGAAAACTATGAATAATGAATAAATATCTTAGATTTCAAGAAACAGTCAAAATAGCAGTTTGCATTATTAAAGAGTCATTAGTCTGTTATAAAACCTAATTACTGGACTAGTTTGAAAATATATCTTTTCTTTTCTTCCCCCCCCTGCAGTGCAAATATCTTATTAACTGATACATATATGCCCAAAATTTCTGACTTTGGACTTGCAAGAGCATCTGTAACATTCACACAAACGATCATGACTGAAAGAATTGTTGGAACAGCAGCCTATATGGCGCCTGAAGCTCTGCGAGGCGAGATAACACCTAAATCTGATATCTTCAGTTTTGGAGTAGTAAGTAGAACATGGGATGCAGTGTATGACTTTTTTTGTAAATGATAAAAGCAAGCAAAATCAGGAATATCTGAAATTAAGCAATCAACTCTGATCTATCACTTCTCCTTTTCCCAATAGATGTGCTCTTAAGATAGTGTTTATAAACTTTGGTTTAAAATAATTTGAGTAAGTTGATTTAAAAAAATGAATTTGCTAATGATTACAATAATTGTGTTAAAATGTAAAGCTGCATGTGAAAGACTGGAGTAAAGTAACATTCCAAGTTCTAGCTAAATGTAGTTTGAAATAACGTGAAACATTGTTTCTTCTTGCATAGTATTGTGCAAAATAGTAACTCAGGCTGGGCAAAAAAGAAAACTTAAGAAAATGTTCCAAAATAAAGTGGTTTTTATTGTTTTTAAGCACCAAAAGTATGCTATCCATGTGGGATTTGCCTTAAAGCTGAATGCAAAAAAAGACATGAGCTTAACACTTGGGAGAATTCATTCTGAATAGATCCAGGACCCTGATTGCTATTGACCCCTTCCTTCATGGCATTTAGTTTCATGGGGAGTTAAGCCAGGTGCTGTTTCTGAATGCTTTGGAAATCCTTCCACCTTGCTTTGAAGCAACATGATGTAGGGTGAGGAAACCTTGTGTTGAAACTCATAAACCACACTGTGATTAACAGCTAATGAAAATAAAGGTAGGAACAACAGCAACAACAGTCAATTGTATAGAGAGCTGTCTTTTGGACAAATACAGATCCTGTGAGAATTTGTCTGAAAGCTTGGGGGTCATACTCCTTTTTGCGACTGGACTGTATGCTAAGGATTCTGCTATGCTTCATTTTCTCTTCTGATTTTTTTAATTCTAGGTCTTACTAGAAATAATAACGGGTCTTCCTCCAGTGGATGAAAACCGGGAGCCGCAGTTACTGGTGTGTTCCTTTAACTTTTCCCTCCCCTCCCCCAGCTCCAGGATCACTTTATATGAAATCGTAGTCAGTTAACAGGTTCTGAGACAGTCATCGTAATACCTAGTTATGAAAAGAGCTCCTGTGTCAATGTTTGTCTTAGAGGTGAGGCTGAAACTTTTACCTCTTGGCTGGTAGAACACTGTTCAGTCCCCAAGGTCTTCTCCTGATCTGATACTATAATTCTCTTTGCTCTGGTACTGCTTCTGATTCTAATTCCATTACACTTTATCAGCACATAACTGTTATACCCAGATACCCTGACAGTACCTCCTTCACCAGAACATTTTAAACTATTCATCTCACTTGTTTCTTTATGGTTCTTTATACATCTTACCGTTCCTGTGTCAATTTCCATCCTCTTCAACTTTACTAATAATTTGCAAATACCTTGTGTTTATTACCTTAGGGAAGTTTGGAATGTAAGGGGTTTTTTTGCAGGGTGAGGGGTGGGTTGAATTTTGTTTTCTTTTGTACTATTCAATGAGTAATTTAGTCTTCTAGTTATGAAACTAATGTCTCAGAGTTCACTCTCTTAAATTAAAAGTCTTACAAGGCTATTGTTAATTTAGCCTTTGTTTAACTTAAAATTAACTTCTGAACTACTTAATAGAAGGTTTTCCTAGAATATTTTTTATATAGAGACATAGCATTGAGCATGGTTTTGTTCTGTGTTTGATAACTGATCACTTTCTTCACAGCTTTTAGGAATACCTGTGTACTATTAATAGCTTTTTTTTTTTTCTCTAAGCTGTATCATCTGCAGTGGCATAATACTTATTCTGTTGAGCTCTGTAAAGACCTTGGAGAACTCAGTCCCTGTCAAATTGAATCTTAAGGTTTTAGGGTTTTTCTGAAGCAGGCTTTTTCAGAGATAGGATCTAAAAAGGAATATAAGGTGTGATTTTACTGGTACAGTTTATCTTTGTAACATACGTTTGAGATTATAAAGAATGGTCAGTGCAAAATAATGTGGTATCCTTAGCTTTGAAAATTTTGGGGTAGTTGAATGTTAATCAGCAATTTCAGACGGGCCCATAGAGGAACGCAGAAGACCTGCCTCTACTCACTTGACTTTTTATTTCTTACTTCATTTATCATCCTGACTTGTCTGAGGTATTACTTAAACAGTATTTGTAATTACAGATAAGGCATTTCAAGTGTGTTGGAGCTGGAGAGCTTTGGACTGCAACAGTCAGATTTAAAGATTTATTTCAGACTAGAATTTTCCTGGAAGAAAGTCAAAGCTGTATGATGCAGCTTAAAGAAAATTGCTTTAGAATTTTGTGTTAACTCAATTAGAAAAAATTTATAATAAACTTGTGCAGCCTATTTATAGTCTCATAGGCTGTTTCTGCAGATACTGATGAATAATTATGCTGCTGAACCACTGTCATTCTTTGTCTAGAGAAGTGGTTAAGAAATGAACGCTCAAAAGCGAGTTTCCAAAGTGTTAGCATGGAATACATCGTGTTGAGATGCTTCCAGTGTTATCTGCTCATTGATTCAAACTCTCTTCCAGTTAAGCATCAAAGATGAAATTGAGGATGAGGAAGCAACTATTGAGGATTATGTGGATGGAAAGATGAGTGACTGGGATGCACCTTCAGTTCATAAAATGTATTCAATTGCTGAGCGGTGTCTGAATGAGAAAAAATCCAGAAGGCCAGACATTAAGATGGTATGTAGTCTCTCAGATAAAATATTTACTTTGAGTGCACGTGTGCGTGGTTACAATATCAGTTATTTATATCTCTCTCTTCTCTTGCAGGTCCAACAACATCTACAGGAGATAAAAACTTGATACGTGTTTCTTCTGATAGACAAGTATCTTTGAGGTGCAGTAGACACCAGTAGCAAATATTTTATTAGTATTTAGTGTGACATTTTCTGCTTTTCTGCTTTCCAGAACTTTCTGGTCTGCGTATAAGGTGTGCTGTTGGCTTGTCCCCACTCTGCTGTTTTTGTTAACTGAGCAGCCTTTTCACGTATTCTGCACCCTTGACATAAGAAAACTTTTTATATTAACAAATAGCAGTGCTGGTGCCTTTTCTCCACAGCTTTTTAAAAAGCATTTTCATATTAGAATCTATTTGATTCTTTTGATTTCCAAGTATCAAGTATGTCTGCTGCAAAGGCATATGACAGTAACAGAGCAGAATGTTTTTCCTGCAAATTGCTTTCTTGATCAGGTGTGCTGAGACATTTTTCTACTGAAGACAACGTTTAATAGATCTAAGTGGCACACTTACATTGTCTTTCGGGGAAAAGACAGTGTTAGTACCCATTTAAACCAAGATTTATTTAGCATTTTAACTTGAGAGTTCATATGAGTGTGAATGGACTGGTGGTGTTTGCGAATGTCACTATTTTTCAGAAAGTCTTCTCAGGATTAATGTTAGCCAAATAAATGCTGCAAGACATATTCTGCATTGGTTTTTGGTTTCAAGGATTCGCAGGCAGAATAATAACCTTACATTGCAAATGTAAAAATACATATGACTTTCTTCCAGTGAATGCTGTATGATGAAAGCCCATTTAATTTTTCTTCAGAGGAAGACTCTTAGCCGCTTTGAATATTTTATACTTGAGGAGAGGATTCCAAAGGGAGATTATAAATACAGATGGTTTATTTTGTTAAAGCGGACAGAATAATTGTATGAAGACCAATTCTTCGTTTTTTAGGCAAATAATTAAGCTCTTTCATACGTTTTTATATATGTATGTATATTAATAAATAATTAAAATATACTTAGAAAACCAGCAGGGAAATCTTTCTAATAGAAACATTAACAGATCAAAGGAGACTAAAAATGGAATGAAAATGACTAATAAGATTCCAAATACTTTTGACTAAGTGGGTATGAAAATACTAGCATTGTAAATGAAAGAGGTTCTTTTCATATAAACCTATTTGCATATTGTGAACTCTTTCTTGACAGCTTAGGGGTAGGAAAATAGCATGGCTTACAGCTACATTTGAAATCCATGGTTATCACAGAAAAAGGAAACAATGAGAAATGATCTGACTGCATTCAGGGATATATATATATGTATCTTTGTAGAAAACATGTGATTTGTAACACTTGAATTTGTCTCAGTGGAACTCTGGTTGTTAACTTATTCTGTATTGCTTTTTAAAATGG
>JAOXNO010000001.1:32447741-32500542 GCA_028565335.1 Limnodromus scolopaceus
GCGCGCCCGCGGCGCCGGATCCCCCGTCGCGGTGAGTGAGGCGGCAGCGGGCGGCGGGCGTTGCGGAGACCCGTGTCCCTGTGCCCCGGCGGGGCGGCGGCGGCCGCCGCAGCTGCGCGGAGTAACGTGGCCGCGGGCCCCCAGGTCTGCGCCGGGGGGCAGGAGGAAATGGGTGGCTTTAACAGGTTGCGATGGGCGTGCGGTGCGGGGCGTTCTCGGCACCCTCGCTTTTGGCGTTGGGGTAGTCAAGAGCAGGCTTTTTATTAGCTATTTAGCACAGCCGCTGTTGCAAATGTTGGCTGCTTATGCTATAAACGCGTCCTAGGAAGCTGCGTCTTCAGTTGGGTGCCTGATAACTCTCGGGTATCCGACTGCTGCCGAAAATGTCAGGACACAGAGTTGTTTATCTCCAGCTCCATTCGGGCTCTAAGATGGTTCATACACATAAGGAAATATCAAAACTTTTCTTCCTGTTACCAGGATGAAAGGAGAACATAAAATAGCTTTGGCATCCTTATGGGTCTAAAGGCGGTTTAATTTCCCCAAAGTGGTATCTTAGGCTGCTTGGCCAATGACCCTTGCTTTAAATCACTTTATTCATAAAGTTTTCAAAGGGCTGACACTTCCTTCTGTCAACTTTTTAACTCTCTAACATGGTTTTATTTTTGCTTTTTCATATGTAATTTATGCATAATGGGACTTTATTCTTTTTTTATTATTTACTGAGTGTGTTGTCTGAATCTGCTAAGAGTTCTTTTATCCTTTTGATTTAATAGGTATAGGATTCCTTGTAATTTTACAAAAATAAATCAGATTATAGAGTTCAATAATTTTGAAGGGACTATGTATGTAAGGAGAGACATTGTAATTCAAGCCATTTATAAGTTTGCAAAGTGATACTTAGTCAGAAGTCCAAGAAGGGAAGAGTAATTGATGGGGTTTTTTAGGTCTTTTGCTGCAAATTGGGTTTGTTGGGTTTTTTTCCTGCAGGGCATATGACATTTGCAAAAATCTGTGCTGTTCAGTTAAGTACGCTGTATCCTTCAAGGATCGTGCTGTAATAAACAAGCAATATTATTAGATAGTCTTTTTTTTTTTTTTTCTCTTTTCTTCCCACACTCTGTCCCCCTTGAATAATTGCGGTGTTCCGCAACACAAAGGCCTTGTATCTTTGTGCATACAAAGTGTTTCAACAGGATGAAACAACTAATTTGTTGTGAATAAAAGAAAAATAAATCAAATGGCAAACAACTGAAACATTGCCCATGCTCAGTTGCATTTTTCCATAGCTGTACTTCATAAGTAGGCAAGTTTCAAAGTACAATTTTTGTATTCATACAAAACAGTCTGTGCTCAGGGCACTCTTATCCCTGGCTTTGAAAATGTACTTAATTATAGGTATACTTCCTGCAGTCGATGAAGAGATTTCCACAGACTTGCCTGAGCTGCAAGGATTGATTCTAGCAACTTTTCCATCATGTTATTCCTTCACATAAACACAAGTTTCTGTTGTTGCTGGGGTTTATCCTTGTAAGCTTCCAGGAGATGAGGTAGTAGAAGACCTCACTGGACTTACAGGCTTGTTCCTTCCTTCTCCTATAAGGAGAAAGATTCACTTTAGGCTTAGCATGAACATTTGTGAAATCTGTGTTGTAATTTTTTGGAATGTGGCTGGAAAGGCACTCTGAGTTTCATGTAGCTGGTCTTGTTCTTACATGCTGTATTTTCATGCCCCATTATGGAGCTGTACTTTAAAAGGGATAATATAGAAATGTTTGAGACTGAAAATCCTGTGCTATAATGTATGTATGTTGTTTTTACAGTGGAATGGGCAGAAATTTCATTTTTTGTCTACCTGGATCTAACAGTATCTTTTAAATGAAACTTTCATTGCCAGTCAAGTCTGAAGTGTTAAAAATGATTACAAGGTTACAGTAATTTGATTTTTGAAATGTGCATGTATCTCCTAAGCCCCAAGAATTCTGAGTATATATATATATAATATTATGTGTTTATGTTTTTACATACAGGCAAAGAACAGTTCTGCAGTATCTGAGGATGGATAAAGACTTCCGCTACTACTTCCAGCACCCGTGGTCTCGCTTAGTTGTGGCTTACTTAGTGATCTTCTTTAACTTCTTAATATTTGCTGAGGACCCAGTATCTCACAGTCAGACAGAAGCCAATGTTATTGTTGTTGGGAATTGTTTCTCCTTTGTGACAAATAAATACCCTGAAGGAGGAGGCTGGAGATTTTTGAAGGTGCTTCTGTGGCTGCTTGCCATTCTCACAGGACTGATAGCTGGGAAATTTCTCTTCCATCAGCGCCTGTTTGGTAAGTTGTATGATGCACCTACTGACTTCCTGATAATGGCTTTCTGACTTCTCCTTTCAGCTTTCCACTCATTGCAGTTTTGTAAGCTTTGCTATTAATCATTTCAACTCTTTAGAGCTGTATAGAACTCAGTACATCAAAGCCTACATCATTGTGGTAATTAATGCTGTGTCTACTTATGTGGGCATAATTCACAATGATTTCAGTCAAAAAAGGCTATAAATAGTGAAAGCTGAGATGTTTGAAATACTTGAGAGGTCAGTGATTTTCAATATTATAAAAATACTCCTTTGCCTCTTCAGACCAATTTTTAACTCTTATTACATAATTTTCTTAGCAATTTGCGGGAAAGGCGTTGTTCCTTGGGGTGGTGACACTACATGTCTTGTTAAAAGTCACGTAAGTGGAAGTAGAGGCTGTTGTTAGTATTAGCAGAGCTGTGCTGAAGAGCTCCCACGTGAAAACAGGAATTCTAGAGAAGAAGGACCTGTCTGTCTCTTAGTACAAGAGAGAGTCAGTGAAACAGAGAGGTAGGAAATGGAAAAAAACATGACAGTAGATGCTTTCATACACACAAGATGGGACTAAACTGGGGAACTTACTGCACATGGACTGACTGAAAGGAATGGAATGAGCCTGGGTTAAATTCCGAGACTGAGAACTTAGATGTAAATATATAGAGAAACAAAAATATCTGTCATTGTCTTAATTGAGTCATGGAAAATGTTGCGTCTGAGGGCTCGAGGGTTTCTCTAAGTTTTAAAGGTAAGTAGAAATCATGGAAAAGATTACTTCACTCTTGCCACCTGCACCGTTCTTTGAAACATCTGATTCTAGGTGTGGTATTGCTGGTCGAGATGGACTATATTCTTGTACTGGTAGGACCGCAGGATGAATGGTTACTGGAACACCTCGAAGCACATGAGCGATAGGCCATTTCCATAGTCTGTCTCATTCTATTAAGATAGAGAGCGAATCACTATTGTTTCCATAAATCAAATGTAAAGCTGTTATGTCAAGGAAAGAACAAGCAAAGCCTCATTAAGAGTTAGAGACTTCTCTTAATACAGACTTCTCTTGAAGCACTTATTCTGAAAAATAGTTGAGCATCATGATGGCTATTCGGTGGACATTTTACATTAATGTAATGGTAGATGTATAATGTCCCCATAAAGAGGACGTTTTACCTTAATTCCTGGGCTCTGGAACAAGCACTGTCCCAATAATGTTTTCGATTCTGGCTTCCACAATTGAATGATTTTGTTAAATCAGAGAAGATTAGGGATAAGTAATGGAACTGATGATAAAATTGGAAAATAAGCCCTGTAGTGAGACGACTGAGAGGATAAAGGGAAGATTAGAGGGTGACTTGCTGAAATTTGACTTGAAGGACAGAACCTTGAGTCCAGCAAATGTATTGCAGGGTCCAGTGCTTGAAAGTGGCAAATAGCCAGCACCTTTTTTTTTTTTTTTTTTTAATCTGAAAGACAGTCAGTGGGACAAGTTGTTATGGGATGGGGCTTCATCAAGACATGAATTTTTATTTTTGGGAATATATTCTAATCTGACTACACAGTATTTCTCTACCTTCTCTCTAGGTAGGTTATTATGATAATTCCTTCTGGATTTGTAAGTGTATGTCATAGGTAGGACGTAGCTTAACATGAATTTTAAAGTGGCTTGAATCAGCATTACTGCCAAAAGGAGAAGGTCTGCCCAGCCTTCAGTGTCTGCTGCTTCGTGCTTTTGTGCAGTTGCTCAGTGAAACAGGATAGGGAATCTACCCACATTAGCAGTACTGTCTTTTATTTCTGTGAAAATTATATCTCTGATGATCCTGTTGTTTGTGGCAGCACAAAGAAAGGGTCAGCACTGGGAGGAAACTAACAGGCAAGAGATTCCTACCCCTGATGGCAGTGCTGGTTTATGGATATTGATGGTTATGGTGGGTGACCAATATGGGTGTAGACATAATCTGATGTGAGGCTAGTTGCTGCACGTTAAGTTTCGTGGCAATTGAAGCCACAGTTCCACCCTCTTAACCCTCCTAAACCACATCATTTTGGTGCCTTCCTTGAGACAGCGCTGCTGTTTGTGCAATGGAGCAGCCAGCCAGCTCAGGCAGCTGATCCCATGGAAAACCAGTTGCTTTTCCAGTTGTCTCCAGCAGTTCCTTGAACGGATGCGATTGCCTGAGTGCCAGTGCTGAGGCAATGGCCAAGGACTGTGCTGCCAAGGTAGCCAGAGGCCACAGCAGCCCTACCTTGTGTTGGCTCGAGCACGGTGGGACTGCACCCTCACAGTGTGTCGGTGGGAATGTGCTGTTGCTTGTGCTACACTGCGAGCAAGTGGCAGTCGGTGTGACTGAAGAGCTGACTGTATTCCTGACTGATGCAGCCATCCCAACTGTAAACTAGCTACTGGGGATGGTGACCAAATAATTGATGAGATGATGTGGGTTTACAGCTGGAGTGTATCTCTGGGTCTCCAGAAGATTTGTACAGCCCATGCTGAAATTTATCCTGCCAGCTATTCACCACTACTTTAATGTGTTTACTGCCTAGAAATCATGCCTTTTATTTGGATTCTCATTCAGTGTGCCCTCTGGATCTTCTGGCATCAAGCACTTTATGAATTAACCCCTTTATTGTTTTCAATTTCCCTAGTCTAGCTTTTTAAGTAGCTGAGTTATTCTGTCATTTTTTTCTATTTAATCCATTTTTTTTTTCCCCACGTATAATTGCTTGGAACTGTTCTGTTTTTTAATCCTTGTTCATTCATTTATGTTTCTCTGCTAAATTCTGTTTGTAGAGGAAATTGCGACTGGTTATTTCTTGTGGGCTTTGTATTACTTCCTGCAGTCAGGAAACCAAATAACACCAGTCAATCTTCCACTGTTAGATCTTGGCTCACAGTGTACGCTGCAAATTGAAACTGAGAAGGATTAGTCTGCACATCTCACTTTAGATGAAGAGGAGTGGAAAGGATTTTCTTTCCCTGTGCCCTTCCTGCTCTTTCGTCCATTGTCTTCAGTATTTCTTGCTGCTGAGTTTGCATACAAACTAGAAAAATAGTGTAGCTAGAACGATGTCATAACACAGTTTACCATCTGGGACAGACACTGTCTAAGAGCCATGACTGTCACGAACTATAAAAATAATAGAGTTAAATTCAAGCATGTTATGTTTCCAAAAGTGGAAGAAGTGCTGGAAATATTATTGAGGCTTCATCTCTTGGCGTTTATAGAGAGATAAGGCAGTAGGTAAACTATCTTGTTGAGAAGTAGAGATTTCAACTAGAGGACGTGGTGGGATGTTTTCTGTTGTTAATATTCATTGCGACCTTTGAACAGTAACCTCTTCAGGGACTCCTTCAAGACACTGCTTATGACTTAAAACAAGGTTAGAAAACAATTGCATTTCTTGCTCTTCAGTCAAGAAATATCTTCATTTGGTAAACATCTCCTGTAATAAATATTTCCAAGGAAAACAACCTTTATCTAGTACATTCTTTATATCTTTATGGCATATGGTCAGAACAAATGGAATTTTAAAATTGCCTTTTGGCTGTTACCCACTATATTCTTTTGATTCATCACTAAGCATATCTTCTATTTGGTTAGGTATTGTGTTCTGCCACGCATTTTATTTTGCAATGGAAAATGAAAGGTCACACATGAATACTAGAAGTTTGTGGAAATAAAAAATATAGACCCTGTTATTTTTTGTCCTGCATGAGAGAGTAACTTGAGGCAGGAAAAAATGGTACCTTCTTTGCATTTACTTATAGTTTTCTCAATTTATTTTCTGCTTTATTAAAAGCAGAAAGAGCTTACAAACTGATCCCATTTGATGTCATTATGTGTTCAGAAAATGCATTCAAATCTTAAATCTCAACCTGAAAGAAATTCCTTAATAAGCTCTTGTACATTTTTCCTATTGCTCTAGGGCACTGTCTGGAAAACAGCCCAGTGTTTAGGGTGTAGAAAGTATATGTTTTGATTAACACTTTCTCAGTGGATACACAGTTGCAGTTCTATACTGCATCTCAGGCCTAGATTCTGAGTTCAGTGGGGGTTTTTTTGGGCCGAATGGGGATTTTTTTGGGCCGAAATTCAGGCTGTGCATTTTGCATCAATGTATTTAAATATGATCTAACATGTAAATTTAAAATTATCTTTCATTTGAATAGGCTTTTAGCAGTATGGATAAATGGGCAGTATAGTTGGAAAAAAATCTTTATTTTTTCAGTCTAGCGTCTTTGCTTTGACTATTTTCCATGTGTAATAATACTTACCTTATAATGCTTGTTAGATACATCAGTTTGTAAAAACACATTTACCACAAAAGGTGCATGTGTCTACCTGCCCATTTTTCTAGGTGATTAAAAAGATGTATTAAAATCTGATTAAAAGCCTGTGATTACAGAGACTGGATTTTATTCAATTACCGATGAGTGTGCCTAGATTTACATTCATAAGTTCCTTTCTAAATGATGTAGATGGAAACTAATACTTAATATGTCATAACAGCTTATGGAAAACAAGATATATAGAACTAAAGCTGTATTTCTTAAAACAGGGGAATGATCATAATACTGCAAGCAAATCAGAGCAGTTGAACAAATGTTGAATTTAATGGGTTGCTCTCATATAAAGTTCACAGTATGCAGTTTGTTTAGAATTAAATTATAATCTGAGCTTCATAGACACTGAAGTGAATAAATAAAGCAGTCATTATAGGAACTGCACTGAGCTATGGGTACACATTAATGTTGCAAATTTTTTAATGGACAGTAGTGCCACACTGGGAGCAATTTCATGACAGACACTTCCAAACAAAACACCCACTGAGGACCTGTTGTCTGAAAGCATTACTATCTTTGTCAAACATCTTATCTGGAAGGCTCTAAAAGATATTGCAAACCTATTATAAACAGACTCTTTAGTCTCTGCTTTTATGCTGAAAGTTAAAGTGTGTTACCAACTGAAGTGATGAGCATATGCAGATTGCAAGAGGCAATTAAGCAGAATGAGAATTAGTCAGAATAGTAATGCACTGCATGTGAGAAAAGGGGATCTGTTAGGCAACTGACAGACATAGGATAAATTCGTATGTATGTGTACAATTAATTTGTACCCTGATGTATTAAGCATCATGTTAATGTAAAATCTGTGCTGAGGCATTGCTGCCAGTGTTGCTGTGGTGTATCACTTTCATAGTGGTGCTTGCGCAATAGCTGATGAACCAAATGTGATATGTTTTGTAAAAAGAAAAAAAAAAAGCTATGCTAAGATTTTTGCATGGTTGTTTTTCAGCCAGATTGTTTCCCATTCTTGTTTGATAGTAGTTATATGAACAGTTGTGCCACCATCTGTAGGAACAAGTGATGGGTGTATGGCAATACTTGCATCAAATTCTAATCTGAATGATGGAACATATTCTTTTCTGTTGTCAGTTCTGTATCTTACATTACAATAAGGTCTGTCACTTGATACCCAGCAACTTTGTTCCTCCATTTTCTTTTCCATTGATGACTTTAGCCTAGTAGAAAGCAACTAATGTGAGAGCTGGTAAAAAAATACTGTCTTCAAAAGCCTGTTCAGTATGAATTTCAATAACAATGATCAAGTTAATGCTGTTGAAGGTATTAAAGATCTACTGTGATTGCTTCACAGTCAATTCACCTCTTTTGTTTCCAGTAAAATGTTGAAGCAATACAGTAAGATTATTTTGGTCCTACAAAATGTGTGCCAAGGGGCCAATCTAACAGTTTGCTAATAATAACGCGCAAATGACTGTGAGCAAGCATTTCTGAGAGCCAGAATCCTCAACAAAAAACATAAAAAGGGAGAAGCTCACAGCCAGAAACTGAATGAGTGCAGGCTCATCAGATTCCAGCTCTGGCGTATTGCCAGTAATTAATACGTCAGTTTAAAATAAACTTTACATCATTCATGAGGGAGACCACAAGTGACCTTTGAAATATAAATGAAAGGCATGCAAGTGACCTCCTAATTTCTTCTTTTATTCTTGTATTTTCAGAAGAGCTGTAACACTTTTCTTCATCCTCTCTTCAGGCTTAATGAGAAGATTGCTGTCGTCTGCTCCTAGCATTAGTTGTGGGATCAGTCTCATACCATGTTACCTCTCGGCAGTAAATTATAGAGCTTAGCTGGAGAGGTACAGGCAGTGGCTACAAAATGATTATTCTCCCTTTGGTGAAAGCTTTGATTTCACTGGAGGTGCGTATCCCATTCCCCAAGCAGCAGCATGAGACTGTGAGAAGAGCTACATGTGTCAGATCATCCATAATAGGATGGCTCTGGAGAATATTTAGCATCCGGTGACTGAAAACTAAAAATAAGTTCATAGCTGCTTAATATTGATGTGTCAACTCTGTGTTTTGATCTTTTTGACGTGATTTTCAGATTTTTCTTTCCATTGGAGTCTAGGAGTGAGTTTGGAATGATGCCTGTCACAGGAATAATATGTCTCCGTTCCCTGATTTCCAGAAATAGAAGTGAGCTTATTCCTAGCAGGAGCAGCCTGATGGGCATAGTGCAGGTGCAACCTAGTGCAGGGGCAAATTTCTTCTATCCTTGTTCCATACAGTGAGGGTGTTAGTGTGGAACATCACCTTGCTGTGTGCCCCCCTGGAGAGCCCCAAGGAGAATGTGATCTCCTTCGTCATGCTGTGTCCTTTCAAAGGTCCCCATAGGCTATCTGAGTGGCTTGAAGAGCCTTCACATACCAGGCAACATTTCTCTTTGTGTGATTCTGCTGGGACTCCAAGTCAGCCTGTGCGTCTGCCTTATAAAGTTTAATTTTCTTAAAAAAAATCCAAAATGAAAAAAAAAAACCAAACCCAAACCCCAGCATTCTGGGCTTTAAAACACTATTTAGCAAATAGTAAGTGTGGTTTATACATTTCTTGTAGATATTGTGCATATGGTAAAAGTAGAAAAAATCCTGTAAATGTACTCACTAACCAGACTAACTTTTGAGGAGGAGGGACCAATAATTGTTCCCTACAAGGTAGGTAGCGCAGTAACATAATATTTCTAAATGTGATTTCTCGGACAGCTGGGGCATATAACCTTATTTCAGATGCTGGAAAAATGAGTTTTCTGCTTTCTTCTATCTCTGTTTTTGTTAGAAGGGGCAGCAGCCTGTTCCCCACTGGGTGGTACCTGTCAGGGGATGTCAGGAACAGCAGAGACTTTTCTGCTTTGAGGATTCACACTCCCCCTGGTGCCTCCAGGAAGGAAAAGAGTCTCCCGGGGGCAGACTGGTCACCTGGGCAGAGGTAGCAGCAGAGTCTCAGGGCAAGGTGAACTGAGACATGAACAGTAAGTGTTGAGTAACTCATTGTAAAAAGCAAAGATCATGTGAAGCTTTTCCAAACAAAGCACTTTTCATCCAAATTTTCTCAAAGCTTTGTTCAGATAATGCATTATTATTTCCTTTGTTTTCTAAGTAAGGTGAGATGTTCTTACCCATCTACTATGTTTCATTCCAGAGACAGCTGCATTTCAGTCCTAAGCAGAGTCAATTCCACCATGGGTCACATACCTACCTCTTAGGATTGCTTTAAAATTTAATCCACAAATAGCCCTCAGTTGTTACTGCCCAAGCACCAGCCTGTTGTGGTTCCTTGGTGCCATTATGAAGGCCTCATTAGAACTGGCTTTCAGTTTGTGTAGTTATGCAGCAGCCCAATCTCTGCAGCACAGACCAGGAGCAGGTGACTACATAGGTGTTTGGGAGCAAGACTCTTCTTTTGAAATTTTCAAGTAAAAATGCTGATGGTAATTTAATTATAGTTATGATGGTATTTTAATGATGACAATAGTAATTAGAAAAATACTGAGTGTTTTCCTATTTGATATAAATACCCAAAAGCATCTAAAATGTTTAAAGTAGTGTCCTCCCTTAAGCTTAGCAAAGCAGGAATTTAAGATTTCTTAGATTATGTATCCAAATAAAGAGGTAGAAAAATAATTTATTAAGACACGAGTTTAAAATTACAAGCTGCAACTACATTTTTCTTTTGCACATTGCCTTATCTGCATTGATAGGTGCATCAATGCAGATGCAATGCAATTCAATTCAAATTGATCATTGAATAAGTTATAGCAAAGTACCTGATTTAAGTGTGATTGTCAGCTATTTTATTACGATTTATAAGACATTAAAATATTACAAACATTATGGGTTAAACCAGTGAGACTTCTGGCTCAGTATCTGACAGTAGCCCATGATGAATGCTGAGATGAAGGTATAGGAATAGGAAAGACTGTACCGATGACTCCAAGAATAGTTTCCCAGCCCCCAACAATTTTTTCAGAATTCAAACAAAAATATGTCTATTTTTAGATGCCTTTGACAGTGATTCTGAAGACAAATAATGAAGGTAGTAGTTAGCAGTAGTCTTTGTTCCTGCCTGCCTGTTACAAAGAAGCAAGTCCTTCTCAAATTTTCACATGTGCTCATAAACCCCCAAATTTACCATCTCCTTCATCCTCCTACTTCTGTTAAGTTACTGAGAAATTTGTTGGTTTTGGCCATTTGCTTGAAGTCCAGAAAAAATATTTAAAAACAAACTGTTGATTGAAAAGAGGCAGATTCTTCTGCTGAGTTTTTTCTGTCCTTTAAAATGCCTTGAATTCATCTTTCATCTGCAACACGGGGTATGATCTTTCAAAGTGGACAGCTGCTTAGGGCTTTGTACGCTCACTTATGCACATGCTAAATAATGTTTTCTATTTCTGGGGCACTGATGCAGTGTGTGACTACTAAGAAGTGCACTTTCGTTTAATACTAAAGCAAAGAAGAACCTAAATCTGTACAAGATTCAGCCAAAGTCAAACATGCTAAACAAATAATGAAAATTGGAATTATGGCAGGGAGGGCGTAAGGGGATGAGGCAGGATTGAGGAAAATGTTCCTAGAGAGTCACAGCAGCAATAATATTTAATTTTAGTTTACTCGAGAAAAATAGAACAAGGCCCAAAATTTGAGACATCCCAGATTTAATTAACAGAAGCCCACAAATATCCTAGCTCTCTTGCTAATCTGTGGTCATAGATGTAAGTGACAAAAAATACAGATCTTAATTCACTCTTGACAGTGACATGTGCTGGAGGTATAGAAAATGAAGGAGAAACAGAAAACTAGTATTTTATGTGAAGCTTCTGTAGAGTTCCTGACCTGGAAAATTCAGGGCTTAGCACAGCATCTAGTTTTGTATCACTTTCATATAGCAAATGAAAATGTAAAATTTTTGCAAATAGTTTTCTCCATGCCTTCCACTTTGCTTGATGTTCTTCTTGATACATACCAGCTTAGATGACTTTGAAGTGTTTTGGGGCTATGTTTATATCCTGTGCACCTCCTCACTGTGACAGCCAAAGGTGGAGCAAGCTTTATCTAAATTAGAGGTCACTTCTGTATGACTTATCTAAATTCAATGAGTAAAACAGAAGTACTGCTTTCTTGGGGGTATCTACAGATTTCTATCTCTTAAGCTGCAGATAAAAAAGCAAACTCCTCTCGAGGCTGTTTTTCTGATTGCCGTGGCACGTACCAGAACGAATGCAGGCAGCAGTGGTCTCTTCAGAGTCAAAGGGGCTACACTGCAGCACTGCTGCCTGCACACGGTTGGCCTACAGCATACCTGAAAAATCTTACCCTCAGCACTCTACCAACACCCATGAACTCTAGAGAGCCAAAATCCTTTTTATCTCAAATGTTACCATGTTATCATACATATGCTGCAAAACTCCCATTTGGTATTGTGTCCTCCGGTGCTAATTCATAAATGTTTAATTCTTCTGCTTCCACTGATGCTGTACAAGTTCCTTCCCATAGATCAGCTACTTTAGACAAGACTTGTCCCCTGGAACAGTTATGGCATTTGCTTCAGGGTGCAGGTTCTTCATTCACTTTCTCCTGTTGGTAGTGCCCTGAAAATTATATTGATGCCTGATACAATTACATTAGAAGACCAAAATCGAGAGTGGGAATTTGCACTTTACTTACATTGAGGTGTATTCAATGTAAGTATATATTCAATCCCTCTTTTTAATTTTTATATTTACAAACCTATCCCTCAAGAGATGTGCCATAATGCTGCTTCACACTACTTTGTTTTGTTGAGGGAAGCAAGTTAAGCCTGTTCTATCCATTTCCTTGGTGTGACGTATTATAGGAAGGTAAGGTCCTTCAAAGACTGCTTCCTCAGCGAAGGAAGAGCATGTGTATTCCTAAGTATGTCAGCATCACTTAGGTGTCTTTGGCACTATGAAAGCACTATTCATTTTGTCACTGAATAATTCATATTATTTGAAATTGAACTCCTTTATAACTAGACCTCTCAAGGAGTCTCAGTGGATATTTTGTGACCACTGTAAATGCCTCAAGACAAAATTTATGGTTATTTTTCAATACATATGAGATTTACTGAATGTAGTCTAACAAGATATTCCTAAGTAAATGCGACTTTAAATTAAATGAAGACATTTTAAACTCTATTGAAGAGGTTTGAATTCCTTTTTCTAAGGGGGAAAGGATCTTCCTCTGAAAAAGCTGGAAATGTTTAGCAGCAAAATAGAGAAAGTGCTCCATAACCTCAAGGAAACAAGGGCCATGTGCTCTTTTCTGTGTCTGTTCTATGCTAAGACACTAGAGTCTCAAGATGGAGAGCTCTTTTTTGGCTGTTTGAAGATTAAGATGCTGTGCACTGTCATGCTGCACATAAAGCATTCTGCACCTGAAAGCTGCATTATTGACATGCCTTTATTATTTCCTTTTCTCTTAGATCCTGAGCTATGTCATCCAGCTAAAAGTTGGACAGATGCACCTTTAGAGGTGAAATGCTTTTCTGTAGTAGCATCAGACTTCACAGGGAACAGCCTTTTGCCATAGTAACATGTAGAGGTGGCTAGAAAGGGCTTTCATCCCAACCAGTTCACCAGCACCTTTCTCCTCTGATTATTTCAATTTTGATCATTCAGACCTGTCTGGTGAATCAAACTGGACTAGCCGCTAAGCTTCGTTAGCTTGTCTTTTGCAACAGCCTCTGCAAAGTGCTCCAGTGGAGGATTATACTGTGCTTGCTTCCCTTGTGATACTGAAATTTGGGAAAGGCCATGTCCCTGTCTCCTTACCAGCAGGAGGCTTCTCTCTGGGGACTGACCTTAGTTTTTAATGGTTCAAACTGTAAACTGATGACTTTCTTCCTTTACCCTCTCACAGTGAAAATGTCCTTTCTAGTGACTGTTGTGTGAGCTAAAAGAGCTGATAAATCCCCACTCTCAAAGTATGCCCAGGCACTGCACTCCTTAGTGGTCACTTCTAGTCTTTGTCCAAAGTTTACAGCTAAAAGAGTCAGAATCTTGCGTTAGCTGGTCAGTCCATCCTCGTTTCACCTTTTCTTTCCCATTTCTCACCAAAATCTTACCCAATCCCAGATGACATAAAACTCTTCCGACACTGTGCAGGCTGAAGTTTTTTTATTAGAAAAACTGCAATTATTTCAGCTCTCAGTTAAGGTTTTCATTGTATATGCGAAGAGCTTACAGAGGCAGTCTGTGTGTACCCAGAGGTTATCAGAATGCCTTTTTGGGTATTAAACTAAATCCTAACCTTGTTGAGGCTCATATAAGGTTGTGTATGAAATATGGATTATTGATCCTTGGATTTCCAGATGCGATTTGATGTCCTGATAATGTTGATGTGCTATTAGTGTAGATCATATACTTATGTTTGTATAGTTGTCTTGTAGCTTTATTTTTTTTTAAATGTTGAACTCTCCTTCTGCCTTCAGACTTCAGACAAGTGTGCAAATGTCTCTCTAGGGTTGCATTCTGCCCTAAGTTACTCCAGGAATGGGTTTGGTGGACTTGGCAGTGTTAGGTTTATGGCTGGACTCGATGATCTTAAAGGTTCTTTTCCAACCTAAATGATTTTGTGATTCTGTGATTCCTAACCTTACAGAAACTGTGGCTCTTTACAATGCATCAGATCCCCCACGGTTTCCACACCTCACCTTCCAGCAAAAATAACCGGAGTCCTGCTCAGCTGGGATTTGGATTTATCAAGAAAATGAGCTATAACAGATCTGTTATTCTCATGCTGTGGTAATGGTTACAGTGTATGAGGTCCTGCTGTTGTCTAACAGGGGCAGTTATTGCAATTACAGTCTGTGTAAACAACTGGCCAGAAACACAGTTATCAGGGGAAAATTAGCTTTGAGAAGCAATTCAGACAGAAATAATTATCTTTCAACAGAGGAGCACCTTCTAGTGGTATTGGATGAATATGGCAGCTAGTTAAAATGAGTTTTCTCAAAATCAGTATACTAGGTGAAGAATAGTAATGAATATTTCTGTACCCTATTTTTATGTTTAAAGTGATAATTCATTTGAAAAACAAAGGGAAAAGCCAAACCTGAGTAGAGAAAGCATATATTTGGAAAAATTAAAACATTTTTCAATTACAGCACTCTCTGCCCCTTTATCCAGCCCCCACCCCCCACCCCACAACCTACTGTCTTGTTACCTTTTTATGCACTTACCGTGAAATAGTATTTTTATGTGTTCTATGGTGGAACCTATCTAATCTTGGCTTATTATCAGTAATGAAAATTTGGATTCATTATATATCTGATTTAGCTACAAAGGAACTTTGTGATGGAACTGTTATTTTGTCCAAAGTTTCACTGATTATTAACACAGTTTCTCCATCCAGAGTATTTCTAGTAAAGATATATTTCTCAATATAGTATTTTGCATGGTTACTTTTGCAAATAACATAGTATCAAATAATTTAAATTTCAAATTTTCCAAAATTACTGTTAAATTCAGTGGATACGGTGGTTTAGCTGATAATGTGGATTTCTACTCTTTCAATTTGTATGTAGCAAATAATCCTTTTCGGACCCATTACATGGTGTACATAGTACAAATTAATGGTGTGCTATTTCTAGAAAGGCAAATTAGAATTAATGATCAATTCTTACTATTATGTCATCACGGAAGGTTTGTGCATTAGTGGAAGCTATTTGTATGAAACAGATATTCATACTTAGATTTTCATGGGGATTCTCAGAATTTTGCAACTGTGTCAAAAATGTCAAATATAAGAAGTCCAATTTGAAGGTGGTTAAAAGAAGATGTAACTATGGTTCCACTTTTTAATTCTGTTAACATAATTCCAAAATAGGGAGCTTGACCTTTTTTTCCTGAAGAAATGTGTCAGCATCTGGAAACTTCAGCCCAAAGTTGAAATAGGTCTTGTGAATGTTTTAACCAGTGAAAGCTCATTCCATAACACTTGTTTTGATTGTGCCATTATGAAATAGATTTGGTGAAATAGCTAGTATTTTTGCATCCCCCATCCCATGGTAAGGCAACTGGGAACCTGGGGTAAAGTTAATGGAGTTGGGGTTTTGTCAACTGCTTCTGTAACAGTGGGCACAGTATTTTGCAAAATACTCAAGTGCCACACAGTCACTTATTAGACGTATGACTGCCTAAGGCTGTTTTGTGCCTGGTAGAAGAATAAACAGCTTTCCCATGTAAGATCTATGCTGCTTGCAGCACATATTAATACTGATAGAGAACTGATAGAGTGATTAACTGACTGCATCATTTTTTGGTGGTCAGACAAGTGCCTGTCTGGATGCATATACAGATGCTGGTTGAGGCATAAACAGCTTATGAAACAGTCTGAAACCAAGTCTGAAAACGCTCAGGTCTTAAGTGCATACCCCCATATTTCATTGTAGGCTAGAGAGCTGACTTGCTTGCCACTGGAATATACTTCCTCTTGGTCCCACAGCAGCAATCCTCCACTTGTCTTGTGCATTGGAAATGCAAACAAGCTCTGTAACCCCTGGGGTTCCTCTGTGTGCACCATGAGATTTAGTCAGTGTCCAAAACAGGTAGCATAGTTGCAAATATTTATTGAAGGCAAAAGAAAAACAAAACCCATGCTTAATCTGTACATACTGAGATTAAATCAGAAACTTCTCTCTGGTCAGGGTTTACTTTTCTCTGCATACTTTATGCCTCTGATTAAAACTGGAGAGAGGGAGCCTCCCGCATGGGAGTGCTCATCCTCTTGGGGAGGTCCAGATGAAGAAATAGTGTACTCTGTTCTTGACCAGGAGAGAGTCTAACTCTTTTTTTTTTTTTTTTTAATTAAAATGAGCATTGTTTCACTTGCTTTAAGACACAAATTCTTTTTGTTAGAACACCTGCCATCTCCTGTATTTGACTGACCAAGTGATTACTTTTTTGCCTTGAGGAAATGTGAATCTCTTTCTCTGTTGCTCTCTGCTGGTGATGGCTCTCTTTGAGCCATTTTTCCCTCTCTGATGGCTGAGCAGGCACACTTAGTAGTGACCCTGACCTTCCCTGCATGGAGTCCTAGAGACAGCATTGCTTGCTTTAGTCCCATAGAAAATCCCTGGGATTTTCTCATCGATCAAATCAAAAGCTTGTGGTCAAATCTAAATCTCTTTTGACTTCCAGTTTAGCACTGGGGTTTGTTGTGGGTGGCTGCTTTCTATCAATCTCCACTGCGTGTGATAGAAAGGGACATTGCTCATTCAAATCAGGCTAAAGGTTTATTAGGCATATTTGCTATTATTTAAACACGTTAAACTATTTACATAGAAACGCAATCAACTATGTTTATATTTTTATAAGTTTATATTACAATCAGGTTTGCAATTTACTGTGCTAGAATACTGCATTTTGGACTACTTACCGGAATGACCATTTGTAAACCTGTAGATACTTCCAGGTGGATGATGACAAAATCTGTTTTATTTTCTGAGTCAAAAATGCTTTATAAACATTTATTTTAAATAAATAATTTATTTAAAATAAATTAATAAAAATGGCAGTTAGATTGTAAGCAACTCTATTTACTGTTAAAAATAAGCTCGTGTATCAGTTTCAGTGCAGTTTCAGGAGAAAGAAATAGTATAGAAGAAAAAGAAAATAATTATTTTGACAAGTTGTTGCAGAGTATTGCTAAACTGATGTTGAAAAACAGAGATTACAGCACTGCCTTTCAGCGTTTAGCGTCAGCATTGTATGGGATATAAATACTGCTGTGTTTCTTTTACCTACTGTGAAATTTGGATTCCAATGAATTCAAAGGAGGAAAATTTAGTTTCTGTAGGTACTGCATATAAGATGCTGAAACATTGTAGCTCTAAAATTAAAATAAAAGGAGGAGAATCATGAAATTACTTTTATATATCTGACAGCTAAAAAAACAGGTTTCTTAAAAATGCTAGAAATTCTTAAAGGATAAAGAGTGCAAAAATATAATTAGTATGTGCCCTCTAGACAGCTTTTCTTTTGTTATGCAGGAAGGACATCTAAAGAGAGAATTTTTTTTTCACATTGATTTTATAACTTGGGATACAGTCACATAGAACTCAAAAATCTGCACCTCAAGAACAAATGCGTTAACATTTTCTATTGCTAACGCAGGGTTTTCAGTTACTTCTCTCCTAAAAAATGTTCTAAAACATTATAGGAAATCAATATCTATTTTTACAGGTTTCCTTTTAACTGCATCAGCACAATCGTCTAAACCTGAAGTAATAATACCAGTAAGAGTAAAGCCTATAATTAAAATTATATGTTAAATCTGTATAATGGAAATTGACAGAAAAATTCACAGTTAACTCTGCCTACGCACTGTAATTCTGGCATAGCTTTAAGTCTTCCTACATTGTCTGCATTTTACAGCTTATTCACAACAGCAGCTGGTATTGCAGCTAGGTAATAGTAATGAAATTAATGTAAAGCGGAGAGGGAGGTGTGGTGCCTTTATGAATCCCCTGCAACGCTCGGCACAGCAGATGGCACTGACCATTACCACCCTGCTCTCGGTTGCCTTTGGATAATCCATTAAGAAAATGTAAGCCCTTTCCTTGCAGCAGAAAAAGTTCATCTTCCCATTCTTGTTTTTGTATTAAAAGATGAATGTTCATTCTTTTGAACATTTGTATTTCTATTCTTTTTACTTTGAGAAATACCAAGCAATCTTTAAAGACTATGTGGCATTTTAGAGGAAGGCAGACTGATACACATTTCACCTGCGTTTGCTCACCTGTGGTTTCTAGTTCAGACCAGGCCCTTGAGAGCACCAAAATCAGGTAAGACACGCTGGGCAAGAAGCCTGATGGAAAGAGGTCTGGCTACTAATGACGGTCTTCTGACTGGTATTGGCTGGACTGGTGAGAAACTGGAGACCTTCGGTTCCTGTTGCCCTAGCACACCATGTACTTTGTGAGGATGGGATTTTTCTAGCTAGGTCAGTAGCAGAAACCTTGGCTATTACATCTTGTGACATTAGGCTGCATTTTACCTTAGACTGCAAAAGCTGAGAACTGCAGTTCTCCCTGATTAAGGTTCACCTTTCCCAGCCAGAGGAAGTCCCATCCATGCTGAGTCATGTGAAGGGGAGGGGACTGAGCTGGTAGGTGGTCAGCTGGGAGAAGGCCTGAGAAGAGAGCTTGAGGGGGCTATAGAGGTGGTAAGTCCCTGCATGGGGGCCAGCAAGTCCCGTCACCTCTGACTGTGGGCTCCAGGCACAGTGTGGGGAGACCTGGCAGCCCTGAGACTCGGATGTTTCCCTAAGGCAGGAGTCGAGAAGCTACGTTTCCCCGCAAGGCGCATGGTGGACTTAGCCACATTACTTGCCTCTGCTGTGGTTCCTCCAGCTGTAGAATCAGTCTAGGCATATTTTTTCTTCTGCCTAAAGAGCTTTGGCTTCCACTGGTGAAAGCAGTGTACAAAGGAGAAGTATTTTAAGTGCCTTGTGGTACTGTTTGTCACAGCTTTTTGCCAAGTGAGGTGTTTCTGAGATGTGGAAAAGAAAAACTTTGTTATCAGAATACATTAATTTATCTATATTGAAGAGAAAACCAAACTTTCAAGAATGTTTGAATGTTTCTACTTTAAAAAGCTCATGTCTTAATAGGTGTGAAAATTTCAGGTAGTTTGTCTGTGAGAGAAAGGTATTACAAAGACAAATTGAGAACAGTGTGTGCATAAAGATGGCTTTCCTTAGAAAGTAGCTTTGGGACATCTGTAGAAAATTTTGCTCTTCAACGTAAAGGTTTTTGTTTTGACAATTTTTGCTTACAAAATAATGCTGAATTTACAGTAGTAGATGAGAATCTTTTTTCCTCTGGCCACAGCTAAGCACATACATAAACAGTCAAATCTTTCAAGCCCTGGTCTATTTTGAATTCATTTTGTATATTACAAAGATGCCCACCACTGTTATATCCCAGGATCTAGATATGGTACATGAAAGCTACCCATACCTTGCAGTCAGTTTTGTAGGTTAGTACATTATTACAACATTCAATAATGTAGTCAAATCCACTATAACAGTTGGGCATTTAATTGAATACCATGTCCTCAGATTTAATCCAAACAACGATCTATGAGAAACCAGTATTGCAACGTACTTGTCATAGTAGAAGATGTTGACTTTGGCTCTTAGCTGTTTAGTTTATTGCTTGCTTATTGTAGCAAAATGGAATAAACTTATTTAATTTTATTTGTTTATGTTATTCTATCTGGGGAATATTGTAATAAAACATTTTAGGAGCATGTGTTTCCAGATAAAAATGACCAAGTAAATATGAACAGATGTCTTGTGCCTTTTAACTTTTGTTTTGTAGAAAACCTTTGATTTCAGTCAGGACAACATTAGCATTAGTTCAGCCTAGTTGAACAAAAATGCTTTAAAAAAGTGTGCTTAATTGATTATAGAATCACTTATGAACAGGCAAACAAATGTCCAGAAGCCTTGTCAGTTACTAGGGTGTATTCACAGCTGAGTATCATGAGGAACGTGAATAGCTAAGGGTAAGAGAGGGAAGGATTTTTTATTAGTTTTGCGGCCTGAAGGCGATTTTTAAAGATTTCCCGGTGCCTTTAGACTCAGCCCAGTACAAGGTATGTTGTGTGAGATGCCCAGGCCAGAAGAACAGACGACAGAGGCGCTGTGACACAGATACTTTTTGCAGGAATGCCCCTGTCTTCTTGTTTCCCTACTGCTCTTCACTGTTTGGTAATAATGAAGAATAATTTGGAATAATCTTTTCAGAAGCATAAAGTGGTTTCTTTGGTTTTTCTTCCCCTTTTTCTCTTACGTGTGCAGGCATGTTGGGACCTCTGTTATAGACAACTAATAGAAAATCAATGAGCTTTATAGGATTGTGTGGACTGTGTAGGATTACATCCAGCAATAGAAATAGACATAGAGTCAGAGATTTGTTTATTCCATATTTTTCTTTCAAGTCCCTGGAAAAGCAAGTTACTGCCTGTTTGCTCCCCTGGTCCTTCCCTGGTCGCTGGCACAGCACAGTAAGTCCTCCTCGGTAGTCTCCCAGGCCCAAGACAGCTGTTTCTGGCATTGTTCCATTATGTGTGTCCTGGGCTATGCAGCTCTTTGGTAGAGTGATGCTGACAGAAAGTAAAAAGCAGCTCATTTTGCATCTTTCTATGTGGGTATACTGCATAGTTCAGTCACACTCAGAATATAAAGGTCATTCTTGTTCACTTAAATGCATTTTATGTTCTGATTACCTGACCAGAATGAAATTTCTCCCTAGCTTTTTTTGGAGTCAGACTCTCACATCGACTTTAAAGCATTTTCTTACTGTTTCCTTAGTTTTTCTTTTTATGCACCGAATCACAGGCAGAGAAACGCTAGACTTTGCTTGAGAATCTCTGCAATCTGCATTAATGCTGCTTGCAAAAGGCATTGCATATGAGCTGTGGACGGGTTACCTGTGAAGCTTTCTAATTATTGTATTTGTCTTGAGCTCACTGGAGGCTCTCAATCCAATCTTTAATTGAAATTTTTAATTTTATTCTTGTCAATGTTGGGTACTTGTGAGCACAGGCTGTATTCATAGGTGTTATAAAGGCAACACTTCAAGAGGGAACGATTCCAATTTTTTCCAAAATCAAGAAGTGACTTTGTTAATGTTTTTCACAATTTCTTCTGAGTTGAATGCTTCTTTCCTCATTAACAACAAAAAATATTTCTAATGATACTTGCTTAATATGTAATAGTAACATTAACATCAATATAATAGATATAATTTATTGAGAATAAAGTGATCTGTCTGAATAGAAAGAAACCTATCTTTCTGTTAAAAATCTCCAGAAAATTTAGAGAAGCTTCTGGTCTAAGTCATTGTTGTCTCCTGAAAAAGCTCACATATTACAAGTCCTGGCAGGTAAAACCTGAGAATCTCTCATGAGATGTGTTTCCCAGAGGTATGAAGTTATCTTTTCTAGCCCAGAACTGCAGTGAGTTTTCATGTTTAATTTTGTGTTTTGAAAAGTGTATTTGGATTTCACATGGAATTTTACCCAGCCCAAACACAGAAAAATTAACTTGCTGAAAAGCAATGCTGAGATGGAGAAAGGAGAAATAAACAGTATATCAGTACCTTTAAAGAGAGACTGAAAAATAAAAATGGCAAGTGTTTGACATTGGAAATAGCTTACTCTTTACAATCTTGGGTGCAATCCAGTGGGAGCAATAAACTCATTTAGCCCAGAGCTTCACAGTAATTTCTCCTGTTCTTTCTTTTTTCGTGCTGAGAGCACGTTAGTCACTAAATGGCATTGACATTGTTTTTGTATCAGTCTGAGACATACGTGTATATTATAGTAGGTAATTGACGATGGGTGCCCATTCATGGATTAAAAAGCTCTCCTTCTAATGGAAGCCAATGCGAGGTTAATAACCCCGTCATGTTTCCAATAGACAATTCGTGCATTAAAAAAAAAAAAAGATGAATATTTTTATTTTAAAAAAAAAGAAATTGAAAGATTACATTATCAAAGGAAAAAAACAGCACTTAGAGTAAGTACATAACTCCCCTGCAGAGAATATAGGCATGCCATTGTGCTTCAAGATCCTGTGAGTTTGCTAGTATATCCAAACACATGCATAGTATTTCAGATTATCAGGAACTGGTTCTTCATTTCATGGCACAGTTATAGACAATTAAAAAAAGCCACTGTTCCAGATATTATATATACATATATATTTACTCAATACAATTAAAACATACAGCCAGAGAGATTTAATATCTATGTAGAACAGAATTATTTTCACATAGAGACATGTGAGGACAACATTATATTCAAACTATGGAAATTATAGAATTAAGGTACTGTACAAAGTATATTAAAAAGTACTTCATCACTAGTAACTTCTGAAAATAAAATTAGTGTGCTCACCAGTACATGGGGTTTTATAATTTACAAGGTAGTGTGTGGGACTTGGCAGGAAAGTGTGTCAGAAGGTGGTTGATTATGGAACACAATTATTTTGCCCATACTGTGCATGGAAAGAACACATATTTTATGACTTTTGAAGGTGGATGTTCTAATGACTATATATTGTGCTGTTCTAATGATTAAAATGCACTGTAGACTAATTACCTTAGACCATCCTGAAACTGTGATGCTAAGACCCTAATTGAACAGGAGAAGAAGCAGCATCTCCTACTCTTCTTGCAGTTCAGCCACCTCTGTATTTCAGAACTTTTCCTGTGCACTTCTCTACCTGCTAATCAATTTAGAGTTCATGGCAGAACCACACACTCTCCTGAAGCAGAACACTTATGAGAAACAGCTGTAATTGCCCAGGGTTTGGGGAACACCACCAGTGTGCCCTGCCTGTAGGTTTGGAACCCCTGCTGCCTGGGGGAAGACTTAACAAAGTTCTTCAATCTGGAACTCTAGGGCTAGCAGCATTAAAATGAAATACTTGCAGAAAGCCTCTCTGCAAATGCTCAAGAAGTTCAGCTGCAAGCATCATGGTTGTTATTAATTGCACAGTCCAATCACAGCAGCACTTACAATCAGCTGAAAAAACAATTGACAGAAACGATAAGAAGGCTCCTCAAAACCATGTGCTCTTAATATTACTGTATTTTTCTGACCAGAAATTAAAGTAGCCAT
This sequence comes from Limnodromus scolopaceus, assembly GCA_028565335.1. Classification (NCBI taxonomy): domain Eukaryota; kingdom Metazoa; phylum Chordata; class Aves; order Charadriiformes; family Scolopacidae; genus Limnodromus; species Limnodromus scolopaceus. The sequence goes on from JAOXNO010000001.1 coordinate 32,471,111, forward strand.
TTAAAACTTTTCTTCATTGTTCATTCAATTTTGCATGTACATACAGGTAAGAAGTGCTGTTTCACAATGAATGAAGGCATATTTATGACAAGAATATTCAAAATGCCAATAATGAAAAGCTAGGAGCTGCTAGTGTTTCCTTTCACATTAAGTTTTACCCTGCATTGCTGCATGTTCTTGCTTATTCAGGAGACTGTTATACAATACAGGAGACTAAATTTTAAACTGGTCTGCTGACATAAAGCCAAATGAGCAGTGGGAGATGTATGTCTTTGCAGGCTGGTGTTTTAAGTCATCGTTCTTGGGGACAAAGTGACGTCAGTTACCCTTCCTGTCAGACAACAGCAGCACTGGCATTTAGGATGACATTTTATACTTTTGATTCTTTGATAGAATGTCTTATTTGCTACTGTAAAAATGATTGGATCAAGGCAACTGTTGATGCTGCAGATGATCTCTGTGACTTCATAAATTGCACTTATCGTCTGTATGTTCCCACAGAGTGGTTGACAAATAATTCTGTAAATTAGTATCACTATCATCATAACATGATAAGGTATGAAAGAAACAGCAAATACAATCATAGCGGCTGAAATCAGTAACAGAGGTCTAATGAGTCTGTTCCTTCTTTGCTGACGTTTACTGAGTTGCAGTAACGCTTTGAGAGTCAACATGTAGCACGTAAAGATGACTGTGACTGGGATTAGGAATCTCAATACAATCTTGGAGAGTGTGAACGGCACTTCAAATTGTAAAGGTCCTTCAGTGACATCCATGGAATCTATGAACTCATGTTGTCTTCCAGCTGCCACTGTGTAGTACATCTCCGGCATTGATGCAATCACTATGAAGATCCATACCCCGATGGTACAAAACACAGCCTTTCTTTTGTCCCACCATGTTAATGAAGTGATAGGATGGACAGCACCTATGTATCTGTCAAAACTAATGAGTGTCAGGAAATAGACACTTCCATAAATATTAATACTAAAAAATAGTCTTATGATCTGATAAAATGCATTACTGAAATAGACAGATAACTTCTGAAGGCTATAATATACTGAAAAAGGTGCCATGAGAGTCCAAGTAAAGTCACACAGTGCCAAATTAAAGAGAAATATGGTATTGGTAGTCCATGTCTTCATGCAGTACACATAATGTCGTAGTGCAAGTATGTTACCTAGAAATCCTGCTAATAAAGTGAAAATGCAAACCAGAATCAACAAATAACAGTACCACTCCATCTTAGGATTTCTGTTGCAAATGAAAATAGAGCATGTACCATTCATCATTTTTCCAAGGAGTATGCCTGAAGGGAAAAGAGAGACCAACAGCTTTAAAATAAAAAATGAATTAGATGTATTGAATTTAAAATTCAAAATTTTAAAGTTAAATCCAGTATGTTTGAACAGGCAAAAGAATTCAAAACATGGTATGATGTACAAGCTCTCCTCTATCTGAAAAAAATGTAAATTCCAAGTAGGTAACACTTGGCCCTAAACACTCTGTGGTGCCAGCACAGGCATATCTTCATGAAATTTTATCCAAACCTTTATATTCCTTCCTCTCTAATATTTAGTGTAGTGTATGACAGATGAGAGAAAAAAAACACGCACCCTCAGTAACAGCAGCATCCACTTGCCCACTAAGGCGTCTATGTCTGTCTTTGGAAAAAGCAGAGGAGAGGACAGAAGGACAGTAATTGCCCACACTCTTCCATCTTTATTTTGACTGCTTTAGGCAACCATATTGTGCCTAGACACATGCGTAATGTGGGCAGCTGTGCAGTGGGCTGTGACTCAGGTCCAGAAGACAGCATCAAAACAAATCAGGATGAAATCCTGCTTGTGGTGAAGGCCACAGCAACCTTTCCATCTAAAGCACTGGACAAACTGCTTTTTTCTTTTTTTGTTTTTTCTTTGGCTTTCTTCTGTAAATGAATGTCCCAGGCCAAAAACATTGTGTTTATGGTAGGGTCAGAGAGAATGAATTTTGTCTCACTCTTTATGGACCGATTTGTATCAATGCCCGTTATGGAGTATCTGAAATCTGGATCTGCAATGTTTTTTTCAAAGCAAGGTTTTTATGCTTGTAAAGTCTTATATTTAATCCTGATGATTTTGTACTCCTAATAAAAACAAAATATAGGCTGGAATATTCTGCCAGAATGAGCTGTCACCAGTTGCAGTTTGTTATGTTTCTAGAAACTCTCTCCAAATGATGCAGCAGATGCCAAACTCTAAGATCTGTCCAAGTAGGCGCTTTGTATGAGAGTCATCCAAATAGCCGTTTATAGATCAGAGTCCACCACAGCACTTGCTAGGATAAAATTTTACTCAGTACAAACCACACTTTGAATGGAAGAAAGGACTTTTTCAAAATGTTATTGATTCCATGAAAATCAGCTTCAACCATTAAGTTGATAGTAGTGTTTTTTCTGAACGTAATGTTTTGCTTTCATGTTAACTTTAATACAATATGACTTTTCCAAAAGTATGTTTGCAGACACAGGTCAAAATATAACAAACATGAGCTACAGTGAAGACCTGCTAAATAGAGACTGCATTATTGTGCTTTGCAAATTTATAGTTTGCCAAGGCAGTGAGCTGACCAAAAGCTAGTTCAGACTGTACTCAATGAAATTAGTAAGGAAAGTTGTTTCTCTAGAAGCTCAGCAACAAAAGCAGTCAAATGACTTTCCAGAAAGTGAATATGGATAGGAAGCCATCTGTTCTACTCACAGTGTATTTCACAGGCGGGGAATGTTTGCTCTCTAAATGTATTTTGTTAGGCATTGAAGCACTGTACTTTAACCTAGGGTAGCCATACTCTTTCCCTACTCTTCTCCATAGCCTCGATGAATATAAAAAATTACACAAGCTTTGTGCATTTTTTCTTCTTCAGCTGAATTTTACAAGACATCTCTGTAAATTCTTTAAAATGTAGCCACTCTAATGTTGAGTAACATTTTTTATAACGTGTTCAATTAAAAAAGGTTTGAATACGTACAGGAAAGTTACCTTTTCCTAAAATCCTCTTGGCTAGAGATCACACATGCTTTGAATTAAATTGTATTTCCTACCTCTCTGCCTTCCTTTTCAATAATTACAAATGAAGGCACTAAGCACTTGATTCCAGCTTGTATTGGCAGTATAAATAAGCCCTGAAGTGGCTACAAACAGTATCGCCACAGCTGCATGATGGACTTGTAATGTCAGATTCCTGATCTCATCCAGCTCCTGGAAGAGGACTACAGGTAGGTCTAAATGGAGAGTGTCAGGCAGCTGTGCCACCTGCTCCACTTTGCTGTAAATTGGCTGGATATGCGTATCCTTGTAACTGTATTAGGCAATTGCATACCTGAACTAATAAATCCCATATCCTCTTCACCACCTTCAGTTTACTGGACTGTACTCAGCATTGAACTATACGAAGTTAGTCGTATAGCTGGAGGGGCTGGAACTGCACAGCTGGGTAACCTCCACTTGGAGCTCAGAGAGTCATTAGAAAATATGTCTCTGTTTGTGTAGGCACTTCCCATGTGTCATCTACCTTGGCATTCATATTTGAATTTTCTAAAATATTCTTACTGTATCCTATTAATTCTTTGTATTGTAGTAGAGATTAGAGGCCGTAACCAAGAATAGATTCTTGAAACAGTGTGCTTTGCAATTGGTGTAAGTGACTTACAGGGTGGAGGCAGGGGAACAGGTGCAGAGATAAAAAGAACCTTTCCTGAGGTAAAATAATAAGCAAAAGAACACAAGGGGTTCCAACCCCAGCTTGGTGCTATAAGAACTCCTCATTTTCCATCAGCAGAATTTGAAGTCTTGTACAATCAGGACTCGGTTTCATTGAGTTCCAGTTTCACTTCACTGGGAAGACAGTCAGCACACCCTGCTATATCCTGAGGCCATTGGAGCTACCCTGATGTCCACTAGATCTGCATATGTGCTGTAAGGATTTTTAGAAGTGACATGTTTTTTTATATCAGACAATGGAAAGTTTTCTGTCTACTGTTCTAGCACCAACAGAATAACTCGAGCTACAGGATGAGACATCATCTTCACAGTTCAGAATTTTGCATCTGTAGTTTAAGAGAACTTTCTGAACATTGCTCAAACCAGGACAACTGCTAAGTCCACGTATTCTTAAACAAAGCCAGCCAACACACATACGCACATCTTAGCAGTGGCAGAATGAGCAACAGCACCATGACATTATACTGTGACAGCTGAGGAGTTGCATATGTTGTTAGTACTGACTAAGAACAGACTTGCCAGACTTTGATGAAAGTAGGATTGGGTTTTCAAGGATAAAAAGGTACTCCAATTTAGTGAGATTAATTTTTCAGCTGAACAGTTTCAGCCATTGATGGAGATGGCCAAGAACATTAAAAGGACAGAAAGAACAATTGCACAGTGGGGCATCCAGAATTAAAGGAATGTCTTTGATTTGATGAAGGGCTTGATATTAGAATATTATACATATGCCCAGGAAAGAGTTAAAGTTTAGGGACTCCATTGTTCATAATTAAGACAAGAAAGCATACTAAATTCATGGATGAGAACTTTGTGTTTCTCTTGTAAGAAGGAGTCTAACGAATCCAATCTTATCGGCCATGTATCTAAAGATGCTAGAAAAGTTTTTGTTTATAAAAAAGTGATCTTTTTGATTGACTCAGTTTTTGTACCTGCCTATTGGGTTGTCTCTTCTCCTGGACCTGAGAGAAATAGGGCTTAGGTCTGTGACTCTCTTACAATTTATATCCACAAGCTCCTCTGTCATTGTCCCTGGCAGAGTCTGCACCCTGTTATAGAAAGTCGGGCGGGTTTTAGCTGATGAACTGATTTACTGCCCGGATTGTTGCAGGGTCCTAAATCCTGAAGTCTCTACTACCCCGTGTTCCCCTTGTACCTGTGATTTGGCCTCCAAAGTCTTGAAGTAGATAGAAGACCTTATTTCAGTAAAAAATTACTTTTTTAGGAAATATCTTTTGGAGCTAAGAAACATGTCACTGAAAAGAATCTTGATTTATGTATATAGCTAATTGTAGTTCACAGTTTATCACTGGTAGCCATTCATATGGCATTTAAGTTGTATTTGCAAGGTTCCATTAGGTTTAGCATGTTTGTTTATTTAAAAAATACCTAATTTTGTATGTGTAAATATATCCTAGGAGCCATATTCTTCCCTGTCATACCTGTGGGGTTTTTTTTATATTTTTAACAAGGTCCTAATAAGCAATGGCCTGAAGTAAAAAAAACAAACAAACAAACAAACAAAACATTAAGCTGAATTAACAGTGTATTTTATGTAATTTTATTCCTTATCTACTCTCTTTGCCTCTTGCTCCCACTTGTTTTCTATTTGGCATGAACTGTTCTATTTGTTGGTATTACTCTGAGAATTTTGTTTACCTTTTGCAACTGTATTTTAATCTGGTACAAATCTATTCCAGTTACGAGATAGGTTTCCCAAATTTCTGACTATTCAAACACCAATATATTTCTGTTACATGTGCTCTCAAAGCTTACCCTTTTATCTCATTTTATCAAAGTAATAAAGCATTATACAGGGCCTAGATTTTCTTATAAAAATATCAAGTGTTATTTGCAATTATTACTTTAACATCTTACCTGTTAGGTAATCGTCTCATGCATTCCCTTTTTATGTTCAACTGAATTGATGTGAAAGGATACATAATGCAATGTGAGTATTAAGTGGAGCATTTCACATATTTTAGTTCAACTACATTAAGCATATTATACGTACTAGTACAATGGGAACAACAAGTGATATACAGCAGTATTTGTATGCAATTAGGTAAGTAGATTGTGCTAATTTCTAATTCCTTTCTTCTTAATGACTCAGTTGGTATTGTGATTAAGCTACTATTTTTTTCATCAAAAACTGATGTTCGTGTACTTACTTGAGAGTTAATGAAGTCCTATATGGCAAACATAAGCTACGGTAGAAGCATAGCTAAATTGTAAAAATTTTCCTGGCAAAGGCAATATTTGTGAAAAAGCACTTTTAAGATATGAAATTTACATGAATGTATATGTATTAATCATCATGCAATAGTTACATAGGGAAAACTATATTGGTTTGGAGAATACAGGTGCAATAAATAATAAATCTGTCTCTTACCTGTTTTAGTAAGGTTGGAATTATCTATTTTACAGAAGTCTAGATTCCCAGCTGTGCTTTTCCTCTCCATTACAGTCTGGACCTTTTAAAATCACAACTTTATTTTGCAAGTACTGTTTTTAATCCAAGGTGTTGCTAATATTCCATATGCAATGGCAGCTCTCCAGAGAGTAGGTATCAAACTGCAAGGGAGATATCTTTTATCATTAAGCCCCTCCTCTCAGTAAGTCAGGATAAATTGCTATTGCCATAGCAGCCTCTGCTTGCTTTTTAGAGAAGTACAGACTTACTGCACATCCCCAATCTAGCTAGGTCTGGGGCTGTCATTGTTTCCTGCAGTATAGGAGAAGAAGAGTACAGGGGCTTGGGGCATGTATAAGTGTGTTTGCACTTTCCCTTTCTTCCCAATTCTTCACTGCCGGAATCCTTGTTATTGCCGCCCTACTACTGGACTGGTCCATGGACTTATGTCGCTCTTACCCCATCGCACAGCTTGGTTAATCCCACCTACCTGCCTATCACTTCTCCTGCCTCACGGTTCCCACCTTGTTCCAAAATCTTGGTTCTGTCAAAAAACTCCTGTCCTCCAACTGCTTACTCCAGAGCCCAAATCATACCTACCGCTTCAGCTCATAGCCCAGGTTTGCTACAGGTCCTCCAGTCTTCCTACCCCAAACTTACATCTCCAGTCTTCATCAGCACACATCAATCCTGGGGTTTTACTGTTTCATTCCATAAATTAACACCTCACATTTTGTACTGATTTGCCCCACTTTATAGCCTCCCCATGTGTCCAGCCCTAATTCATGCTGAAACTGGACTTTGCAGTTCAACAACAGCTCCCAGAGATTGCCTCCATCCCAGAGCATTCCACCTCTCAGTCTGCTATATCACCTCTTTTGACATTTCCTGTCCAGCTCATCACCTTCCTTCTGTTTTTCCTATTTGAACATCTTCTAGCACCTGACTGCACTATCTCCTCATTAGTTGCAGTCCTTCACCTTACTGCTTGAATTATCAGTTATCTTCCTTATCCCTCTTAGCTTCTGCATGGCACTCTTTGCCTCGCAAAAGCAAATTCCCATCTTTTGGGCTTAAGCAAGAGTCATCTTTGACTCAAGGCATGGCTTTTCTTCTGATACATGGAGTTTCCCTCTAGTCCAGGCAGTTTCTTTCATCCTCAACTCGTCCTGCAGTCACCTAATCAGAAAGGTAAATAATCTCTTTTTCTCATGAGACCAACAGACCTGAATCCCCAGTTGTTTTCCATGTCTGTGTTTTTCACAAGCTGGATAAACACATGTGATGAGATCATTGTTATCATGTCATATAATATTTGACCTGATGCTGTCTATAGTCAGTGGAAAGAGACAGGCAACCATCAAGATTTAATGACTGTTTTGTTATTGATCAAGAAATAACTGTCAGCAAATAATGGATCTCACACAGGCCAAGGTATTTATGACACTTCAGAATTTATAAATAGACTTGTTTCTCAAAACATTGCTCAAATACCAGTAAAAAGTGGCTCTTGACTTGAGGTCTAGACTAATTCTATGAGACCTTTTCTACTGTGGCATTTGTTTAGGGTGTAACAGTTCCTAGAAAATGTGATGGTTTAGGCAGCTGCCCTTCCAGTCCATCACTCCTTCCCATTTTTGCACAGATGTGCAGCTCTACTGTTCATTGAGCTTCAAGTTCAGCAGGTTGATGGAAGTGATTCACATGAAAGAAAAAAGAAAAAAAGGTACATTTTCTTTTTTTCTAGATGGGTCAGTTCCCTGCTTTTGTTCACTTGTGCATGGCTGCTCATCTTGCTGTGCCAGCGGGAGAGCAGAGTGGATAGAGCTATTAATGGCTGAGACCAGGAAGCTTCGAAAGCTGCTTAACCAACATGTAGAATCACATGTAGTGTATGTAAAACCACAGCCACATTTTGATCAGGTGTCACAGACGTGTTTTGTGGACTCCTTCAGACCTAAACCTCAGTGATTCTGATTGATAAGAGCCCAAACCAGTTTTTCATCAGTTTGTGGAAAGCAACATTGTAATTTTGTAGAATTAGTATCTGTTCATGCTGAACTAAGAAGAGTCGTTTGGCTGCATGATAATAAATCTGTCCTCCCCGTACAGAATGGAATAACTGGATATAAGTTAAAGTACAGTTTAATACTCTATTTTTGTTTTTTATCATGTAAACGTATTTACTTACTGAAACGTGCTTTCTCATAATATTCATACCACAGGTCAGTTGCTCCGTCTGAAGATGTTTCGAGAGGACCATGGGTCTTGGATGACAATGTTCTTCAGTACCATCCTCTTCCTCTTCATTTTTTCTCACATTTATAATCTGTGCCTCATTATGGCAGGGAATATGAGGTAGGTTACAGCATTTCTTTTTGTTTCTTTTGCTCTAGAATATATTCTACTGGAATTTTTTTTTTTGGTATTATGCTGCTTTACAACAAACAACAGCTTACCAAAATGTAAGCATACTAGTGTTCACTACCTTTTTTTATTCCTCTGCTTTCTGAACTTAGGTAGAATAGTAATTTATTTGGTTAATTAACCAAGAGGATTAAGGTACCAGTTATGAAAAGTGGGGTCCTAGACTAATGATAGCAACTATTATGTCACTATTGTGCATACTCAGGAAATTCAAAGTTAAAGTTAAAAGAAATTGAAACATCCAAACTTGTGGCAGCTCACAAATATTAAATGTGTAGTATAGAGCTATTTTGGTTATGCAGAATAGTATTTGCTGATCCACATTGTTAAAAATATTATTTAAAATCTTTCTTTTTCCCCATTAGTTGCTCTGACGGGGCAAAGTTATAGTTGTCTGAGGGATGAACAGCCTTTTTATTATGTCTGGATTTATTTTAAATGGATCTTTTAATATTAATTTTATTCTTTCTCCTATTATCTCAAAATTAACACCACTTTCACATGTTGATTTTAATGAAAAAACCTACATTATTAGTCACCTGATACATACAAAATTAGTTCATTGGACAAAAATACACAGTCATGTTGTTTAAGAAAGGCAAAATAGCATCTAAAGAGTTTTTAGCAAGGAACAAGAAACCCAATGTATATGTGAGTTGAATAACAGTGAAAATAATTGAATAGCTTGTTCTAAGCAGAATATCAAAGCCATACCAACAGAGTCTGATCAAGAGTTATTTAATGGGCCCTGGTGTGGTATGTTACAGATCTTAAGTAAGTCAACAAAAATGTGCGTGTATAAAGTCCTGCTACCAATGTGACGTAAACCAAAATGTGAGTAGGAGGCAGACTGGGTGTCACTGAACAAACATAATCGCAGATCAGCTGGGCTAATTGTGAGGTTGTGACACGAAGACTGAATGCAATAATTCGAGCAAGGCAGGTAAAGCAGCAGAATCACCGAACGTTTTAGGAAACAATCATGGTAATGATGTAGTAAATATGAATAGGTGCCCAATAAAAGGCAGAATAATCAGCCCTGAAATGAGGGGGGTTGGAGGACTGCAGGTTTCTGGCTTCCCTATTTACATAGTCATACTATTATTGTTATTATGTTAAGATTTATATTTGGTATTTCTAATGCTTCATAAACTATAACTAGCTGTTATAGTTTATATAGGCAAAGCATTAAAGATTTTGAAAGGTTGACTCATGTCTGAAAATCAGAGTTCATTTGTCCTTGTCAACATTCCTGCTCCCTGTATCTGTTACAAACTTCCATTAGCTGCACTGAAGAGATTGTGTTGCAATCAGCATCAACGTTTATGGAAATAGGCACAGCCTACTACTAAAATAACTGGTGTCAGTCAATCTGCCCCCTTGCTTTCCGTGGGGTGAAGCCTCTCCTTTACTGGGGCTTATTACCCAGCCCTACATTTGTTGTGATCATTTTGGGAAGCTGACCATGCTCTGCTCAAGGAATAACACTGCCTTTTTCAAAGTGGACTGAAGGCTTGTTACAGCTGTTTTGGGTGTCCATTCCAGCAAAAAAAGCAGCAAGCAGATATGGAAAAAACAGTTTCAGTCTCAAACTGCCCAACATAAAACATCAGTCAAACAGTCCTCTCAAAGTTGAGGTAGAATAATGTACTTCTGAAAAGTAGAGGTACTTTTGAAAAATTGGGGTTTATGCAACAGTCATAAAAGCCAAGTACTTCATGTTGCCATAACAAAGCATTTCAGAGTTGATTATTTTTCCTGAGTAAGTGTAATCCTTAAGCTATTTCCTTCATGTTTTGCACTTCTGTGCAAAAGAACATCTCTGTCTATGCTTTTTGCCACAATCCCTTTCTGAAATGGCTGACACCAGAGAGACTGGCTTCCAGGAGAAAGGTCAAAGTCTACCTGGCATAGGGGTTACAGTCTTTGTAGAGACAAGCTGACCTTTGTGCCTATGGATTCCTGTGAAACACAAGCATTCAGAATACAAGGGCTATGAAAGCCTTACAATTACTGTCTACAAGACTGAGTGAAAAACATTCTTTTTTTTTGGTGTGTGTTTGCTCCTTGCCCTGTCTCTGATTCAGCTTGCCCTGTGTGCTGGCAGGAGAGTGATTCTGGCATGTTTCTTTATGTCAGATGTTTGGTCTCATCAATGACAGTCCCTTTGCAGCACTCGAGTAGGAGAATCATACGTGTTAAACGTGCACACCGGCAGGGATAGCCACAGCAGAGGCAATATCCTGTTGAGGGCTCGAGAAACCTGTGCCAGGAGTGCTTTAAAGTTCTGTCATGTTACCATCTCTAAGAAGATACTACAATTGCCAAGATTTGTTTTTCTTAAAAAAGAAGTTTTTTAAAGGCACTTGATGTCTGTCTTACTATGGCAAACCTAAGAAGTGTGAATGTATCCCTTAAGAAAGGGTAGTGGTAGGGACTGTAGTTTGCTGGGAAGACCAAAAGCGGAACAAATTGCTCATATTTGAATATATATTATGGAGCTGTTTGCTGGGTGAAAGTATGACTGTTTGAACTGAACATTTTGTGACAGATTAGAATGTATCTTTGTAAACTTTAAGTCCCTCTTTTCAGTAGCATTTTCTTGTAGGGACAGTTTATGGCACTGACCCACTGTACATTAGGTCATTGCTCTTGTAGTCAGAGCTGAACATCTGGTGAGGAAACGTGTCTGAAAAGCTGTCGGAGAATGGTCTGCAGCTATTATTTCTTACTGCTTCTCATCCCTGAAAAGAGTAAACAGAAGCAGAGCTGGGCAGAGGGCCCATGTCAGGCCAAATTTCTGTAACCATCTGAAGGCCCAGCAGGGTTGAGGCACAAGCTTCAGGAACAAGGCATTTGGTCTATCTAGTCCTTCTTCACAAGACAGTTGTGGAATAGAGAGGATAAATGTGAAAATAATCCGAAAGCAGGAAAGGTTCAGCCGTTATTTGGGTTTAAGTTTATATTCCTGGGGGGAAGTATAGCAGGACGAGTCAGTCAGAACAGAGCAGCAGCCCTCTGGAGAGCAGGCCTGCTCAAGGCTGCTGTAAGAATAAGGCAGAAAAAGTGTTTCCTGAAAAAGTCAAATTAGCCATAAATAGTGCTTTATACTCAAATGAGATGCGAAGATTTATTTTGGAGTAGGTTTAATACTTAGGGAACAATAAAACCAATTGTAGAGGATCAGAAAAAATATTATCTTGTGTGATGCCGGGGGCTGAACCAGTGGGAACTAGGCCATTGAATTTCCTATGTAATCCAGAATTTTAAGTTTTTGATGCAGTGAGAAGGGCACTTCCAATTACATCTTCTCAATGGACGTGTGTCTACGTTAGCCAGTGATACGGTAAATTGTGAGAGGGACTCTGGTACCACACAATGTGACATATTTTGGCCCGGGGATCTGCTGCTCATGCTACAAGTCTTGTGGTGGTTTTGTGCACACAAGCAGATGTACAATGTTGGCCACATTGCGGTCTGTCACTTTTGCGCACAATGGTCCATCACACATGTACATGATGGTCCTCTGCACAGCGAGCCCAGGCAGCCTCATGAAGAGGCTAGTTGCCATCTAAAGTGGCCCTCTGTGTCAAATCCACCACTGTCACTTTGCCTGCTCCCCACTTTTCTTTGCCCTCATATGACTGAAAAAAATCCCTCCTTCCTTTATCCATCTTACAACAGCTGTGGGAGCGTGTTTGGAGGTCGTAATTCATAGTTGATGCTATTTCCATCAACACAGACCTGCGTATAGTATACAGAGGTTTTTTTTGTATGGTTACAGAGAATAAGAAAATACTGGCTGCTCTCTTGTGGTACCCAGCTTCTGCTTTGCTGGTATCCTTTCTGCAGAAGTGTCTTATCATCTCCTGTCACTTTATTGTAACATTTTCTTTGACGAGTGCTCTGAAGTGGGGTAACCAGTTTCCTTGGAAGCTGAACCAGAGCATTGTCAGTGGTCACCAATGGAGGCTGAGGGGTGTGATCCGGAGACGTGATGATGAGCAGTAGTTGCACCCAGTCACACAGTTAGGGCTATGAATGCATCCCGGGGTCCAGGCCTCCTCAGTGTAGCCAGGTGGCAGTCTGTCCATGTGTCTGTCCAGGGAGGTTACAGCACAGAACCTCTGGGAAGATTTTGTGCCACTGGCCATGCCTGATGTCCCCCAACCCAGTCCGGAACAGTGTGGTCTTGTTCATACAGTCCTGAGCAGGAGATTATTCGTCCAGTACCTTAATGGTCTTTGGAAACATGAATTGGGTCCTTTAAGTGCTTATAATACCTTGTGCTGGATATTATTAATACCATGCAGTCAGTTATTGAACAAGGCCAATAACATTAGCCAAGGACAAGGTTTCTGTTAGAAGCAGTAAAATTTATTAAGCAGGAGTGAGTGCTGTTGAACATTTGTAGCAAACCTAAAACTAGTATGTGCGAAAGAAGCTCAGAGCCCAGCATGCCAAGTAAAACCCTCAGAGGATCAAACAAGCAAATTGTTTTGCAGCTGGAAATTCTTGAAAGCTAGGGTCAGTGTTGCTACCTAGCTGGAAGACTTTCTTAAAACATTTCAAAAACAAGAGTTCGTGTAATGAATGGTAACAAGGGAAAGGTGAGAATAGCAGAATTTTTTTACAATGCTTTATGGTAATCCATGGTTAAAAAAAAAAAAAAAGAAGACAAACCTCATTAGAGTCATCCTCTGTCTGCTGCTTGAGGGAAACTGGAGCAGTATTGGGCTATTGAATGCTTAGGGTTTTCCCAGTGATTTCTAATTCACAGCATGTAGATCTAGTTAGGTGCCAAGCTCCATGGTGCTCTCTCACCTGAAGATGTGAAGATCTCCCCTAGTTGCTTGTAATGAATACTCTCTGCTACCTTGCCAGAGATCTGATTTCTGCCCCATGCCTTTGGACTCATGGCCTTCATTTTTCAAGATGCAATGTGGCAATCATATCCAAATCCTGGATAGATAAGCCAACTATTTAGCAGCTTTTGCATAGTGACAATGAGCACACTCCTATTTTTTGCCCTCTTGCAGAGGGTGCCTGGAAGGCTTGTCTCAAGGCAGTCCAGTGGACCGTGAGATACTTGTCCTGCATGTTGTGTTCTATATTTGGCCATTTCTGTTTGTTATTTTGGAGCTTGAGTCGAAAAAAGTAGATCTGGATTTCATTAAAAATTAAGGGTTGTAAAGTGCTGGTGAGAGCTGTTAAGATTTTGAAAATGATGACTCTAGAATTATCTTGGCTTTCAAAGCACATTTAGATCTCTCTAAGTCAAAAAGCCAAAAGCAGTGGAAAGAGAGTAGTTTGCCCCTCAATGTTTTATTATCTCTTGTGTGGTAGAGTAGCCAAACTTCTAGATATGTCCAGTGTCCTCTTCCCGCACATGTCCACAGCCGCTGCCGGAGGAGTCATCAGCATTGTTGTGAGCTACTCCGTGTTTCAGTACTGTACGTCCCCATTGCCAGTGGCATCCTGCATGCTACAAGGCATCCTAGTGTGCAGTTCCAGCATGGTTTCACAGGAAGAGAGGCTTTTATCTTCAAATTAAAGGTGCATGTAAATGTGCTTAGTACAAATGTGCTGTGCAGGTGTGGATGGAAGGTTTCACCATTAAAAAAGTGCCTATGGTGCTTCCAGAGCTCGAAGTTGTGACACTTCTCAATACTTCCAGATCAAGGACGTGTATTTAATTTGCAATGCCCATGTCACCTGCCCAGCAGCCTGGACCCATCTTATATCAGAGCACCACCTATTTTAATCATAAACATTACCTATATACATGCAGTTCAGGCCTAATACGAGTACTGTCCTGGCAGCTATCAAATAACTCTGGCCGCTGCTTGAAGTCCCATCTAGCTCCTGACCCAGTGAACTCTTGGAACAATGATTAACTTTGTGGTATCTGAACAGGTAGGGTGAAGTGCAGGTGTTGTATATTTTTTAGCAAAGTACCATTGAATGTTTCCTTAAAAAATGAGGGACTTGTGTGTTTGTTAGTTAACTAAAGTCATTTAGACTCTTCAACTTCAGCAGTGATTTTGAGCTGTGCAACACCTAACAGATAAGGAACAGAGCTTATTTATTAAAGACCATATTTGAAACATAAATGAAAGTAGGAAAGCTTTTTTTTTTAAATCAAATGGGAAAGAAGAGGACTGCAGAGAGATGGAAAAAGTATTACTGGTGGTCGTTCTTAGTGCTATGCGGCAGGGCCCACGCGGTGGCAGCAAAGGGCGCATTTTAACGGTAGAAAAGCTAAATCCACTGGAAGCACAGAGGGATCCTTTCTATCAAACTTTTTCTCTGGATTTTTCTGTGCCACAAGCAAATTTACAGCCCTTAATTTATTGTGTCTTTCTTTAAAGGAATTTGGGGTCTTGAAATGTCCAGGGACTGTCCCATATTTTTGTTGCTTATATGTGACTTTTGTATGCTTGACATACTAAGATAATCTAAGTCAGTATCTACATGTATCAAAGTTTTCAAATTGTATTGCTTTTAATTGGAGAATATATTACCTTAAGAAAATCTATTATCTCCTTTGTGATCTTGCCTCAGTAAATAATGTTTTGATATTTACAGCTACAACACAGTGATTTATTTTTCACAACATCCAAAAATCAGAGTTGTGACTGCTTGTCTTACACGTCAGCTGTCTTATCTTAGGTGAAGTGATTTTCAATTGACCAAAGGATGTTCAAATGCATCGTTATTCAGTATTGTCAAATGTCATTAAAATTGTAGACACAAGCCATTTTCTCTTTGATACTAATTGTCACATTACTATAGCAATAATACAACTTGTTGGGATGTTGTCTTTGAGTGCTGAATCTGTCAGGAGAGAGTATGGTGTGAATTTATTACCCATGCTGTCAAAGGGTTTCAGTTACTCTTGTAAAATGCTAGGAGAGAGTACATCTTTTTGGTGTACTTTTGTCTTCTCTTATTGCTCCTTTCTTTCACAGAAGTGTGAAATTACAGCAATGTTTACATTAATAGCAGAAATTGCTTAGCAATAAAAAATATTCCTTTATTTGATTTTAATTAAGGTTCATTTTGAAGAGTACTCTGTTTAAATGATTTAGTGACTTGAGACCCAATTACAAATGATCTGCACTTGGCAAATGCATATAAAGAGGGTTTGCGAGGGTTTGCATTTTGTTTAACAAGCTGAAATAAGGAAACAGCTTACATTCCTAAAAGCCACAATAATGGCTTTCTATTAAATACTTTATCTTTATCCAAATTAGATATTGTTCCTTTTCCTTTTTCCTCAATTGCAGCTACATAGAGAATGTGTCCCTAGAAATGTGTGTTTACTGAAGGCTTTATGCCACATCTTATTCAGGATTCTGTGTTTTAGTTTGTTTGATTGCTTTTTAATGAGTCAAGGATTAGTCATCATTAGTATAATTTGTAGAGCAAGTTTTACGAACAAGCAAGAATGTGTTTTTCTAACCGCTGTTACTGTTCTACAGAACTGCAAGGTTTGTGGAGCTGTATTAGCCCCCCGCCAGACTACCTTCTTCACTGTGTCTACCCAGCCACATGTTTCATGAGCTTTATGTTGATTTATCTGTTGTATATATCTTGTTTAGTTATGTATTTATACTGTAGGCATGCCATAAGGCAAATTCTAAATTGCTGCTGTTTGGGGTTTTTTTTTCCTTTGTTTCAAGCTCTTAGCTAGAAAAATGGCTTAATATTTGTCCCTACTCAGCTGGCAAAGATAATTGTGTTATACTGAGCTTCAAGAAGTTCAAGTTTTTGTGAAACCCTGGAAGAAGAAGTTTCAAATCCATGAGTTCTCTATGCTATCCTCAGAGACTAATCCTTATGGGCCATCATGAGTCTTTCCCAAACAGTATGTTGAAAACAGGGACTTCCTCAGAATACATGAAAGTTCTAAACAGCATGGGCTGTGACAGGCTTCCATTATGTAAATGTATATAGAGGCAGAAAGTTTAATACAGTTATAAGAATTATGGATGTAAAATATTGCTCTAAGAGTGGGGAAGGCTGCAGTCTTTAAGTGGTCTTCAAGTGTGGGTTTTTATTGCAGGTTGTCATCCTATGTGGGATCCTAAGGCACAGGTGTCTAGTGAGATCACATCAGCAAAAGAAACCTTGTTTTCCAAATCACTGTGATTGAAAAATCTCTTGAGCCAGCATTAGCACTTGAAAATTAAAGTTTACTTAAAAATTTCCAAGCTAGTTAAAGGTGTTTCCACCTTTACAGCTAAATGTACTCTCAGTGTTATTGCCTCGTGAAAAAGCACTTCTTGGTTCCATGTGCTAAATCTGCCATATTGGTTCTATCTTCTGTAAAGCAAACTTCAGCAAGCTTTTCCTTCTCCTAAGCCAGGAAATGGCAAAGCAAAGAAAACACTTAGTTTGGATATAATTAACAGATGATGACTCTGAAATCCCAAACCCTTTAAAGACTAAGAAATTAATTCCCCAAACCACACTCTCTGTGCAGACAGAGGACAAAATAGTCCTTGCACATCACAGAATATCACAGATGCATAGAATTGTCGTAGACCCAGGGTGGATGGATGTAGCCAGGATACCAAAGAGCTCCCTTATCCATAAAAACATCCCAGAAGTACCTTGTGGTCAGAAGAATCAAAGGCTGCCAAGAAACCTGTGGCACAAGATAACTTCTGTTATCATGAAGTATCCATAATACAGGTTGATCAGTTTGAGAACAATGTTAATCGTTTTGATAGAATGACTGAAATTAATAGGAGTTTGTGGAGAAAACCAAACTGCAAGGAAAAAAAAAAAATTACGAAGCCAAACCATTTCCTGTAAACTGTTTTAGGTAGCTTAGGAGCAAAGGCCAAACCACAGAGATTCAAGTGACACAAATCAGTTCTCGAATGAGTTCTTTATCAAGACATAGGCAGAAGATCCTGCTTGGGAGTTAGGTATTTGTCATATGTGCTGCCTGAATTACTCTCATGTAGTTGTAAGTATTTAGGTAAGAACTGTATTTGTAGCACTGTTGTAAAACCCCCTTTTCTCTAAGAGTTTTTTTTCCAATTTCTAAAATTAATGTCTCTGGTTTTAAGAAGGTTGTCACTGATGAGAGATGCCAGAGGGAAGAACTGTAAGTGCTGAACACAGCCAGACCTGTTAGCTAAGAACAAGTACAAAGGATGCTGGGAGCTGTGGTGGGAAAAGCTTGTGAGAGCCAAAAGTGTGTCCAGCACCAAAGGGGTCACACTCAAACCCTGGGTTGGACAGAGGAGCAAGTAGCCCTGTGACTGTGACACAGCTGTCCTGTGGTGTTGCCATGGTGACACTGATGAGACTTTGGAAATGTCTTAGGGCTGTATAGACCATTTCCCCTTTCCTCCTCTCAAATAAGCATCCTTCCCAGTGCTACAGAAAGCTGACTAGATAAATTGATCATGGCACGATGTAGTTATACTTTCTGCAAAAGTTAATTTATAGCACCATTACACATATTCTATTTGGTTTATTATTTTTTTTTAAATTATGCTTGTTTAAAGTAAAAAAAAATTCCACAGTTTAAACTATTAAAAATGTCAATTAATACATTTGTATTATTGTGAACTGTGCATAAAACAGTTCATGAAGGAAATGTTACCTTGTTAATTTTTTGATGGTGTAGTAAAGTTGACCATTTTTTAACTGTTTTGGTTTACATCACAAATACAATAACAAGACAAATTTTTCCTCTACCCATCCTGTGGGCACTCACTGACATCTTTTTTCCTTTTCAAAGGCACGGGTAATAGCTATGGCATTACTTTTTTTATTTCATACCACTCTGGATTGAATTGACATGTAAACACTGAGACCGTTTTCCCTTAATCACACTATGACATTGTCACTGTGGCATTGTCTGTCTAAAAATACTCTGGTCCATCATCCCTCTTGCCAGTTCAGGAACCATAGCATTGCTATTGCTTATGTGTCTTGTTTTCTTTGATCATGACACACAGAAGTTCAGTTTCCTGAAAACCGAAAAATGCTTTGCTCTAACCCAGATTGTTGAGTTCCAAAGGGAAAAATAAGCTGGGCTAAAGTTAGTGGGTAACACAGCTGCAAGATTGTGTTTGCAGCTCATGATGTGGGGCCATGTGTCTATGGCTAATCATAATGTAAGAAGCTGGAAGTCTGAAGACACCTCCTGAGGCCTGTTAGGATATAGGCCCGTTGGGATGATCTGGGTAGAGTGTAGTGTCTTCTTGTATAGGAAACCAGATCCTTAGGTCCTCTTTTCTCACGTTAAACTAGGAAATCTATAAAGCTGTAATCTGGACTATTAAGAGGTTTTACCTTTGCCAGGGATGAAACTAGAATTGGGGCATATCTTCTGCAGGGCAGTCTGAGGGGAACGACTGCCAGTTTTCAGCAGCTGAGGTGCTGGTCCATTGCTGTCTCTTTCTTTCTCCCATTTGCTTTTAACTCGTAGGAGGACATTCACGTAAACACAAAGTTTTAATAAGTAGGAATTTAATAATGAGCACTTCCATAAAAACAGTGTTTTATGAAGGAAAATGCTTCATGACTCTTTTAATCCTTCTTCATTTCGGCTGAAAATCCTGAAGATATTAAGTACCTGGAATGGAAAAACATGTAGCACAGCTGCCACCGTAGCAAGACTTTGCTTGCTCTAGGTACAGCTGCTGTATTCTCTTTTTTTATCATCCTAGCAGAACTGGGGAGCAGAGAGCCCACCTGCCCCTAGCATCTCTGCCAGTAACGAAGTGGGTGGTAGTAGCAGATGGGTAGGCAGCCTATTCCCCAGCCTCGTTAGGCTGCTGGAGTGGAGGGTGCAGTTGTGATTGAGGCTGCTGAACATGAAAGCCATGGCAGAGAAGAGTAAGAATTGGAAAGTGCAGGAAGAAATTTGTAGGCGCTAGCTTTCCTCTGGCAGCAGCAATAGCAGCAGCTGACATGACTCAGACAAATTTGGCCCATATCGTGCTTTCAGCTCCCAAAGGATAACACTTGGGATAATAGTCTCTTCTAGCACCATTCCAATGGCCCTGAGCACATGTAATGCTTCTCATTTGAGTGTGACTACTTGTGTGAATGAAAGTGAGCACCTGATGTCATCCTTGCCAGATTATGGCCCTAATGCTGCTGGTTAAACTGCTTTTGCTAGAGATGGCAATCTAAATTATCTGTTTTCTTCATCATTTAGAGAAAATGGAAGAAAATGAAAGACCAGGTATACTTTCAGAGAAAATAAGACTTTGAGTTTATTTAAGCATTCATGATTGCAGTCCCCCCTCAAAGTACATGCATTTGTAAAACAAATTTTGTTGTCATCTTGAAAAATCAGAGCACAGAAATTTTTATAGAAGTGTCTGAGTTTAACAAGTGGTAATATATGTCTCCCTGTTGCTTTGTCTAATGTTGTAACCATCAATCATGGAATCATGGAATTGTCAGAGTTGGAAGTGACCTCTAGAGATCATCTAGTCCAACTCCCCTGCTAAAGGGTTGCCTAAAGCACATCACTCAGGACTGCATCCAGGCGGGTCTTGAAAATCTCCAAAGAAGGGGACTCCACAACCTCCCTGGGCACCCTGTTCCAGTGCTCTGCCACCCTCACCATAAAGAAGTTTTTCCTCATATTTGAATGGAATTTCCTGTGTTCTAGCTTGTGCCCATTGCCCCTCATCCTGTCACTGGGAGCCACTGAAAAGAGTCCAGTTCCATCCTCCTTCAACTCACCCTTTGGGTACTTGTAAGCATTAATAAGGTCTCCCCTCAGCCTTCTCTTCTCCAGGCTAAAGAGTCCCAGCTCTCTCAGCCTTTTCTCATAAGCGAGATGCAGTAATCCCTTAATCATCTTTGTTGCCCTACGCTGGACCCTCTCCAGTAGTTCCCTGTCTCTCTTGTACTGGTGAGCCCAGAACTGGATGCAGTATTCCAGTTGTGGTCTCACCAGTGCAGAGTAGAGGGGGAGAATGACATCCCTACCCCACTGGCCACACTCTTTCCTATGCAGCCCAGGATTCCACTGGCCCTCTTGGCGACAA
Organism: Limnodromus scolopaceus; assembly: GCA_028565335.1. Taxonomy (NCBI): domain Eukaryota; kingdom Metazoa; phylum Chordata; class Aves; order Charadriiformes; family Scolopacidae; genus Limnodromus; species Limnodromus scolopaceus. Next base: position 32,491,747 of record JAOXNO010000001.1, read on the forward strand.
GGGCACATTGCTGGCTCATGGATAGTTTATTATCCATCAGGACCCCCAGATCTTCCTCCTCAGAAGTGCTTTCCACTAAGAAAGACTAAGAAATCACCCTAAGACTACTACTGTAGGAAAAATAAATTGTCCACTTAAAAAATACTTACCTGTGTTTTTCAGCAATTGCATGTGTTGTCGGCCTGTTTAAAGAGATTCTATAAATGTGATGTAAATAAAGCTCTACTTCAGTGATTAACCTGCAGGATAACTGCAGTTTGTTTAGAACAGGGCTCATAGGTAACTCCTGTTCATTATTATGTTCATAACTCTACAAATCAGCCGATTAAGAGATGTGCTTGTACATGTGAACTTTTAAATGTTTCATTCAAATAGAGTCTTAGAATTTCTTCTGCTTTCTTCACAGAAATGCATTTTAAGCTTTTTTCCCACTACGCTCATCTAGAGGTTTTGAAGTTAATGTTTTTATTTGCTGTGCAGCAAGAGTATGCAAAGTTTTAAGACAGGACTTGCTATCTTTTTTCTTTTTTTCTTTTTTTTTTCTTTCAATATTTGTGCCAATACCGTGTATTTTGTAGTTTCAACACCCAAGGGAACTTCACCGTCAAAAAAGTAGCCAAAACACCAATTACAGCAAATTGATGCATTTATTATTTTGAATAAAACATTGAATGCTTGCTGTAAAAAGTTAGCTATCACTCCAAAATTCTTCAAGGATTCAAAGATCATTTTGAATAGTGTACAAATAACTACTTATGGCTGTACCAGATGGCATAAAAAATTGCTAAATTAATGAAAAGAACTTTACATAANNNATGTACCCACAGCTTTCTCCATGTTATCATTGTTCAAATAAATTTAGTGTTAAAGCATTATAATCAGCATGACATTTTCAATATTATTCAGACAAAATGAAATTATATCCAATGAGATATTTACTTTGCTCATTCTGTAGGGGTATTCTGTGAAAAGAAGAATGGACAATGTATTTTAGCATGTCTTGGTTGTGTTTGTTTGTGAATCTGTACCTGTATATATATCTGTAGAGACAGAGGAATTTTAAGTGATATATGACTATTTCTGAAGAATAAATTAAGAATAATTGAAATTGCTCTTTTTTATTCTAAAGATGTATACTTTTGCCTAAAGGCATTACTGGGAGTCTGTTATTTAAAGATTTTTTTGTCTTTTTTTTTTTTTTTTTTTAAAGTAAGTAAAACCTCTAATGCAATTCACCAATTTAGGAATGAATGAGGTTGAAAATAGCTGAGCACAAAATTCCAAAATTGCACCCCAAAGTGTTATTCATATATACATGCAAAAAGATTAATGTAAGTTAAGATACAGATGTTTTCCAAAGCAAAACTTTTCCATGCAAAGATTTTCTTACAGAAAATTCTTGAGTGCTGTGCAAATAGGTTAGAGATATTTTTCCACTTACCAATGCTCACCTGGCAAAGTGTAGGTTGGGAATTTATTTTTAGAGACATTTTTACTGTAAAAGAATCAGCATGACTGTGATGGAGAGCACCGCCAGTTGTAAAAGTTATAATGAAAGATTGAAAATGACACGGTTAGAACCTATCTAAATGGAAGCCACCTGTAAAAAGAATTGTGATAAAATGGCTTTCAGTGAGACATACTCTGAAAAGTAAAGACACAATAGGTTCTGCCTCTTTCAGGTGACCCATTTTAATACCTCCAGTCTATCTAACACATAAAGGCAACTGAGAACATAAACTGATACCAGGTAACAGCAGCATGTGACGCCTACAATTAGTTCTCCAGTGTTGAATAAATTATAATAGAATCCAAAGAACCTTTTCCTAGCCTTAAAATGCTTGTGAGGCTGAGAAAGGGAATATTCCTTTAGCACTTACCTGTCTGAAGTAACAGGAGGATGATGCCCTGCTCTGTATAAAGCACAGCCGGGGAACTTGCGCAGGGCTTTTGTTCTTGTCTCAGAGGAGGGAAGGCCAGTACCGTGTGAACTCCCCGGTGCCTCCACCTGCATCAGGGACACTCCTGAGCAGTGTGGCAGCAGTGACAGAAACCTGCAGTTTTGGTTCTGTGACACCAGCTATTAGTGACCTGCGTGTACTGTGTTTCTAAGGCTTAGTACTGAGACTTGCTCAGAGACAGAATAAAAGAAACGTCACAAAAAGCCTGTAAGTTTCCAGGGCTGGAAATACTCCTCTTAGCCTCTGGTCATATGTAGCAACATGTAGCACTTGAGGCTGCAAAGGCATCTTTTTAGTCTTTTTCAGAGTTATATTGTTGATAATTGAAAATGTCTTTCTCACAAAAAAACCCACTGGAAGCATTCCATGTTTTCATATATGCATACAAAAAGGTGAATGTAAGTTAAGATAGGAAAAATTACACGCAGCAAAAAATTCCTGCCAGTAATTTGAAACCAAATTCAATAAGCTAGAGCATAACACCACCACAACCAATCATCTGCCTATCACCAGTTCTTGTGGACGAGGAACATCCACCTTTTCAGAAATTTAGGTGGGTGGTTTTTGGGGTTTTTTTTCAAGTAACAATTGTCCATCTCCTCCAGGAAATGGAGAGTAAATGCTTAATTCCCATATTGGCACAGTTGAGGAGGAAAACATTGTTTTTAATCTATTGCTGAAAGCATCCTGTGTCCAGGAGACAGGCCATACCCCAGGATATTTCCACACAGTGGATATTAAGATCCAGGTTCTCCCTGTTCTGCTTTGCCTTATCTTGCAGCTACATAAATGAAGTGATTCACAGGCAGTAAATCAGCAGAGCGCACATAGTGTCAGAGAGATTGCTTGAATTCTGTGGCGATGAACCTTCCATACGATTGCATGTGCCCATCTAGTATTACTGGTTCCAGCTGCTTTTCATGTCAAAAAGAAAACAGAGTGAAAATGGCTGTAAATAAATAATTATTCTTTTTTTGTTTACCGCAAACTTATGCTCAGGATTTATACGTTAAAAATTACAGTAGTCTGGGTTAGAAAATTTCAAATATTGCTGGGACTTCTGTGATTCTTTCCCTAGGTTTTCCAATTCTACCTTTTCTCTCAGCAATTTTTTACTGTTTCAAAGAAAAACACAGTGGTTTAAAAATGGGGAGGCTTCACGTCTCTTCAGGGTATCCTGGGAACATCTAAGAATCTGACTGGAGATCCCTAAGTCCCAGTGGGAGGCTTGAGATCACCAGAGTTGTTATTCTTTTTGAAGCAGACTCCATGGCATTTGAACCAGCCTATATTATGGTTGCTAACTGCTTGCTAAATTCTATTCTAGAGGTTACAGACTGATATGAGAATTTCATGAGCATCTCTAATAACATGATAAATCAGTGTTTCTACTGAAGCAAAGGGATCAAGATTTGTCTTTTAGAATGACCCGAACAAACAAGGAAAAAGAAAAGTCCTGGAAGCAAAATTCAGAAATATGCAAATTACAGAATGAAATAATAAATCAAAAGGAGTATTTTTTTATATTTAAAGGCTTGGGTATTCTTGCCTGTATGTCATCCTTCTGAGTCTAGGTAGGAGCTGCAAACAGTCTCAGAATACCGTAGGACCAGGAAAAAGCATACGGTGCCCTCAGTAGAGCTCCTTGTCCTCCACAGCAAGCAGAAAATTCCACCACTTTTTATCAAAAGGGGGTTGAGGAAATAAATAATGTTGGCAGCAGTCCTGCATACCTTTGCAGCATATGGTTTAGAGTCGTCAGCAGGATGCCTATACCACACATATGCCCACATATGCCACTTTTTAAAGGAAATTTCTTGAGACAAAGAAACTTGGAGAGTCATGCTCAGACTTTGGGTAGTCAGCCCATATTCACGATACTTCTTGTTGCCTTGTGACACTTACAGGCAAAACTGTGTAGTTGTCAGACTTATTCAGGGTTTTACTGGCTTCCTCACTAGATCAAAGGTTACTTACTGCCTGCCATCCTCCTTTGTTGGATTAACATCAGTACAGTTCCACATTTATCTAATTTCTATTATTATTATATTTTATATTATTATAATATTTATATTGAATACTAATTTATATTTGCATGAAATCAGAACTTATAGCTTGCTAACATTTTTATTTCTCTGTTCAGTTCTTGATTTTAACTTTTATTTTTACTATCCTTTGTATCATTATAAAGTGAGCATTTTTGTTAATGGAAACTTGACATTTAGTTGAACATACGTATCTGTGGAGCCGGTTAAGAACAATGTAGTATCAATTGTGAATGTCTCTTATCTATTGACTTATGCCAAGAGATAGGAGATTTTAAACAGAGCCCTATTTGGAGGTAAAGATTTGAGTTTTCCCAACTGTGGGGTTTTTTTGTAAAGAGACTGTGTGAATTGGAAGGAACAGTACATGCTGTGAAGAGAGACTCTCCACTCTCACACCTTACAGGAAGACTGGGCTGGGAAAAGAAAGGCAGGGAAGGGACTTTATCTTGTCCGAAGCACTGGTCAGATTCCAGGCTTACAAAAGAGTAAGGGCACACTGCTGAAGATTGTTTATTGCGGAATAGTTTAAATAGATCTTTATTTTGTAAAGATCTGCAATTGTCTGCTGTTTTTTAGAAACAAAAATGACTGTGGTTATAAAATTCCTTCTATGTAAGTAAGTCATCTTGTCCATTAAAGGTTAAGAAAGAAGCTAAGTGCATCTTGTTACAGAGGATTCAGTTGTGAAGGAGTATGTTAGTAACACACCAAGTACATCAGGTTTTAGTAGGTTTTTGGAGGCTATGGTTTAAGAGGTCTTAAGCCTGCCAAGTCTAGATCTCAAGATAAGGAAAGAGTAAGAGAAAAGTGAATGTCCATCAGACAGTGTTCCGAAAGACACAGACTTTGAAAATTGGCCCAGCACTTCCCTAAAGCAGTTGGATTAGGAAAATGTGTGATAAAATTCTTGTATCTGTTTGCAACTGACCGGTGTCATCTGAGAAGAGACCCTGGACTTCACATGTTGTCTAACAGCCAATCTTTCCAGGTTAGCCCAGATCTGTTGCCATTTACTGGTGCTTTCTCTTTCAAAAGAGACAGCATAAATTGCACTCAAAAGTAAAAAGTAGTGAAAGGTAGAAACCCATTCTTTCTGTTGAGGTTGTTTGGGTCCTAATAAAAATGTTCAATCGGTTTTTACTTGCTTCGAACTGGTTTCCTAATTTATATTTTTCACGCTAGGAAATTCAATAAGAGAAATACAATTTGTTTGTTAGATGTTAGAGAAATGCTGCTTTGCGGATGGGGTGGGTGGGTGATCATGATAAGGAAACTCAGGTAGGTGGATCACAGGTAACGATGCCTGAAGTTCCTCTGGTGGAGATGTGGATTCATTTTATACTCATATAAAGCTGGTAGTTCATCCAGGGTTTGTTTTTTTTTTTTCCCCTTCTGTGTATGGAAAACTATTTTGAAATTAAAAATTAGAATTAAAGCAGCTAGAGGGCACTGTGGCTAAACATTTGTAGTCTGCCTTTTAACAAGACCTGATTTCCTTGCCAGACATTAATGATAATTCAGAATTAACAATAGCTTTAAAGTTACTCCTCATGTCTTTTGTCATTTCTAGAATGCAGCAAAATTACTATAAAAAGCATTTGAAAGATATGCTGTTTCTGTCTTTCATGAGCTTTTGAATGGAGAGCCAAAAATATACAGAACAGGGTATTACTGAATTCTCACAAAAGAATATATTGACTATAAACTATACGCATATTTACCATGCCATCTGTACATTTTCAGATGTCGAAATCTTCTATCCATTACTCACATTTGTCTAATTAATAAATAATTGTTAAGGGAAGTTGTTACCCGTATGTTGTACTAGAATCTTTATGTATGTAGAAACGTGACAGGTGAGATATTCCTATATATGTCAAAAGTTGTTTCTCCTATCAGAGATTTAGTGCAATGCATAAAATATTACTTTCTGTGTTTGATTGGTCTCTACTCTGTTTGACAACCTGTGTAAAACAAAAATGGGTTTTTGTAACCTGATCAGTTCCTTCACACATAATTAGCAATATTTTATCTGCGAAATGAATCTTACGGAAATTTTACCAAAGAAAGATTCCAGACTTTGACTTACAGAGAATGGCAGCTTCTGAACACATGAGGTTGGATTTAGGGTCAGATTTTGACGTGTAGATTTCCTCAAGGAATGCCTTAGCCCTCTTGTGACATCATTTAAACCAGTAAAACAAACTGTTATGAACTGATACGTGAGCAAAGTACAGCGAGTCTGTCCATAAGTAAACCACTATGAATTAATAAGCAGGTGCCAGACAACACACTCTAAATCACAGGGTAATCTTTACTGGATATGTGATACCTGCATGGCTGATGGAGAAAAAAGATAGACTTTACAAGATCTGTATATTGAGAGACTTAGGGCTTTGGTGCAATTTAAAATAAGTCATTCAGAATGCTAGCTTTTGTTTCCTGTAAAAAATTGTGATAATCAAATTAAATATTACATTACTTTTCATGATTCCAGAGTTCATGGCTCTTTCATCAGGATGTAACCTGGCTATGTGCACGGTTCTTTAATGCAAAGTTTACACCTGACATGGCTGAATGCTTTTATGTATAAATCACGCACCAATGAACTGCTGTTATTTAATAATGCCATCTATTTTATGGAATAATTTATTAATACCACCTAATTTGGTGTGTGCTGGTAACCGTTCACAATTGTGCAGTTCAACTGGGATTAGTTTCATGCTGGGTGTTGCAGCTGCACTGTGACTCAACTCCTCTCTTTTGTCTCTGCATTATTCAGGAATGTGACAATACAGGTAACAGCTGAGCCAGTTATCACTCTCGAGTCTATTGTGGATTGAGTGCATGCTCAAGGCAAAGATAAAATGATTTCTGTCCTTAGGGGGTGGGATTTTTCCTTTTCAGGCTGCTTATGATTGAGCCTATTGTTCCTGATTTTTGGCCTTGTTATTTTCCAGTGTCGTTGAAAAATATGTGTCTGCACCTTTGCAGCAGCACTAAGTATATCCTGGAGAACATCTGAATTTGAAGTAGGCTCGCAAACAGTAAATACTGTTATTGAATTTTTGTCACCCTACCAATAGCTATTCTATTTCTGTGAATATAGCACAAAGTATACTCTTAAAAATGTTAATTGGAACCTACTTGGCTGACTTAAACAAATGGTTGTACTTAAGTGTATTAAATACATGATTTGTAAGATTTGTTACCAGCTTACCTTCAGTACTTTTAATTAAAGGGAACTGATTTTTATCAGTTTGGTTGTTCTTTACTTTCAAGGAGAAAACAGCTATAAATAGCCACCAAAAAGAAATGAAAGTTTATTGAGGTAGGAGTACAAAGACTCAAATTGACCTGTTAGAAACCTGTCTTAGATCACAGGGAAACTACCCAGGATAGTTGATTCCACTCATTGAGACCCAGAGTCTCAATGTGAAAGTAAACTCTCTACATTAATGCTTTGTCAGTTCTGAGGTATGTTTGAGGTGACCCAACACTGGACTGCTTTTATCTCTTTTCCCTTCGCCTGTTCAGCAGGAGACTTGTTTGGGTCCCTTCTGTCTTGTGGTATAAAGATCAAAGCTCAAGTAACTCAGGGATTCAATACAGTATGTGTTTTAAGTAGGCGTCCTCTTAGCAGTTCATTCTGCAAAGCACCTATTTTATAAGTGCAATTTTGTATCATCTCAGAAATCCACAGAAAACTGGTTTTCCTTTATTATTTAGGAAAATTAATGTAAACCAGGGGAAGTATTGTTCTGCACTGATGTTTTGTGACTACTTAAACTGTGATTTCATGTACATGTGATGAAACCTGAAAACTGCTTTTATTCTGATCAGCTGATAATCCTTTAAGCCCAGTGAGAAGTTTTGGTCCCCATAATAATACTTGTCGTTGTTGGCAATGTACTGCACATCTAGGTATTATAAGACCAAACACAGAGAAATATTTTCTTTCACACCTGTTCTTTCCTTCTTCATGAGTCATAGAAAAATAGATGGTTAGAAAGGCAGGATGGATCCAAGTCTGATTTATACTGATAAAAGTCTTTCCCAGATAAATGAAGATGGACAGAGACTGGTTAAGTGTCAGGCTGCATTTTTACTAACGAAATGTTAGAACAGGATGGTGTAGATCCACTTCCCTGGTTCTCGTGTACCTGTATTTATGTGGTACGTGTAGGTATGTGGGTACAAGTGGGTACACAGAGTTCTCACTGTATTGCAGCCCGTGATTCAGGTGAAGCCCCTCCCTTAACCTTCTCTTAGGTATAAGCTTACTTCTCAGTCCCCTGAGCTTTGTCTGTGAAAATGATATTTACCCTTTATCCAGTCCGCCTACTTGTATATTGGGGGCCATTAAATATCACCTAGTTTTGAACATTAGTGAGTTTGACAGGACTCAGATATGCTACCCCAGAGGCTTCTGCCTTCTGTTGGCACTAGGATATACAGACTCTGCCATCTCACGGAGGAGAATCTGCAGCTCTAAAATCTTTTCAATCTAAAGAATTAAATATGTCAATGGACAGTGAAACTGCTGCTTCCTTTGGTAAGCTGTTCTGAGAACTGTTGTGCTGCTTTTCTGGTGCGAAAGTTTCCAGCTCAGACGATTTAAGGTCATCACTGGGGAGACCTTATAGCGGCCTTTCAATATCTGAAGGGAGCCTGTAGGAGAGCCGGAGAGGGACTCTTTGTCAGGAAGTATAGTGACAGGACAAGGGGCAACGGTTTTAAATTGGAAGAGGGGAGATTTAGATTAGACACTAGAAAAAAATTCTTTA
>JAOXNO010000001.1:32500642-32520322 GCA_028565335.1 Limnodromus scolopaceus
TTGTCAGGAAGTGTAGTGACAGGACAAGGGGCAACGGTTTTAAATTGGAAGAGGGGAGATTTAGATTAGACACTAGAAAAAAATTCTTTACAGTGAGGGTGGTGAGGCACTGGAATAGGTTGCCCAGGGATGTTATGGGTGCCCCATCCCTGGAAGTGTTCAAGACCAGGCTGGATGGGGCTTTGAGCAACCTGCTCTAGTGGGAGGTGTTCCTTCCCATGGCAGGGGGGTTGGAACTAGATGATCTTAAAGGTCCCTTCCAACCCAAACCATTCTATGATTCTATTTTATACCTTTCCATAATAGATTAAAGAATCTTTCTGTCTCTGGTGCTTTCTTTTTTTTTTGTCCCTGGAAGGGATATGTATTCTGTGACCAGGTCACCTCTCGGTCCTGTTTTCAGCTGTTAAGCAGGTAGGTTTTAGAACTCAAGGTTTTTTTTCTCCAGTCTTTTTTTGACGCAGTTTTTCAACATGCTATAAAAATGTTGACTTCAGAACTGTCTTCAGCATTTTGGTATCAGTCTTACCAGTGCTATATATAAAGGTAAGATGATTTCTGTTCTTCTGCATAGTGTTTCTGTTATTGATGCAAATTAGCCACACATTTCCCTAAATCTTTTGGCCTGATGTTAATCTATGATAGAGGAAACACTGAAATTAGCACGTTGCAAGTCAAACGGCCTCAGTGCCCAGCAGCTGACTGACTTGCAAGAACACTGTGTGGCAGGGAGATGGCAGTAAGATTTGTGTAGGAGGGGGTGAGTCAAAGTGCAGCCAGTAACGCAAAGCTCAGGGAGGATGCTTGAATCTCGTATGCTGGCCCTGTGTATGCTAGGGAGGAACTGTACAGGTGGTAGTCACTTTTGGATTAAAAGTATTCCTGTTATGATGTTTTGTTTCACATGTAATTGTGCTTCCTTCATCCCCTGAGTTTCTCACAGTGTTTACCTAAGGCCTTTTGAAGCTGTTTACAGTTATGGGAGATTACCTTGTTCCCTGCTGAGAGTATTTGTTGTTCAATAGCAGCTGTTTGTTGGGTTTAGGTTGGTTTTTTCCTGGCTTATAGTAGATGGTACTTTTTCCCGTTTGCTACATTAATAAATAAAAGTGACTATTACTAAGCTCATCAAAAAATGAGCATTCTGACAGGTTCCAGATAGCCCTAGAATGTGCTTATGGTTAATAGTTCATTGGTTTTAACATCCGGTATTTACTGACATTCCCCCAAGTATCCTCAGAAGATCTGCAGTAGTCTTACCTTCTAGTCTGGAATCACATGGAAGTGTTGCCACTGTGAAACAGGGCAGCCAGGTCTCTGTTGTTTAGGTATTTTTGGATGTTACTATTAAAAAGCTGTTAGTGAAATACTGGCAAATAAATAATAACTTAAAAAGATATAGAGTTCATTTCTAGATGAGGTAGTGGAAACAGTACAAAAGATGCCCTTTCAGAAGAAGAATGTAAAATTCAATCTCTAGCATGACACTAGACAGACCAACAGATTCACAGATGGAGTATACTTTGAAAGAACAGTGAATGCTATATAAATGCAGAATAGCACTTTCCAAAACTTCTGAAAGGGTTCTGGAGAGTTGAGGCATGTATTTCCTGGATGTTTCTCCACTTTACCAAGCATGCTTTGGAGAGGGAATGTGTTGCTATAGTTGAAAAAGTTTTGTGGTGCATAGTTTCACAGTCGAACTAATTTAAAATTTCAAATTAAACATAAAATTTTGGCCATTTTTGCAGTTACTCCTTCATAATGCATTTGGGGGCAGCTGGGAAGCCATAGATGCAGAAGTCTGACATCCCTCCTGGACAAGCTGGTAGCATCAACGGACTGTAAACAAATACGCTGTATTAAAGATTGCATTACAGGATTAAAGAATCCTCTGCAGGGGAGTGTCATGCCTTACAACAATCTTTTAAAGTTCTTAAGGGAACACTGAATATGTGGGCTGATAAATCCAACTGGCATAACTTACCTGAATTTCCATGTCTTTCAACAAGTCTCTCATCTAAGTCTTTCAAGAATCTTGGTCAGGATTAAAGTGCAGATATACTCAGAGAAGAACAGCATGTTAAAAGTGAGGAGATAAAGGGTAGAAATAAGCGGTCAGTTTGAAGAATGGAAAGAGATTATTAGGAGTGTGTTAAAGGGATCTGTGCTGGTGTCTGTACTGCTTGTTATTTGCAGAAGTATACTGGAAAGGAGGGTAAGGGATTGCAAAGGTTTTGATGGTACTGCATTATTCAGTGTAGCAAAAATGAAAGCTCATTGCAAAGAGCTATAGAAGGATTCCACAACACCAGGTTAGTAGATGACAATGTTGCAGATGACAAGCTGTTGCCTTTCTGGGAACAGGGCCTGAAGTTAATAGAGTTGGTTGTATAAAAATGTCAGTGCAAAGGTGAGCAGAGGGCAAGGGAGAGAATGTAAGGAATTACGAGCAAAAGACCAGAGAACAACAAACTGAGTTTAGAATAACGAACAGAAAGCACTGTGCCACTGTTCATGCCTGTAGTGCTCCTGCATCTTGAATAATATACACAGGTCTGTTCTCCCTTCAGAAAATAATACGAAGAACTCAAGAATACATTTAGAAGGGTGACAAGGATGATCAAAGGAACACCTTCCGTATAAGAAGTTGTTAAGTAGACTAGAGTCTATGAAAAGGTCTATATAATCATGGGTGACACAGAGAAAAAACTAAGAATAGTTTTTTGCTGTTTCTCATTATAAAATTTAGGAATTATCAAAAGATATCAAAGGGTAGGATGAAAACAAAAGGAGGTACTTTTTTACACAACACATGCTGTGGAATTAATTGCCACAGAATATTGCAGATGTCTGTGTAGATACAAAAGTGATTCTTGGAACTTGGATACTCATGGAACAAAAGTATATTGGGGCTTTACATACTGTGATATCATTTTGGCTTCAAGTTCCTGACAGCTGGGAGTCTGTGATGGGGAGGTATCACCTATAGAGTTTCCCTATTCTAATCCTTTCCTTGGTCATCTGTTATAGGTGCAATATTGGGACAGACAGATGTTTGATCTGACAAAGTACAGCCATTATTATATTCCTATTGTTCTGGTTGCATATGTTTCTTAAATGTTCAATCATAATAAAAGAGATATTTCAAATAGTGTCATATCTGTATTAAGCCCCATGAAATACATACCAAAGAGCATTACAGACCACATCCTTGACGTGCACATTCTACCACTCTCTGAACAGAAAAGTCATGCTTTTTGAGGCTTCCTTTAAGTAATCTCATGAAAGATCGAAATTACCTTCCAGATACATGAACTGCTGATAAAGTCATGAGTGATGACCTTAGAAATCTGGAGATACTTTGGTGCTGAAGGGAAACTTAGCAATAAAGTGGGAAAAAAAAGTGAAAAAAAGCCATTTCCTCTTTGATGATTCATATGTAGAGGCTGACAAATGGGAGGGTTGGTTGGTAATGCTGGCCTGTGTTTATTTACCTATCTGAGATACTGGTCTTGTGTCTAATTCTATTTGGAATTTGTGTACTATTCTATTTGGAATAGTAGCATATGATTCAGTATATATATATTATTTAAGAGTTGCAGCAAGTACAGGGCCTTTGTATCAAACTTTAAATAGCCACCAGAGAATGAGTATTTTCTCATTCTCACAATGCTACTAAACACATAGGAAGGATTATAATGTAAAATCTAACAATGTTGCAAAAGAGTAAGTGAGATTGTGAATTACTAAAGTGCTTTGTGAGAAGTAGATGAAAGATTGGTGAATGTTACATAAACATCAGTTCTACTAGCAGGTTTATGAGTTGATTTCTATCAGACTGTTTACTAGTCTTTTATTATAAAATCTTGTTCTTTCCTTTAAAAGAGACTGCAGATGAAAGAGACATGCAATACATGGACACGAGAAAATGAAAATGGAAAGGTATTTTGAAAGCCTTTTGTGGTACAGCGGAGATAACATTGTAAATTCCTCGGGGTACACTGTGTGCTCTAGTTTTGTCCAAATCCTTCTGTTTGTTAACAAATCTATACTAAAGACGAACTGCCGATTTCATTCAGTCAGTCTCCAGTTCATTCATTCACTTCATACAACACTTATCAGACACTGGACTGATATTCCATCAAATGTTTTCCCTACAGTCCTAAGATAATAGCTAAATAAGCCATCCATAACCTGACCCTAAAGAGTGACATCTTGTTATAAATATCCAAAGAAGCAAACATTTGAAAGTTTAACAGGATAAATCAGCTCCTCTCAGTCTCTCTGACACCCACACTTACACATGCACATGTGTCATGCAACATATTAAACATTCAAACCCTTAAATTAGTTCATATTTGCAATTTTCATACAGTTTATCACCACAAGTGTACACATATTATGGTTTCCTTTTTACAAATCATGTAGATAACACATTTTTGTTGCATGTCATTAGTATAATTTTGTTTTTGTCAGCAGGCTGCTAAATGACAGTGAAGTCTGCAGTGTGCATAAAGCAGCATCTTGTAATAGACTGCAGGTCCCATGTGAGAACTTACAATTAATATATTTAAAGTTACAGCAGCAGTATAGCCTGAAAAATTGCCAGCAATCATTTGATTGTGATGTGTGCATGCATTTCTTTTTGACATGCCTGTATGCATGTCAGGGTAAATCTCCCATGAAGATCAGTGACAGTATTATGAACTCCAGTTAGTGGCCCAACCTTTTACTTAACTACATGGTATTAGTTCCCAGAGAGAATATCAGTAGCTCTGCTTCTGCTGTAGAACGCGTAGAAAACTTGATGGTCTTACTGAAGGCAGTATTTCAGCATCGCTAGTAAAGTGTGCCTGTGTATTCAGAAACCAATTGCTAAGTCTCACGGATTTCCTGTGCAGGAATAGGATGCAAGACAATAGATTGAATTATAGCTGCACTTGTATAATATAAACACAGAGGATTAGTAAAATATTACAGCAGTGCAGATGAAATAAACGTCTTGTTGATTTTCGTTCACTTGTACTAGAAAGTCAGGAAGTTTTTTGCATGAGACTTTTCTTAAAAAATGCAGGTTTTAGAACTGAGGTGTTTGGGAAACTTCCTCTCTATTTCCATAAATTTTACTGTTTTACACTGTGTATAATTCATAGACTTTTAAAGTCAGGGCATTTCAAATGTTAATTACTTTAACAGTTAAAAATATCTACCTGCTTCTACTTTCTGTTGTTTAACTTAATCATTCCACCATTTAATGTTGTTACTTGCTTTTTGGCTGGATTAAAAGGTTCTCTACTTTCAATAATCTCCCACGTAGGTACTTGTATAGTGTAATCAAGTCCCCTCTTAATCTTTGCTTTGATCAGATAGACACAGATTCTTAAGTCTCATTGTAAAGCAGGATTTACTGTCCTCTGATTATCTAGCGGTTCTTGTACTTTTCCTTTTTTCTGGTGTTTTCCATCAGAGCATTAGAATCTGAAACGGCACTCTGAAAATACACATGCGGTCCAAAAATACCTCCATACCTAGCAGTAATAATATCGCAGCCTTGATAGGAATTCCTCTGCTTTTATTCCCAGGGATGTTATCCATTAGTTGTAGTACTGCATTGGGACCATCTGGTTTTCAGCTGTAATGGTGCTCATAGTGTGCTTTCTCAGATGATATCCCTCTTGTTTTACAGATTAGCGCTATTTTATTGAATATTAGAATATTATTCAAATGAGCAGAATGTAATAAATGATCCAAATTATATAACTGTGCCTAAGATTGGCAATATAACTCTGAGTCATCTGCAATTTTATTAACAGTAAACTTGTGGTGTTTTCAAATCAGTGACAACTGATCTTGTAGGACCCCAGGACAAATATTTAAGACTGCATCTTATGGTGCAAAAGAATTCACTACCTCTTTTTTTAGATCTCAGTTCTGAACAACTGGTTTGTTTTAGCATTCAGACAACATGATGGTTTGGAAGGGTTTTATTTTGTTGCTGCTATACAAATGTTGTATGCATTTTAAAGATGGCCTCTAGTTGGTAGGGCTCTTAAATAGAAATTTTTGAGAAGACTCACCTGCATGGGTATTTTGATAATGCTCACCTACATGAAATCTATCATATGGTGAAATGGTACTTTTCAGGATGTTAATGGTAATCAGTGGGGTGAAATAAGGATGCATGAAAAGTTATTGTCAGGTATTTCAAAATATGGATCCTATTTCTCTTGTTAAAAAGTTTACCTAGCTGTTTATAAGTAAAGTAACTCCCTTTTTTAAAGCGAATAAAATCTATAGGCAGCATCCTTACAAGTCGGTTGCAAAAGGTACTGTCTTTCTTGGTTCCTCAAAAACTCACCTTTCTCATTACTGAAATCAATGGAGCTGTGTAAAATGTTATCAGCTAAGGATCTGGCTTTGCTTATGTAATGAGTTTTGGATTCAGTAGCTAGGTTGACAATCAGATGTTCTGAAGTCAATCTTTTAAGAAAAAAAACACCAAAACACTGCTCTGGAGATATGTGTCTTTTCCTTATCCTTCTTCCTCCCACTACCTCCAGAAATACTCCCATCTATACTTCACAGAATATAGAAGGAAATCAGAGCTGTCCTCTCCTAGATGCTGCACTGATGAAGATGTACTTTTTCTGAGAGGTATCTTCCACTTCTCTAATCTGGCCTTTCCCAATCTGTTTTGTTCAAACTCAGATGCCCTTACTGCAAAGAATATTTTCTACACCCTGAACAACCATTAAACTTATTTCAAATGTGTATTTTAACAACTCGGAGCAAGGCATCTGACAACCCATTGTTAGGGACCAAGTTCTGCATGATGTTGGGCTGAACTCACAGTGACAATTAAATGATTTTACTGCTGCCATGGTACAGGAAAAACTATACTGGGAATTTTGTTTTCCTTTCAGTGGAACACCAGTAACTGCTGAAGACTGCAGGCATGAAATACTTGTCTTTTAAGAGTGTTTCCTTTTTGCTACCATCTGTGAAAATTTGAAGCTTTAAACATTTGTCTCATGCATTTATGTGTGGGAGGTGTGATACTTTCAGTTTAATAAATGAGTTTTAGCTTGTTTACAATATATCAGAATTGACTATAATTTGGACAGTGTGCATCTGTTCTGGAAAATGTCTAGTGTGCTTACTTTATAATGGAGTGTGATTATGTTTATACTTGGTTTCTCCTGCACAATGAACCATAATTAAAATTTAATTTGTAATCCTTTGGTAATACAGTATGAAGCTGCTGTCAATTAATTGGAAGCAATTAATTCATTAGATAGAAATGAAAGTACCGCAGGAACAATGAGCATAGACAGCAGGACAGTGAAAACATCTGTGGGAGACAGACAAGCGTAGTTCAAGTCTCCAGGCCACAGAATTCCTTCAGCAGTATTAGTAATCCATTTGCTACAAAAAGATGTATCTGTACCTGCTTTCTAAATCTGTTTTTGCTTTGTAATCTCCTCCTTGGAGTCTGACTTCAGTCTGACTTTATGTGTGAGTTGCCCTTTTGTATTTGGAAATCTGCGTCAAACTGATGAGTATGATTTGGGTTGGCCATTGCCCTGCCTTTTAGGGAGGTGGGCACTCCAGGGAGGATTCAGGGAAGGAGCAGGGACAGGCTAGCCACTGAGCATTTCTTGGTAACTCGGTTACTTCAGGAAACATTTTTTTTCATTCCTAGATAGAGATGAATTTTCCAGCCTGGAAAATGGGAAAAGAGATTCAAAGAGGGGAAGGAGCAGAGACTGAGAAGCAGAGTTCTCTGCCACTATCTCCCAATGGTTAGGCAGGAAAGTTGAAAGGAAGTAGCCAGACTAGAGAGCTGCATGTCTTAGGACCACACAAGGCACACATTCTTCAGATAGATCAGTTTGTTCACCGCATCAAGATAGGACGGTATTTAAGATGTTCCTTATGTATTTAAGTAGTAAAGGAGTTTGTATGATGCATTAAATCTAGCATGCATTAAATCTAGCTAATTTCTTAAATATGGAAATGATGGACTTTCTTCCCATGATCAGAATTCTCTTCTGGGCCACCTCTGGTCCACTAGTTATAGTCTCTTCTCCTTGTTGTCAATGTTGCAGCAGAAATGAAATGTAGATCAGTTACCATCTTTACATCTTCATAATGAACAACCTAGTTGGTGCTCTGGCCTGTTTTAGCTTCAGGGGACCACTTTAATTGATACAGTCAGGGAGTACTCTGGTTAGTCTTGTTCCTTACTGTTACTTATTTGATGGAGAGTCTCTTTCTGCTCCCCCAAATCTGTTTGCATCTCCCAGAAGACTAGTTCTTAGGCTAGTTCCCTGTCCTGCTGTGCATCATGGGCTCAACATAGCATGGGTAAGCCCTACCACTCCTGAAGAGATGGCTCTTACTGTGACACCCACTATGAAAATTTACCTTTTGATATGGTATGTATTTGTGAGGTTGGATATTGAAACCTTTTTTCTGTTGAGACCCTACATCTAGGCTAAAATAGCATCATCCAGTTGATTTTGTTAGGTTAAATTTCACCTTTGCATGGAAAAGGAAAATGCCTGGAGTATAATCTCATTCAGTGTTAGATACAATCTAAGTGACAAGAATAATCTCTGTGCTAAAATAGGACTAACTTCTAATGTTCTCAAAATGATAAGATAAATATGTGCTCATGTTGCCTTCAGCTAGGCAAGAGGAACCTGAGCAGCCTACATCCGTGTTAGCAAGTTGTGTGGCAAAAGAAGAGTGAATCTGTAAGGCAAGAAAAAAAGCTCAGCTGAGGGCTGAGCATCCTCACTCTATGCAATTTGGAGTGTGTGAGGGAGTTACTTCAGCCTAGCTCTAGTCTGGTCCTGATATGAGCAGAAGCGTCACTGCAGGAGCAGAGGAGATGGGAGTTGAATAGGAAGCTGGGACCTCAGTCGTGTGCGGCCTTCCCTTTCAGTTTCATATTTTTCATTTTGCTTTCTATATTCCTCACCACTGGGAGGCAGCTTATGTCCAGGATCCAAACCAGCACTATTCTGTAAAGCAGCCCTGAAACTCATTTGCATTTTGGACAAACAGATGCTTTGTAGAGAGATATGAAACAACATCTGATCATATGCAATGCAAGTTCCAGTTTTGTTCTGTCTCAGGATAAGTACAGAAGTATATTACTTCATGGCCACTAGGCTGTTTGTAATAATTTCCTTTTGTGTGATTTATCTGAAGTTCTGGTCATCACTAAAATGAGACATCTGGAAACCAGTATTTCTCTGGATGCAATACTGTAAAGGAGGATTGTGGGCTAAACCGGGAGAATTGAATTTTAATTCCTGTATACTTTCAGTGTGTATTTTTTATCAAAGTATCTTTTGCTCAATGGATGCACCAAATTATGATTTCTAATTATTATATACCAAAAGCCATTACAGCTTCAGAGGGACTGCCTTGTACTGCTGTTCTTTTGGGGAGAAAAAGTTCTTTGAAGGGAGAGTTGCTGGTGAAATTTGCTATGGTTAAAATATGCACAGTAGTATTATAGAGTGTTAAAAAAAGTTCTGGAGCTGTCTGTAGTTCAGAAAAAGACTGGTTATGAGTTTTTCCAAAATATCCTTGGATGAAATTTTTCATACCAGGAGGAACATTAAGACATGAATAAATTATTTGTTAGTCTTGTTGCCAGCATATACATAAATAAAACACTATTGCTGTATGTTTTCATTGGAACCTAGCATCAACAAAATGCTTTTGCAGTGATACTTTTTTTCCACCCCAGTTTAAACCTACATGGAGGATCTTCTGCAAATAACATGCCAACATATTTCTTATAGCTGTTCACACGTGTCATAGGAGTTATTTTTTGTTTTCTTTTATGACCTGTAGATATCTATCATCTCATAAGAATATAAGAAAGGCTGTAATGTGTCAGACTGTTCCTCTAACTTTTAGAACATTCTGTTTCTGACAGTGATCAGACGTCTGGGAAGGGAGCACAGGAGAAGGATACAGTGATGCTTCTGCCTGGGTACCCTCACAGTTTCACCAGTGCAGTGTTTGGAAGTTTTCTGACATATATATATATTAGTAGCCCTTAATGGGTTTCTTACATGAATTTATAGTATCAGTTTTTCAAATTACATTTTTTGCTACTACAGTAGCCAGCAAGAAGAACTCTAGGCTCACAGTATGCACTCCGTGGAAACTAAGATTCTGATAATTTAATTGAAAGTTTTTTTGTTAGGGGACAGAATGAATAATATTCTCTGTTCATATTATTTCTTCTTATATAATTGGATCCTGTGTATGTCTTCTGCTGCTGTCTACTTTCTTTTCTCTGAAATTCCCAATTTAAGCTTCAAAAATGGTATTAGCTTCAATGGTAGCCAACAAACAGAAGTGGGGACTAGTTTGTATTTAAAAAAAAAAAAGCTGTGGAGGACCAATTTGAATTTATGACACTAATATTCATGCAGCATCACCCGGTGAAATTTCAGTTTACAGTGAAGGAAGAATCACATGAGAGAATGCAAACAAAATGGAATTTACTTTTTGAGACATACCAAAGAAAAATTAAAAAAAAAAACACCATAAAGGGATATTCATACACTTTAGGTGAGTGTATTCCCTAAATTGTCATGGTCTGCATTTTCCTTCCCTTTGTTACATCTGCATTCAGGTGACTCCCTTAAAATTTCTCATTGCTCCTCATGTATTAGTGTGACAATGTAGCTGGCACCAGGTTCCTTGTAAAAGAAAACTAACTTTCTGTGTATTGCCATTGTTAAAAGGATTGTTTTTACACTCAGAGAGTAGTGAAACAGAAGAGAGAGAAATTTTTTTTTTGGTGTAATATCTCCTGTGTTGAGCCTTTGTTTCATCATGACTAAAATGGCACTATATTACCCACTGGACAACAGTGCTGTTTTGGCTCAGGAAGGAGTGCTCCTATTCAAAACACTGCTTCAAAACACTGCTTCAAAGAATATTTTGTCTGCTATCTATTGTAACAGCATTTCTAACTCTTAGTAAACAACGGCAACATCTACTTAGGATTGTTGCTTGTTTTAAGAACACTAAAGAAACCTTTTGTCAATCTGTGTTTGTCAATAAAAAAGGATTTTATTAAGGCTGTGGGACCAGAATTTGACCTATTTTTTATGGTTTGCATAGTGGTGATATCTACACTTAAATCTTTTCCTCCCCTGTTTATATCATCACAGAGCATTCATTTTAAAGAATTTGATCTTGCTGTCTGCAGGTGAAACCAGTTAAAGGCAACAAGAAATCTTATTGAATAAATGACTTGAACTACAATACAAGACGGTGAAATTCAGGGGTGACACTATGCTGCTGTTACCATTTTGAAGCTGAAATAAACCGATACAGTTCAGAGTGTGATGGAGTAAAAATACGCTTATATCTTTTATTAGGTTGATGATGAGTTCTGCTGAGAACAGCGGTTGCTCTGTGCAAGCGCATCAGATGACTGAGTTTCATAACAAAGCATTAATTTTGCATGGTATGTCCTCTCTTCAGAAGTTTTGCAATGTGACTTGAAAAGCTTTATTCTATCTACTGCTCAGTAATGAAGGCTTTGAAAGGGCCAGTCTGATTAAAAATGCTGCCGTTCCAAGTGGTCTGTGGACCACTGGGAAAGAAAAAAGAAAGAATGGTGAAATTGGGGTAGGATACAGTATCTGTCTGTGGGTTTATAAATTCAGGAGAGAGAACAGGAGAAGGGAAGGTGCATTTATTTCTATTTGTAAACATTGTTGAGGCTCTTACTCATGTTTTATGGACATACAGTTTTGTCATCAGCAATTGCAAAACTGCAATAAAGTTAGAAAAATTCTTGAGAAGTCATTTCAGACACTGGAAACTAGGAGAGTCATAACTAAGCAAGATCAAGAGCAAAGAGAGGCAAAATTGAAAGAGCAACGTATAAATATTTCCAAACTTCAGCTCACAGAACTTCCTCGTATGTCCTTCTAGATACACATGGAAATCTATATACAAAATACCTCATTTTCTGCCTTTAGTTTCTTCCATTTTGACTTCACCATTGCAGAAGAAAAAGAATGAGGTTAGGTCTGCTTATGGCTCCTTACTGAGACTTAATACCAAGACTGCATAGTGTCTTAAAGTAATTCTAACCCCTTAGTAAATAAACTAACTTTGTTATAAAAACAGTAATACTCTTTAGCACTTAAGTAATTTTTTTAATCTATGAGAAGATTTGCATTCACTATGTAGTTTTATCTTCTATCAGCCACTAAACCTACTGGAGAAAATGTGGTAGAGAATTTAAGTGACATGTCTGTATTTACAAAAGTTACCGTTTTCATCAGTGGGTTCAAACTCCTGAACTACTGGTTTTCAGCACTCCTGCAGTATTTCATTAAAAACGTTTCCACATTGCCATTCTTGAAGTCTTTCCCCAGATTTGTTCTGCATATGTTTCTGATTTCCCTGCGGCAGATTTTTCTTGACATCTGCTGTCAAGATAACTGTAGTTAGACTGAAGTGGAAAATGCTGTGGCTCTTCAAGTGTGCTGCTTGACCAAAACTGGCACTACAGACAGACCCAGCAGGGGGTGGAAGAAAAACCCAAACAACCCTCATAAATTTGTATTACAACTGGATAAAACTTTTAAGTCAGCATTTTCTACAGAAAATGTCTTTTCTGGCAAATGGAAAATTTTGAGAGGACAGTCTTTGCTTTACTTTTTTTTCCCCCACTTTCAAGGAAAGATGGTGCAAAATGTTGGCTTTTAAAAGAGTTTTCATTACTTTTTGCACGAATCTAAATCACCATGGTATTTTACGGGATTATCGGAAGCATGGTTTGGGTAACTTGTGTCTTCATACTTCTGTGTCTCCAGTGCTCAACAGCCAGGCTGTACCTCTCGTGATGTGCTGTATCTTCTCTGGCAGAGGGATAGTCCACAGCACAGTGTAGGATGTGTGTCTGCAAAATGGCATTTGGA
The DNA here is from genome assembly GCA_028565335.1 of Limnodromus scolopaceus. Taxonomy (NCBI): domain Eukaryota; kingdom Metazoa; phylum Chordata; class Aves; order Charadriiformes; family Scolopacidae; genus Limnodromus; species Limnodromus scolopaceus. The sequence continues at coordinate 32,513,623 of JAOXNO010000001.1, forward strand.
AACGGAAAGTTTTCAGAATTCATCTTTCCTCAGAGAGCTTCCCTGTATCAACACTTTGCACCAGTATCAGAGAAAAACAAGTATTGAAACAATGAATTTATCCAAAGAATTAACGTTCTTTATTTTTTTTTTTTTTTTTTTGTCAGCTTAAGCATGCATATAGAATTAACCTTTTCCAATTAATTCAGGATTTTTTCCAGCCACCTACTTGTTCTTCATTTAAATAAAAGACCAAAAATAATATCCCTGGCAACCTTGGAATAAAATACAGAGTATTTTACATATTTGGCCTATATAATATGGACTAGGAATATTACAATAATGGGATGCAGCAACCATAACTACTTTTTGACATTAGTAGTTGGAATGCATTCATTTTGAGATGTGTTTATATGGAGAGGAATAATATGAGGACTAATTATACAGGAATGAAAAATCTTTAACTTCTTACGTATTTCAGGTTAATTAAGCAAGTATTTCAGATTAATTATGTATATATAATTGCAAATACAGTGTGATGTTATGATTGATGCTGAATTCTTTTAAGTTTTTCAAGTTTAGCAATTATAAACATTGATGTACTTCCCATTAGTCATTCAGGTTGTGCAAAAGAACATTTATGGTCTGTACCCTTTGAAATAGCGAGAACAAACCTTTTGTAGGTAAAAATAACATCAAAGAAGCTGTAGAAAGATACAGCAGGGCATACACTGGCTTGTTAAAAGTAGACACAACCAGGAAATTGGGGTCAAGTTCAGCCCCTTAAACACTTCCACAGGAGGACTAGTCATCTTTAAGCTGTAGACCATTTATATAAACAGACTTTTAAAGTGCTGTCAGATCTGCCCTGTAGGTGACATATATAATTTATCAGTGATCTCAAGAAGATACTTTTTACCTACTAACCAGTAACTACAGAATCTAAAAACATCCTTACCATAAGACATTATGACAAGTTCCTAGGGAGATAACAAATAGAAAATATCTGCTGTACTTGGCAGGAACAAAGGTTTAATATTCTTAACGTGCTGCAAGCTGCATAAACAGCAGCATGGCCATCAGGTTGAGGGAGGTGATTCTGCTCCTCCACTCCCCTCTTGTGAAACCCCGCCTGGAGTACTGCATCCAGCTCTGGGGCTCCCAAAATAAGAAGGACACGGACCTGTTGCAGCAGGTCCAGACAAGGGCTACAAAGGTGATTGGGGTACTGGACCACCTTTCCTATGAAGAGAAGCTGAGAGAGTTGGGGTTGTTCAGCCTGGAGAAGGGAAGGCTCCAGGAAGACAATATTAAGGCCTTTCAACATGTAAAGAGGGCTCATAAGAAAGACAGAGGAAGACTTTTTACTAAGGCCTGCAGTGACAGGAAAAAGGACAAAGGTTTTAAACTGAAAGAGATTGGATATAAGGAAGAAAATTTTTACAGTGATCATGGTGAGACAGTGGAACAGTTCGCCCAGAGAAGTTGTGGATGCCTCAACCTTGGAAGAGCTTGGATGGGGCTTTGAGCAACCTGAACTGGTGAAAAATGCCCCTGCCTATGGCAGGGGGGTTTGACTAGTTGGTCTTTAAAGGTCCCTTCCAACCCAAACCATTCCGTGGTTCTATGATTCTCTGAAGTATTCCCAAATGCTCAGTTACATCTGACCTTTGGTTTAGTTTTGCGCTTTTTCTTTGAATGGAGAAGCCCAGGGCAGTTATTTAATGGAAGTAAAAGAACATATTGTCCTGAAAATACATAAATTCTTTTCTGTTATCAGTCTGGAATTTATAGTGATGTAAGCAATAACCTGAACTGAGCTGAGATAAACACACCAAATTCTACATCCCATTCTGATGTAGAATTTGATTAGAACTGCACCTTTGTGCTAATCTGTATGGACCCAACTTCCTTCTTTTTTCTGTAGCCTTAGGATTCATTTGAAATGCCATCTGTTAAATTGCTAAACTCTGTTCAGTGCTTTTGTGAGAGTGAATGTCTGTCTACTAGGAGTTAAAGTAAATTATTTCTATTTATGTTTGTAACCTTGAAATGTAACTGGGAATGTCAACCCTTCTGATTTTGGCATTCTCTCGAGCAAGGCAAGTAATTCTAGCAGCATAATCTTATTTATCTCTTGTCAGGTCCAGGTGGTTTCCTTGGTCTATATCTGGGATATTCATTCTTAACAAAATTATTTCCTCCTCAACCAAGCAGATTTGCAGTGTCAGCATCTCTTAGTTCACACTCTAGTTCTGTAATCCACAATCTAAGCAGACAAGATGAATGTTGGCATAAGGAGAAATAATAGAAAACCAAAAGACCGAGTTGACAGAACTAAGCAAGTAAATAAAAGGTGTAGATAAAGATTCAGGAATGGGAATGTGAGTAAGGGAATTAGATATTTTCCCCTACACAGATATATAAATACCAGACAGAAATCTGTACACAATGCCAATTACTGTAAAAAGCTATAAAATAAGGGAAATAAAAATGCAGTAGCATGTCTACTGTTGTTAGGTCTGAGTCAAAAAAGCTCAGAAGAATACGTGTTTAATTCTGAACTGTGAGGAATTACAATAAATTAAATGTGTCCTTAAGTATTTTGCTGATGATGCTGTTTCAGTGGAGCAAATTCAACATGTAATAGGCACAAATTTGTAGATATTTCATTCTTCATTTTGTAGCAGGTTTTTAAAGTATTATTATTTGAGCCTTCTATTATATGTTAATGCTAGTATTTGGTGAAATCAATCTCTAAGCAATTTAACAACAAGGTAATATGCACTGCTAATGACCATCATCCATCTCATCTTGAGATTCTTATTTTATTTCTTTCCTGGATAATCACTATCTTTAATGTATCTTAATGAAATGAGATAAATGAGAAAGGTAGGGTCAGCTCATCAGTGGATGTAAATCAGTGCAGTCCAATTGATATCTATGAGCTCACACCTATTTACAGCTTTCCGTAAACTTGTGCAGAGTTTCAGAATTACAGTTAAATAGCTGATGTTCTTTTTGCTTTCAGGCTAGACTCATAAAGCTAACATGTAGTTGTAGTTCAATTAATAAATGCAAAATACATTTGTATATCAATTAATAGTATGAAGTTTTATATTGAAACTGGCAATTTCAAATACAACTACAGCTATACCTAACTATTTATTGAATGATGTATTTAACATCTACTTTTAGCAGTGAATCAACCAGGAACAGATACTGTTTCACACTGATCTCTTGCATTTAATTACTGGTCTACTTCATGAATTCATTATGGAAGTAATCACTGAAAACTTGTGATAATCTTGCACTGATATTCTGAATTTTACTTTTTTTTTTTTATTTTACTCTTTGTGGAGGTTCAGAAATAGGTAGTTTAATATCTGATTGATTAGGTAAAGCTTTTAGAATTGCATTTGTGAATTTAGAAATCCCTACTCGGACTTAGCCCTTTTTGTTCAAAAGGGCTTTACAGTTTATTTGCAAGTCATATGACCCTGAAAATGTAGAGCATCCACTTAAAAGGGAGCCAGATGAGATGAAACCATGAGCTGTTTAAATTTGTGGATCCAAGGAACTATGCTGCTTTCCTTAGCTGACTGTCTGATCCAGCATTTGTAGCTTTTAGTTACATCTGTCTTTTCTTGGAAATCTTGACATGAATAGTGATGTTACATTCTACTTGGTTACAATAATTGCATCTAATTATAGATCATTTCTGATTTTATGTCTTTCTAACATGGTTATATATTATGACTTGGTCTTAGCTTGCATTATTTAGCTATGTGTGTAAAGAATTATTATCCAGTTTCCCAATAGTAGTCCAGTCATCTGCCAAAGAAAATATATACCGTTTTCCTTAACAACTTTATTTTCACTATATGGAAAGTGCTGCATACGTCACACAAAATAGTGGAAAACTAGGACTCCAATGCTTGCAGTTTTATAGCAGTCATTTAAAAATCTTTCTTGATTGTCTGTATATTCCCTTTTGTTTTTATTCACTTTTCCTATCTGAATGTTGAAGACACTAGGCAGACTATCACCTAAACCAGCTAAGAACCATCTGGCATGTAGTGACTGATAAGAAAAGATCAGTATTTTGTCAGAATTATTATGTTCCTTCCAAAGAACTTGGTTGTACCAGGATGCCCTGGCACAATACACACAGCATACTACAGTAGCCAGTATGCAGCAGAATGTATTACCAAAACGAAAAAAGATATTTCAGTACCTAATTGCTTGTAAAATACCTAAATTCTCCCTTTGTCTCTCTGGTAGCCACATGAATGTTGGGAGCAGTGATGTGTTTCACTCCTTACATGCTGCGTGTTGTACTTGGACATATCATTTCATTAGTTCCCTGCTGCATCATTTTGGCCCAATACCTGTTCTTAATTGTAATTAATAAACCAATGGAAATACTGTAGTTCCTGGGATATGGGGCTTTTTGGATATGTTATGGTTTTGTTAAGATATTGAGTGTGGGTTTCTAAACCACAAAAGTTAGAACACAGTTTAAGAGGCGATTAGTTGAGAATTTCAAAACCTTATAAAACATATTGGAGATTTTGAACTCCCTGTCTGCAAACTTCAGATATTCTTCTAAGCAATTTGTGATTGTAGGAGACAGTAATACTTAATTCTTAAACTTATATTTTGTTGTGGAGGGAATTGAATCTTAAATATTATTGAATCCTGTAACCTGATAGTTCTAAAAAAGTGTCCTAAACTTTGAATTTATTTGTATGATTACATTTATTTGAAGCTGTTAAATTGAGCTTCTAGAATTATTGACTATTACCAGTTTGAAAGTAAAAATAGGTCCCCAATGGGACCTATTGAGTCTGGAATGGATCCAAGATACAGGCCCTCTGACTGAGTATACACATAAATCCCTAATCTCATCGAGTGGGTTATTTTAGGGAAGCCTAGCAGATTAGTAACATGATGCCTTGCAATTCCATTAATGAAATCCTGTCAGAATAAATTAATGAATAACATACTGATATTGTAGGCTTATTTTATGGCAATGTAATACAGTTGTTTAAGAACTCATTGCGCAAACCATTTCAAGTGTTGTTGATGTTAAATAGTAACCCATGCAGTTACTACACTACTTGATCTTTCATTTTAACAGTAGTATTGATTTGGTGGAAAGCAGAATTTACAAAACTCTTTTCCGATAACCTTGGATACATATGACTAAGGTTGCAGTCTTACTAGCACATGAACAATGTGAGTTCTGTACAAGATGATTGGCTTGCTTAAAGGAGCTTGTGTTTTGATTTGAGATTTAAGAAACATTCATTTGGATTCTGTCCAAGGATGTTATAACAAAATTCCATTTGGATTATATCAGTCAGAAATGAACTTAAATGCCTCAATGCAGAAGGGCATCATTTCTATATCTATAGTAATTTTATTTATTAATACAATTTAATATTTATTATTTTTCATATCTATATTAATTTTTATTAATTAATACAATTAAATATTTAGAATTGTAAAAGGAATGAAAATGCACTGTGGTCAACATCATTAAAGAGGATGGTTAAAAATACACCAGGAAGAGAGGAAAGACCAATATTATAGGTCTTTTTTTCCGAAAGAACGGAAATAAAATCAGGCTCAGAACGTCTCACACGCAGTGATGTTTGAATATAAGTGTGAACATTATTCAGCTATTTAAATGTGTGCTTGCTCCAGTTTTGGTTTAGCTTTACAAAACCATCTTTAGCTTGGAGTATCTTTAGATTACCATGGGAGTCATCGTGTTTATATTGCTCCAGACTCTGAGAATGTTAACTAAACAGAAAGAGTTGGACCTCAAGAGAGGAGATAATGAACAGCAGATCTTAAGTATTTTTGTTTCTAGAACCTGTAAACAAATGAAGTAAATAGTCAAGGCTCTGAAAACTGGTGATATTAATATCTGCTACTAGTATTTGCATTTGCTGTTTGGGCTCTGGTGAATCTATTTTATGCTGCTTTAAATATTCTTTTCTGTTAATTTTCTTATTACCATTGTGGGTTTCTCCTCTAGTCTGAATGACCTGGTTCTAAGAAGTTCTACTCTAATCAAAAGTTGAATCCTCATCTACATTAGTAAGAAGAAGCTGTTTTAAACTAAAGCAAACTGGCTTACATCACCTACATTCGCAGAAGGAGCTTCACTTCACTATTTCACACTTTTACATTCAGGATTTTAGTTTTTCAAAAGTTCTGAGGTGGGGCTAGAAGCGTAGTGGATTGGTATCCCACAGGTAAAGAACCTGTTGCCCCGACCTGCAGAACTCTTCTTGACTGAAATGGCAATTTGATCTGGGAAATAAACAATCCGTTATGCCAGCTTTTTTAGTTTTGGTCTGTTATCCAGGCATTGAACTTGAAGAAATTCTTTCACCTTGTTTCTCTAAACTTCTGGTTTTAAAGTTCTCAGCTTCCTGTGTAATGGGTTCATGACTGTAATTAACTGTAAATCAGAATTGGGCTGAGCGGGAGTATTCTGAGGTTTCTGGTTGCAGAAAAAAGCAAACCATACACATTATGCCTCCATTAGAAATTCCTCTAAAAATCCATGCAAAAAGGGAAAAAATGCTTTAATAACATTTGTTAGGTATTTGTGTCTGCATATATGTTACTGCATCCAGTTCTGGGCTCCCCAGTTCAAGAGGGACAGGGAGCTACTGGAAAGAGTCCAGCGAAGGGCAACAAA
>JAOXNO010000001.1:32520422-32532404 GCA_028565335.1 Limnodromus scolopaceus
CAGGGGAGTTGGACTAGATGATCTCTATGGTCCCTTCCAACTCTAAAAATTCAGTGAAATTCAGTGAAATTCAGTGTGTAATGAACTTATAAATGTGTCAGGAAGAGAGTCACAACCCAGATTGTTCTGCGACTTTGATCTATCCTTGCTAGTTGTTGCCTTTGTAAGGTTTGGTTTTGTTCAGGGTCTAAGTTTGCAAGGACTGGAGACCTAATTGTTTCAAGAAGGCCAGGTGGCTTCTTAGTGTTTTCATCCCAATTGCAGCAATTACCATAAAGCTTTTCACACCTCAGAAAAATTTGGTGGGATCAAGGTCAGCTATAATTATCTATTTTTCTTTGTTGGCTTTGAAGAAGGAAGAAAGTAGATAAAACAGAAAGAGGGAAGTGCTTCACTTTCTTCACAGTTTCATAAAAGTGATATGTAATGGCTTTTCCCTCCGTCCCATAAGAAATGAGCAGTCAATTTTAATAACAAATCCACACAAACTCTGCTTCCTCCTATCTCTGATGAAAGAAATTAATTACTCAAAAGAGTTATCCAAGAGCAAAAGTTTAAGGAGGAGAGAGGAGAACTTTAATTTTGCTCATTAAAAAGAACAATGAATCTGAATATCTCAGAGATCCATTCAAACACAAACTTCTATTGATATTCAGCTCTCGCCTGTGTTACAGAGGTGCAAGTGCTTGCACAAGTATGTGCATGGTGCCTGAATAACACTGTAGATGGTTTCAACAGAATCAACACATTCAAAAATGAGTAATTGCACCAACAAAACACTCTTCTCCTTCTGCACTACTCCTGTTATAGAGGAATGCTAGCTTTTATTTTGTGCATGGCACGTGTAATGTTATGATTTCAGATGGTTTTTTTTAGACCTTGACCAGATGTGTTAGTGTTGGAACTTGGATATATAAAAAAGGAATTTCTTCCCTGAAATGCAGCATAATACAGATACTATATGAAAATTCACGAGAACTTTAAAAAAAGAACAAACACCACAAAACTTCAAGAATAATTAGAAGCATGAAAAGCATGCTTTGTGGTTTGAGACTATTTGGTTTATACAAGAGTAGGTCATGAGGAAATTGAATGAAGCCTTTAATTACTGAGATGGAAGATAAAATTTCTGATAATAGTGTGCTCAGTTTAACAAAGGTGTAAAAGATACAGTAGCTGACAGCAAAGGCTAGGCAAATTCAAAGTAGGAATAAAGTACAGGTATTTCACAGTGGGATTAAGTAAGTATTGGAAAAATTAGATGATGTGTACATTCTCCGTATGTATGCGTAGAGTACTGAAATCGAGACTTTCTAGTGGACTTAACTTCATCTAGAAAGAGTCCATTTCTGCTAACAATTACTATGGAGAATTTTATGACCTGGATTATGCAGATCAGAATGGATTATTGTGTTTTACAATTTACAGCTTTTAAAATCTGTGAATTCACAAGTGCTCTGTTAACCACTGCATGCCTTATTTGAAAATCAAATATTCTAGCCAAAGCATTGTAAACAAATAATTTAAAAGTTGAAATATGAAAGAAATTCACCTCAAAGGGACAGCATGCAGGTATGGGCATAACTATATAAGCAGCATCTGCAAGGAAGGAGTAGTCAGAGCCTGAAAATCAGACTGTAAAACTCAAGGTGAATGACCATTCCATTTTTCCAGTTATAACTTATCAACTATGAGTAATTTCACTCCAAAGATTGATGGCTGAGATTAGAGCCCACACAAAGTCTGAAATTACAAATATACGAGAATTCCTCTCTTTCAATATCACTTCTCTTTTTGGCACTTGCCACACTAGTGTTTCACGGCTCTCTTTCCAACAAACAGTACTCAACAATAGTCACTTACTCAGCCTGGATGAAACATAAATTTCTTTCTGCAGCCATGGGCATCAGCTCTTGAAAGAACTACCGATTAATAATGAAGGCCTCTGTTGTGGCAAAAATTTCTTTCCAGTAAGAAAGCTCACTGTAGTGCCTCCCTTACCTAAGAGAAGAGAGACTGATGACAAACTTTCTTTACCATTTTTTTCTAATTACTGATGTGTACTGAGGTCAGATTCTTTTGCTTTATTGCAGCCCTGGCCTGAAGAACTTCCAGATGTTGAATGTGGACCCTACTTTTACCTTGTACTTTGTATATATTTTATTCAAGCTGACCATAGTGCTTATAATTATTTGAAAATGTCTCAGAAAAAGTATTCAAGAATCTGAACAGATGAATGAGTTTTTATCTTACAACAGTAAGAATGCAAAGTGTCAGCTTTCCAAATTTGTCCTGTCAAACGTGTCATCATATATTTCTTCCCTTTCTCATCTTCTTGGGAATTTATTCCCAGACTATCTGTGGGAACAAATGCTCCCAGTAACATAAAAGCCATTCCACTTTTTAGTCTCTCTCTGCCTTGGAGGTCATCTGAGAATACTGAAAGCTAATACTTGTTCCAAACTGGCACTGCTGGTAGCATCAAGAAAATGGTGCTCTCTTGATTACTTTCTCTCTTGACAGAGCTAAAACAGAATGTCTCTACAGTCCATTCAGCTTTTAGAGAAACAGGATCAACTTCTTAGTCCCATTCCAAAAGCAACCTTTTCTGTCTTCATTGTTTTGAAGTAAACTGCTTTTGTTTAATGAGGAGACACTTCTGCCACAAAATTTTCATAAGGGAAACATGTACTTTTTTAATGAAAACAAATCCCTGATAAGGGAATGCATCCAAAGCATGGCTGGTTTGTATCTTGCCTGTCTGGCCAAATCATTTGGGGTTTCTTTACTTTCACATTGACACAAAGAATAATCTTCGATGTTGTTACTAGATAAAATCTTGCTACTCGTTTACCTAGTTTAATGTCATCCTGGTAAATAGTAATCATTGAAACCACTGATTTCAGTAGAAAAAAGATTTGCTTCTCATGTTAGGCAGATGAAAAGGCTTTAAAACTAGATTCTGTATACCTAAAAGTGTCAACAATTAAAAGGTAATAGAGAAAAATAAAGCAATACTCTGCTACTTAGCTTAAATTTAATGAACTTCTATTTTGTAGGCAAAAAGGCTCATTTCTAGACTTTCTATAAATAGATTTTTATTTTAATTTCAGTTTTTTCTCATGGTAGTCATATAACATTTTGTGAGAAATGTAAATGTGATAACTAAATCTTAGCTAAAAGACATACAGAGATATGCATGTAACGATAAACTGACTGTTGGGACTGCGGTAAACAAAGGGCAATAAGAAAAGGGATATAAAACCCTCAGAAAACTCCTGTTGATGAGACTGTTTCTCTTCCAGACTGAAGGCAGGATACCAGCAGAGTTCATGTACTTATTTTCCAAACCCTAACTTGTTCCTCTGCCTGGAAAAAGCCATATGGCTAGTGCTGTCTTCCCACAGGTACTTTTGCATGACAGGGCAGCACTATAGCCAGCCATACTAGTTACAGTATGGATATGGGGCTGTGCCAGACATTGTCAAGCCTGCAACAGATTAGAGAGAACACGGGGTGAAACAGTGTGTTGGAAAAGTAAAGGAAATGTATCATATCCAAAGCACATTAAGAACCCAACTGTCCTGTGGAGGAGACCCGTATGTTCCTCATCTGTGGCATGGTTTCTTTCACTCCTGAGCGATCTGTTTGTAAGAAAAAGTTGTCTTAGCCTCAGAAATGCTTCCCAAAAATAAGATGAATTAATGCTAAAGTCTTTTTTTCTTTTATGGAAATATAAAAAAGAAATATTTTTAAAAGTGCTAATTACTATCTATTTCAGCAGTCCAGTTAAAGACCAAAGCCAGCCCAGTGAAGATGCCCTCTTAACTATCCAAACATATAGCTGTTTCTTTATCATTCTGTTCGTAAATCCTTGTTTAACAAGAAATCTTTGTAGGCTTTTCAGTCCAAAATGAGTTAACACATTTGTTTTTACTTTGCACTGTGTTTTGCTTTATGTAACAACATGATTACTGCCAGGATGAGTGTAGTTCATGTGAAATTTGAGTGCACTTTCTCATCAGTTCAGAATGCTTATCAGAAAAAAAAAATAGCTTAAACCTAAGCAAAATGGTACATTTCTGGCAAAAAATGAGATAACTTTCACTTCAAATTTGAATGAGCAGAGTGTTTGTCTTTGTCTTTCCAAATCTGATCAGTTTAAATTAATTTAAAGTAATTAAATCAGCAGAGCATGCGGTAAACTTTCCTTTTGGAGTGCTTGCTGCTGTCAGTCTTCCTGAAATGGGTCATCCAATCTGCAGAAGAGGGCAGGAATATTTATACTGTTATCTTAATAAAACCCTAAGCAGTTTCCCAAGTGACATCTTCGGCATAGTGTTAGTTATCCTTTGTGCTGCTCCTTACCCCTGACTCTGCAGAAGTTGGGGAGATGTGAAATTTCAGCAACACTCTGGGATCTGCTCCACTTTTGAGGGAAGATCTCAACTTCCCTCTCCCCGATCAGGTTGCAATCAGCCCTGCTTTAAGTAGGAGCTCCTTCCAACCTAAATTGTTGTATGTTTTCATGAGAAGTATAAAAACATGAAAATATATAAAATTCATTCTTTTGCACTGTTACTTGCTTGTTTTTTATTTGGAATAAAGAATCACCTGTAGAACAGTTGAATCCTTGTCAGTCCAGAATAGAGTAAAAGACATCAGCTTTAAGTGCTGGCAAATGACCGCCCTCTAGTATAATGGGAAATGTGAAAACTGTATGGGAAAAGGTGGAACTGGATTCTGCAAGGAGCAGATCTGCAAAGGTTGGGATACAACCTTTGGGGAAATTAAAGAGAGGACTCAATGTAATGCAGTGTGCCTGTACAACCAATAAATCAAAAGGGACAGGGTCACAGTCCATTCTTTTTTTCTCTTATCTAGCAGAGCATTTTGGTTTTCATTTGCAGTACAGCACAAGAAATGGAACTTCAGTTCACAAATGTGACAGACTACTGACTGAACAGCCTTCAAAAAAAAGACAAAAAAAGGTTCTTTAAACTCTACAGGAGATAAACTCACAAACATGGGAATACTTCTTTTATAGGTTTCTCATAGATTGTCTGCATTATCCTGTTAATGTTGAGATTTCTTGTTGATACATTTATCATAAATGTAAGTATATGCTATTGTGAAGGTTTCTGCTTCATAAATTTTGAACTGAAGACCTAATGGTTGTAAACATCCCAGACAGTGACCGAAAGTGGATGATATAAGGTTGATCTATAAATAGGAATGCAGTACTTCTATATAGATTAAAGTGAGTTGAACAAAATGTGAAAGTGGAATTTTACGGAGCTGTTGGTATTGGGTTTGTAAATAAGTGATGTTAGCATATGAAGATCACTTATTTTTTTGAAATCTCCAATTGTGTTCATTTTAACAGTATGTCATTGAGAGCAAACTATATATGAAGGTGACATTCAAAAAGATGAAGGTAGGTGCTGGGCGTCTCTGAAAATCCTTCCAGAAGATTTGCATTATGATTCATATTTGAAATGTTATTTAAAGTTATATTAAAGTGAAATCGGAGTACTGCTTTATCAGTTTTGAACTCTGTTTGCTATGAGGAAATCAGCATGGACATAATACATTGTGGAGGGTTGACCAGACCTCTACTCGATCTGTCTCTGACTCCCCATCTTCAACAAGACAGGGAAAGATAGTAACAAGCTTGTGGGTTGAATTAAAAGCTACATGCAGAAACAAAGGAAAAAGCAGAAAATTATTCACTACTTCCCACCAGTTGGAAGATGTTTAGCCAGTTCCTGGGAAGAAGGGCTTCAGTATACATAGCAGTTGCTTCAGAAGACAAACGCCATAACCACAAATGTCCCACCCTCCTCCTTTCTCCCCCTGTTTTTATTGCTGAGTGTGACACTATATAGCATGGAATATCCCCTGGGTCAGTTCAGGTCAGGTGTCTCATTTATGTTCCCTCCCAAACTCTTGTGCATCTCCAGCCACTGGCCTTTGAGTGGTGGGTTGGAGACACAGTCTTGATGCTGTTTGACCACCGCTTAGCAACAGCCAAAACATCGGTGTTTTGTCAACACCATTCTAGTTACAAATGCAAAGCACAGCACTGTATGTGGTGCTATGAAGAAAGTTAAGTCCATTCCAGCCAGACCCAAGACATAAATTAAAAGGAGATGTGTAGTATCATGTCTGATTTAATGCTGTGGCTGGTCTTTATATATGAATATCTTTTTTGTTCGCATGTGAGCATTTAAAAAAGAAATTTTAAAAAAGCATGAAGTGGGCATTATATCTGACATACAGCTAGTGAAATATTTATTTTTTAAAATAATAAAAGTTTGAGGAAAGAGGTATTTCAATTTTAATTACAAATGGGATTTAAAAGTCCTGAGATATGATAACTGAATCGTACTCCACCCCTGGCCAGTAGTTTCTAATTATTAGGTCTCTCAGTATTTTACTGCTTTCTACCTTCATAGTGGTGCGTCCGTTATTGCTTGAAATTTAGCTGTTTATTATCTTTATCTTCTTCTTTAAAAAACAAAGTATTCTTGCACGAGGCTTAGAAGATATCTTTTTAACCGAAGAATGACATTCTGTCTTGTCTACTTCAGAGCCAACACTTCTAACCATTCTCACGTCCTCAACTGGTTTCAGAACTTTTGCAATGGTTGTGAGAAGAGTTTATAATTGTTCTGCAGAGCCATCCAGCAACCTTCTATTCTTCCATTCATCAATGTAGAATATCAGTTTAATTACAAAATCTCCCACATAATCAATAAGTAAACTAAGGAAATACTTACCGTAAAATACATTGGCACTGTTCCTGAAGCTTTGCAGGCATCCAATTTAAAGATCTCAAGGTATTCTTATTGATGACACTATTTGCTTCAGCTAGTAACATGGATAACTTTCAGATAGTATAAAACTATTTCTGGATCAGATTATCATTGAACAGCAGCACTTTGAAATGTTTTCCACAATGAGCATCAGACAAAGATAGAATATTTACTCCATAGTTTATTTAGTTCTGTTTATATCTGTCCTGCTAACCATCTGTTCAACTTTAGATTTAACTTACTATTTTAATGAAATCTTAATTGCAGTTTACTCATTCTTGTAAAGGTTTCTTACTGACAATGTTTTATCATGTAAACTTTTACACTATTTGGAGGTGTCTTTTTCAGCTTTATATCTAAATAAAAGGTAATTTTTTTCAGTTAGAATGGTATTTTCCCAAACTGTATATTTTATCTTTAGTATCTCACTGGTTTTAGTTGCAGTTTGGGATGTGTGTAGACTTGCAAGAACATTTTATGGACGTTAGACCTTCAGTCTAATAATCTAAACTGTGCCAGTCTTAAAACATAAAAATCCTTATTTTGTCATATCTAATAGTTTAAGAAGACAAAGTTTAAAGTTAACCAACTACTTTTACATTTAACTGAACTGAAATTTCCAGAGGATGATTCATCTGATTCGAGATGTTATTGCAGGTTAACTTCAGTAGGTAGCATTAGTGTGCTATCAAAACTATTTTGGTCACAAAACAGATCTAAAACACAACACCGTATGAGCTGCTATAAAGAAAATTCACTCCATCCCAGCCAGTCTCAGTGCCAATGTGTAAGATAAGTCAGATTAATTACATCTCTAAAGTGCTTATTTTTCTTCATTGACTGTGGAGAGAAATGGACTCTTCTAGAATTACTAACTGAAATTGAGACTTTTTTTTAGCTCTGTAGTTAGATGAGATGAAACACAGTATTTGTAATTAACTGACCTTAAAAATATAGCCAAAGCCATAGAAGTTTAGCGTCTTAGTATCAAAAATGCACACACACACATATATATCTCTTCATTATTTGATGATGTGCTAGTCCTTTAAGTGGGAAAAATTAGGAGGATATTCTTTTTGAGGATGAAGTTTACGCTGCAATTTGTGTCTTTTCTCCAATTTTGTGTCTTAAAGTTTAACTACAAGTGATAGTGCCTGGGCAAATACTTGCAGTGTGTGGTTCTGACATATCTGTCTTCTGATAACTCATTTTCAAGTCATTAAAATAAGACTGTATTGTAAAACAGACAGTCTGCAATAGAGTCGACTTGAGGACAAAATCCTCAGAAAACTTCCCCCTTTATTTCAATGATAATTTTATTTAAAAAGCTGAGTAGCATAAGAACAAGAAAATATAGCAGTCGGTACAACGCAGAGAAAATTTATAGCAGATCCAGTACTGGACTCTTTCAGATGATACCAGGCATTGGATAATCAAGCAGTCATGACAAGAGTGTTTGCTTTGTCAGCCAAGGAGTGGAAGAACAGACTGTCTTCTTCCCTGCATTTTCCATGTGAAATTCTCTGCCATGATTATATGCCAGCTCTTGTCAGATGACTGGCCCTAGACCCAGTTATTCTTTATATACCATTTTCAAGTAATACAGTAAAGAAGCAATCTCCTTGATTTGTTAATTTGTACATTGCTTGAAGTCTAGTTCTTTTCCATCTGCTCTGCAATCTGCTGCTGTTATTATAGTATGAGAGAAGCCAACCAAATCCTCGGACCAGCTCCTGAGTTGTCATGCCACATTTTCCTTCCATTTCTTCTCAATGGTACCTGTGAGCATGGTAGATCATTGTTTCTTAACAACTCCAGCAGTTTCTATATCTCAGTCTGGTTTTATAGACTGCAGCAAGACTGACATACACCAGTCATCTTCAACAGATGCAAAATCAAGTATACATAACAGAAAGATATTTCCAGTTCTTTTGCACCAGCAAGTAGCTTTAAAGAACACATTTTTCTCACATGAGAGGTTCCTAGTTCATTGTGATTGAGGGACAGAGTATTGGCTATGTGTATACAGACTGTAGAACTTTGATAAGATTTTAGAACAAAACATTTGCAGAGGGTGTGTTTCAGAAGGATCTTATTTAGGGTTCATTTGTGGCTGTGTCAAGTTGTGGTATCCATCTTCAAACTGAATAACTCTTGGGGTTTTGGACTGAGTTATTGTTTTTACTCACATGGTTCTTTGAAAAGCCTAGTATGGCTGACATGCTCATACCATTTCTGGTCTTTGTAAGACCCCTGTGCAGTTATTTGTGCTATTGCATGCTGGTGTTCCAGGCTGGTATATGCTCTCAGTTCCTTGAACAAATTGCAGTTTCAGTCTCCTTTTATCTGCATACAGCCTTATACAGCAAAGCACGTATAAGCAGCAATATGCAATAAAATAACATTATAGAAAGTTTGGGCCTATTCCTTTGTTTGAAATTGAGATTTTAACTGAGTACTTTCCAAAGAGGGAAGCATCTCTCTGTTTTCCTTCTCACATCCATTCCATTTGGGCTCTGACCTTTCTCCCTTTTCAAATATTTTGTACTTGAAATATATTTCTGTATTTCTGTGTATAGTCATCTTGTCATTTCCTTTCCATCAACTTTGTCAGTCCTGTTTCCCAGCTCTCCTACCCTTCTTCCTTAAGTATTTTTTAATATACTGCTTCCCGTATTGCATATGATTTTCTCTGATTTTAGCTGATTGATGGTCTCCCTGTGGCCCTTGTCAAATTCAGCATTCAGTAACATGGCATGCTGAGGGATCCTGGCACCCGCTGGTGGAATCTGTGGAGCAGGTGTGAGAGCCATTAGTGTTCACGAAGAAGCGACTGAGCAGAGATTCTCCAAGGGCCTTTGCTCCACTTTTTTTTAGGCTTTATCTATATACAACACAAAAATCCTATAGGAAACAGAGTTTATATTTTAATCTAACTTTACTCTTAGTGTTTTGACTTGTTTTGTCTCTCAATGTTAAAAAATATATGCCTGTGTGTATTATTAACTTTTGTATTATTTATATCAATATAAAATAGTTATATTTGTCTTATTTTGTGGAGGAAATTTAACAAATACTAAACTATTTAATGATGTGGAGTTGAACATGCAGTGCTGTCTTCCTTCTTCAAACTGTTCAGGGTGATTTATAGCAGCATATACTTTATTTTATTGAACTCTAATGACAGGACAAGTTGTCTGCACAGAAGTATCCTTGGCTTCTTTAGCACTGTGCTAAGTGCTTGAGGTCTTGTCCGTAATCAAAAGAGACCACTTGAACCAGAAATCCAGGGCAGTAAATTGTAAAGTGCACTCATTTCCTAGTGCCCTTTTAAATTTTGTTCAGACATTTAAGTAATGTTAGCTTTGCTTTTCATAAAAGATTTAGGTTTAAATAAGTAAGTTTAAATAAGTATAACTTAAAATAAACACTCTTTAAGTATAAATAAGGCCTCAAGCAATCCGATCTAATGCCAGTTAGCCCTGTTTAGCATGAGGGGTTGGACAACTTCATCCCTTGACTTTTCTTCCAACCTCATTTTTTTCTGTGATTTTACCTGCTTTCTTTAATTATTACTAATTGCTTATTTGATAGATCTGTCAATAATCTAATACTTAAGAAATCTGCATCTTATCCCTAACTTCCATGACATCCAATCTCTATTCTACTAATGTAGCAAACACCCCACAAGCTCCACCAAGCTTACTTACTCTTCCTTTTTTTGGTAAATGTATAGTTCTGCAATTCAAAGTAGCAGGACTCTGACCCACCATCCATCTATTCAGTCTCAGATGTTATCACCAACTGGTCTTGTTTCTGACTCCTTCATTTCAAATATCACTTGTCTTTATAAAGAATAATTCAAAGGAATACTGATTTCAAAAATATCTGTTTAGTTGAATCACCTGTTCTACAACCTTGACACTTCTCTAATATTTTTGTAATTTTAACAGTCATTATATAAAGTCTCAGATTGGTTTGGATAATTTAAAATAGTCATTATAGGACCTGCACAATTTACTTTACTCATTCTCTCAGAACTTTACCTACATACTGTGGAATTTGTGAAACAATAATATTTAAATAGAAATTGAAAAATTGGTAAATCTATTTTGATACCACTCAGGTGTAATTCAGCTTTAAATTACCTTACTGTTGAAAGATGAACAGTGGTTAAACTTTGAATCCTCTAAAGGAATATCTGACCTTATTCTCTATTGTACTTTGAGGTAGAAATTCATTTTTCTCAAAGAAAAAACTTGCACAATAAATGCTAATCCAAAGTGATTTGGACATGAAACATTTTTTCAGTCTCCCAAGAATTTTTGCAGATTAGAAGGATTTCCTGTCCCAAACCAGCAAAAGGAATTAAAATAATAAAAATGCGTATGATATGCAGATTTGTAAAGAGCTGGAATGATCATAGAAACAGGTTAAAAAAAAAAATCAAGCTAAATATTTCTAAGTATAAGCAACTGAAGTTTTAATCAAACCACAGAATATTTTTGATTTGAGAACTGGCAAGTTTTTGGAAAGTTTCTTGAATTCTGTAAATATGTCATATTTTTAAAACATAAAATACAGCAACAGTGTTTTTAAACATTATCAAAGTCCTTGGTCAAAGTAGTAAAGTTCCAACTACATAATTTAATTTTGTTTATAACCTGGCAACAATATGAGCAGGGTTGTGTTTGGGTTTTTTTTTTAAAGTGAATAATTTTTTTTCTTGCAACTGCCAGTTCTGAGAACATTGCTGCACATCTGTCCTTATCCCTCCTTTGTTGTACTGAAATGTCAGCACTGGGAATGGATGTGTGTAAGCCATGTCCCGTTCTGAAGAGTTCAGACAGTGCAGCATCATTCAAAGCCATTCTTACCAGTATCTTGCCAAGTATAAAAACAAATCAAGTGCTTATTTAAAATGCATCTGCTAAAGTACTAACCTAACTTAAACCCTCCCAAAGCATTGCCTGTTACAGTCCTTAGTTTCTGTTAATGTTATTTGCAAATTTTAGTAACTATTTTTAAAATGTCACTTGCCAAACAAATCATCTGCATTTCAAGATAAGCAAACCTACATTTAGCAGAATGTTAAATGTAAAAAAACCCACCCACCCACCCAACCAACCAAACAAAAAAACCCCCACAAATTACAACCAAAGAT
>JAOXNO010000001.1:32532504-32584009 GCA_028565335.1 Limnodromus scolopaceus
CAAAAAAACCCCCACAAATTACAACCAAAGATGTTTACAACATTTTTCTAAGTTGTAGAAACTCTGAGCATACATATTTCTTCAATGTACATGTGTATAATTTAGCTTGCTCTTAAGCACCTTGTTGAAAATCAGCACTCATCATCCTTCTCAGAATGCATACAGCAAGGGCTGAGACTGTAAACTTGTATGTCTGCAGAGTATGTTACATTATGATGAGACAAGTTCCTCTTTAAACCCTCGAAATGGGTTTGCTCAAGACCCCTTGTCCTATTTGTGCCCTTGGGCACCTGTGCTAGCATTTTGGAACTTTTTACTGTAGAACTATTTTGATATCATAGTATACAGGCAAATGAAGTGAATCAAACAAGGCATGTAATGTACCAGCTTGTACTATAGTCTTGTGGAGTAGCTGCAGAATTACTAGCCTATTAAAAGAGATGCTAAAAAGTGACACAGTTCTCTTAACTTGTTTGATGGTCCACTAAAACAATTTTCAATAATTCACTTAACAGTAAGTAATTATCTTAATTCTCTCCTGAAGTATCAAACAGACATGTAAGAGGCAACGCTTTATTTCACCACTTCAGTAAAAAAACCTTATGTGGTTCTTACAGAGTTTAATTGGAAGCATAAACAGCTACGTAGGAACAGCTGCAGCGCTTGTATCCATGTGTGTGTGGTGGGAGCTGGTAAGACTGTGCTATGGATATTCAGGTCAGCATTCATGTATTAGCGCAACAGTATTAGAAGTGTTTCAGGCAGCCTGTCCTCGGCTGAGTAGCTTAACCATTATTGGCTGCAGGAGATGCAGCAGAAAGATGCTAAATGCACTCTGCAGCCTTTGTTTTTCTTTTGTCTGATTACGTGTGGTGATAGGTGTTGCACAAGATTACCAAAAATCCTGGAAAATTTGGAAAAGATATCTCATCAGGCATCTTTTATGTTTTTTCCCGTACTACTCTGTCTGTAAGAGGTGCTTAAGAGGTAGTGGAGTCTGTAGGAGTTATACAACATTTTCATCAGGGTACTTACATGATGATGGAGAAAGTTGCTCACTCAATAGAGGAGAAATCTGGGTTCAATTCCCAACCCAGCCACTGGTTGTCTCTGATTTTATTTCTCTCATTTAAGGTTTGACATAAAAAAAATGTAGGTGCAGCAAAACCTGCCATTTAAACTCGCTGGGAGTACATGCCAGCACTCACCAAAGTTTACCTTTAGCCTGGCAAGGCTGCATTTCTCCCATAGTGGAAGTCCTCAACACTTTTGAATTTGCAAGTCCCTAAGATTTTCCCAGCAGAGATGCAGACTCTCACACCTCCTAGCAGTATCCCTGCCATTATGAGTTGCCTTTTACAAAACCTTTCAAAGTAAGCTGTTGGCCCTTAGTGATGACATATATGAAAATCATCTAAACTAGCCTCTTGCTCTGGATTGCTGTCAAATCCAGTGATTAGGGAGACAACCTAGGAAGAGTAACATCATTAAGCAAAAGTTAATCTGTGTGAATACCACCTGGTTCCTAAAAAGAATGCTCTATTGGTCATCAAATGCTTGAGGATTCTTGGCATAGGATCCACAAAAATCCACATAGGGAATAAGAATCTCCTACAATTTGTAATAAAGACGCTATATTAAAGACAGGAATATATTTTAAATCCTGTCCCAAATTGCTTGAAGCACCTTAAATTGGACTACTTGTGACATAATCCAAACTCCTATCTTGAGCAGTGTCATCCATTTCCCTTCTCTAAAAGTAGAGGAAAGTGAATGTCCATCTTACATATGGAAGATGATGTTTATACAAGACATGGAAGATGGTGTTTATACAAGACATGGAATATACACCTTCAGTTATTCCTTACCTAAAAAAGGCTGAAACACACATTTCTCATCCTCTTGAAGAGTGTCATATAAAAAAAAAAAAACCAAATACTATCCCGATAGGAGTTTGTTATCACTTTTTCTTTTCTTACTGTAAGTGGTGGTAAAACATGGTTCTCTGACTTGGAAAGGTTTTGAGCCAGTGTCCCTTGAAACAGGGATTGGATCTCATGTGTTCCCTACCATTTAAGTTATGTACATACACCTTCTCTGCATTAACAGACAGTAATGCAATTGCTGCATTTTTCAATGGGCCTTGTCTTCTAAGCAGGCTTACAAAACACTTCACAGATGGAGCTCCGCAGGCAAACCAAGTGGAGGAATAACCACTTTATGAATATCAATCAATATAGGATGTGAGCTAGAAGCCAAATAGCTTATTCCTGTGGAGAGTGAGCAGCTCCTGTACATGCCTAGCAGCAGAACTTTAAATGGCTTGGGAGCTTTAAAATCCAAGTCCCCAGAGTAAGTTCAGCAGCACTCAGGCCTGTAGACTGATGAGCAAAGGCTTCCAGAATCACAGTTCTTTTGCCCAATTTCAAAAAAAGATGTACAAATAAGTTACTAACCAGTGATGCTCAGTTACAGCATCAATCTGCCAGTCTCAGGTGTTCTGCACTGTGCCATGGATCTGTCTCGCTATGGCAAAGCCGTTTTTGTATCCTGGTTTTGTTGTGTCTTGGAGATTAGCCTGCTGAGCCTCTTGCGGCTGTTACCTCTTTGACGTCTTGTCAAGCGAAATCCCTGGTTCAGTGCCTCTTTCTGTTCTGGTGTTGTAGAAAAAGTTTCATCTGTACCTCCGAAGTGTGCACTGAGGGTGGTTAGGGACTGTATGAGTAGCTGTTGTGTTCTCTGTACTGTCTGTAGGTAGCTATGCATTATGCCATTCTCATTATGATGTGCCAATTTATAGGACCGCAGATCTTGTCTCTGTGCATCTTCCCAATCCCTGTGGCTCTGACTTCAGTTTCTAGCAGTAGAGGGATAGCTTTTCAGCTGAGCAAAGTGCTACCAAGTGTTTCATTTGCCATTCTGTCATTTCAGAGTGACAAATATGGATCAGGAACTGTATCTGCAGTCTTGAATGTATGTTTTCAGTTATTCTGACACTGCCTCTGCTAAATTAAGAGTAATGGAAGCTTGTGGTGCCACTTCTAAACACATACTTCTTTGCAGTCTGCATGAACTCCTGTGTTGTCACTTGCTGGCCATTATGAAGGCATTTCACTTTGCCAAGTGCACCAAGGAAGATGAGTTCTTTATAGATAAGAAGGTATTTAGGGGGAATGCCAGATAATAAAATTGTTTCAGAAAAGCATGTATCAGACTGCAGAACATGTGCAGACTTTTTATCACTTAACATAAAAGACATCTAGGCCTCTCTCTTCAAAGAGCCTTAAGTTACCACTTTCTATGGGTGCAGTTTTTGTAGACTCTGTACAGAACATGCCCTGGATGCCATGTGCCAGCCCAGTGTTATAGATACTCTAGTGTATAAAAAGTAATCTGAAGAGCAGTTAAGATGCACCAAGGCTGCTAAAATGGTGTTAAAAGGTAACTGAAACCTCCCCAAAGTGTCCACGTTCTCATTGCAGTCCATGGAGACCTAAGGTTCAGTTCAGATGCATCTGGGTTATCAAATGTGTCACAGGCCTTACAAGAGTTCCAGATCTCTTTGGATTATCATCTGGAGACCGGGATATGTCACGGTACCTGGAATAATTTAGTTACATTGGTTTAGCAATACCTTGTGGTATTTGAACATACAGTTTTGGCATGATGGCCATCCTGCAGTAACATAAGGCAAACAAATCCTTCACTCAGCATGTCTACAGTAGTGTAAGGAAGAGTGATGCTCAAATCAGCATTGACTATTCTGAGCAGGGTTCCACTGAGAGTTTGGATCCTTAGCTTACACTTAAATTTAAGTGTCTAAATTCAAGTTACATCCCAATTTTAGATTCCTATGATGGTCAAGAAAACATCACCTCACCACTGAGTTTTAGCCATGACTTTTATTCCAGTGCCTACAACAGTGTTGATAGCATTGCAGTGGCTTGTACATCTTTATTCAACTTAAGATTTAAAACGTTCCATTTGCTTTCAGACTGCTCATCATTTTGGCAGCTGCTAAAGTGCAATCCTTCTTTGAAAAAATGCTCTTCCTTTATTGGACAGTTTCTCTGGGCTAGTGCTGTTGTTTCCAGCTGTCTGTTCTGTGCACTCTTTGCTCCTAACTCCGGAAAAGTGATCAAATACTTGTATCTTTATACTGATTCACTGTTATTAACTAATATTTTGCAATAGCATGGGTGTAGGAAGCACCTTATGATGGGGTTTTTTGGATTCTGTTTTAGGGCAATGTGTCTCAGGTCTCTTTTGTCTTTTGGTTCCTCTGTTTTGTCCTATTCTGTCAAAATTGTAATCTACCTTCCACAGGCCTGCAAAGAGCAATTTCCCCGGCTTTGCAGCTTCCACTTTTATTGTCAAAGGTTAATAGTGGGTTTATCCCAAATCCCAATTGCAAACTTGTCCTTTATCTATAACATGTGCAAGTATTGGTTGCTCAGACTTTAATTATTTACACTTATCCTGTCCATTTCTGAAGAGCTTTTTACTCTGTTATGAGCTTTAACTGCTGTGTTTTTCCACCCATTTTTTCCTTAGATTGTGCTACTCATGCAACATGAATGTACCTTGCTACAGAATACAAGTATGGCAAACAGAAGCTTTTTGACAAGCTATGACCAGGACAGTTAACTGGAACCCAACAGCTATTAGCCCTCCTGTAAGGTGCCCACATGGGTCTTAGCCAGGAAGCAGAGTAACCAATTAATCAAAACTGCTCTAATCACTAGCTAAAGGTAGAAAAAAGTGGGAATGTTTCCAAAATAGAATTAATTTTACTTTTGGTACTGTTGAAATATATATCCTGGTAACATCATCAGGCAAGCATGGCTTTTTTGAAAATGTCAGCTACTCTCATTTATATTTAAACTAAAACCTGAAAATAAAAAATGGAGAGGTTTTTCATTTTTACAGCAAAATATCCATTTTTTAAAAAAGTCAATTTCTCTTGGTATTTTGAAATGAAAATAATACTGCAGAGAGCATAAAAGACACAGGATGTAATGCTAATACTTAATAAAATAGTTAATAAAATAGCAGTGTATTTCATTCCATTTCTAATCAGATAGCGACAGTGATAAAAATATTTTCCCTGTTCCATAAAAAGTTGTAGCACTATTTTAATCACTAAATGCACTTAAAATATACACAGATTATGTTCTTAAGAGTTTCTTTATAGTATGCTATTTTAACTCTAACTGTAGGTCTGTCAATTTGCATATTTAATTTAGACATTAATTGCTTATAGACTATGATGCACAATTTCTACTAGGCTTCTTGCATGGTCCCCTGTTTCAAATTACAAAAAGGACTGTAAGGATTAAGGATGATTTGGTGCATTCAAGGACTTCCTATGCATTTCAATATTATATCGAGGTCACCTCAAATTATTGTAACTATGTGGAGAATTTCAATTTCAATTAAAGAAATAGCTTATGTCTGCTTTGATGTCTTTTCTACTTGTTAATACCTACATGTAGTGATCAGTGACCACTCAGCCTTTTTGGATCATCAGCCTGCCATGGGTGGCTGTGGCAGGCCTGCTATACGTGATGGGGCTATAGGATTTACCCAACTGGTCTTTTTTGCAAGTGTTGTGAAGTGTTCATTCAGTTTCTGTACACCTGTAATCATGTATAATGCATATGAGAATGTATAAAGCATATGAGAAATGGGAGTAAAAAAGGTGAGAACTGTGGGGGTTTGTATGTTTCCAACTGATGAAAAAGATAAAGATACAGGTGGCTTTGAGGGGCCAGTCCTTACAACTGATATTCATGGTGTGTCTTTTTTGTTAATGAGATACCTGCTTAAGGAATGCAGACTTGATAATTTTTTGCCATCATAGATGGTACGGAAACAGCATACCCAAGATGCAGGAAAAAAGGGAATTCCAAATGTTTTCTAGTTATAAAGAGGCTGGGAGAATATATCCGGGAGGAGTGTACTTGTCTGTTCTCACAGTCTTCCCTAGGTATCTGCTGTTGCTCTCTCTTGGAGATAGGGCATTAGAACAGGGAAACTTTAGGCTGACTCGGTGTAGCTGGTCTTGTGTTCTTATACCCTTATTCACAACACAACAGATTTAGAATATTGATGATCTTATTAACTACATGAAATGTAGTTAAAAATAGCTTGGAATAAATGTTTATTTTTAATTCCAGCAGAGAATCTGAGCTAGCATTCATATATTGTTCAACAGATTAAAAAAAGGAAAAAAAAAACTTGTTAGTGACATATTAGCTGAAAGGTCACAAAATGTATATAATGAAAAGAGCCACCAGGGTATGCCATTTTACATGTGTCATTAAACTATTCAACGTTAGTATTTCAACTCAGGAACATATCTAAGAAATGATACAATGCTGTGCATGCATTTCTGCTAGCAAGACCCTCTATCCCCATCAAATACTTAGATTTTAATAGACTGCCCCAGAAAGTGGCACCAGCTTGCACTGATCCAGTTGCAGGGGTATGGTCCTAGATGTTACAACATTTGGTATATAATAATGGTAAGATTTGAATAATGGATAATGCAATGTTCAAGGAAGTTGTTACATGCAACTGGCTCAGTTGTGCACATTCTTAAATATGTATAACATTAAAAAGGAGTGTATACACTCCTTACGGGTATCTTGAAAACATATAAATTACTTGGGAAGTTAAAATATAATTGCTGTCATTTGAATGTGCTAGCTCTTGAGGACGATCATCTCTTCTCAAACACTATAAAGGTCTTTTAGCAAAGGATATGAGTACATTAAAAGCTATGATTTTTTTCACAAAGGTTTTGATATAGCAGAAGTAAATTTACCTTCTTAATTGGCCTTATAGCATTGTGATGAACTTGAAAGTAGAGGTGAAATTATTGTGTGAGGCTTTAAATCCTATCTGTTGCATTATTTAAGCAGAATGGAAATGCTTCTTTTGGTTTTAAGTAAAATATATCTATGAAAATACATTGTATAATTAAGAAACAGTGACTTCTCGCTTAAATTCTGCAAAGCTTGCTTGTACTGTTGTGTTAAGAAAACATGGTTGTATAACTGGTAGAGTGAAAAGTCAAGTGGCTCAGTTATCTTTTTAAAGAGAATTTAAAGATGTTCATTTTTCTTCATAAAGATTTTGCAAAGTTACTGATTCTGAGAATGCTGCAATTCCATTTGTACAAAGGAAGAGGTAAAAAGTGTAAAATAGTTAACATTTCCAGAAGCCTTAAATAATCCTAAAGCCTTTGCCTATCATTATTTTAGCATCTTCAAAAGAGACATGGGCTGAAATCAGATTCATATTGCCATTTCTAATTGAGATTGACCTATCCTGGTTCAGTACTATGTCAAGACTCAGCTCTAGCAGAAAAAGTGATTATGCAAGAAATGGGAAGTCTTTCACAGCTAATCATAAATTTTGTCACTAAAGCAAATTCTTTATAACTGCATTAAGCAAACGTATAGAGCTTACAGTCTCTGTTCTTGTTTCCACAGTGCATACATTATAACAGACTTCATGGGCATCAGGAATGAAAATTTTATGAAAGTAGCTGCAGTTGGGACTTGGATGGGAGATTTTGTCACAGCATGGATGGTAAGAAACACAATATTACATTTTAAAAGAAAAGAAAAGTAATATGTGTGTTGGTTTCAAGGGAAAGAGGAGAGGAGAAGGGGGAAAACGCGATTTCTTGAAGTATTCAAGTATTTCAACTCAGACAAGTAGAAAGTTGTTAAAGGCAAAGTAGCATAATGGCAGGGTGTTTAATTGGCTGGGAGTCCAGAAGAGTTTCAGTTAAAATGTATCAGAGCAATATTTCATTTCTTCTGCTGTGAGTGGGAATGTTGCCATTGACTTTTGAGAGGACAGGACAGAGAAGGTGGCCCTTCTTTGCTATGAAATAGCATGGCTTGCTATCTGGTGAAACAGCGACTAATGACTAGAAATAAACAACTCTAATGAAAAGGATTAAAAGAAAAAAGAAAAATTAACTGAAAGGTGTGATAAAGAATGATGGAGATGAGAGAAAGAAGGCAAGCCGCTTGCATCCTAGAATTTGAAGGTATCCTGTTTGAAGTGAAACTATCAGATTAAGTTTGTCTCTAATTTAGAATTTTGAAGAATAAAGTTTGACAGGAGATTAAATGTGTTAATGAGTCTGCTTTTCACTCAGATTATTATTGTTATAAAGGTTCTCTGCTGAAATATGGGCAACCCAAAGATCAGCTTAATGAAAGAGAACCAGAAAATGACAGCTAACTGGGAAAAAATATGAAGCCTGTACACATGTGTTTTTATTGTTCAGGTAAAGCATTTCTTAAATATAAAGTGATAAAAAGTGAATTCATTTTTTAAATTTTTTTTTAAAGTGAGATTAGATTTTTATGATTTGTCTAGGTAAGAATTTTAACAGTTATGACTGTGACATTAGTAACTGAAGTGAGAATGACATTCATTTAAATTAGGAAAAGAAGTCCATGATTTTTAAGCTTGCAGCATAGGTTTTTGATTACTTTAAATTATTTTTTTCTAATGATTCACTGATACCTCTATTTGTTTATTCAAAATAATCAGCATAATTTTAGAGAAATTCATTAACATGGGGAATGTGAATGTGGTGAATGTTTATCACATATCACATAAACAACGATGGAAAAGGTATCGGCACTGTATGTAGCTGGTGACTGCAATAACCTCTGGTATAAGCAAAAGAAAAGCCAAGCTGGATGTATTTTGGGATTGTGGTATGTGTTAGGAGAAAACTCTATAGGAATAGTTTCAGGCAGGAATGACTGTAAGATGCTAAGACTATAGTCTATAAAGCTGTAGGAATAGTCTTAAAGGGTCACCTGAGTTTCTGTCAATTTGTCTTCTATCCTCCACATATTTGGAACATACTGTACCACAGACAGAAGAAAAAAAAACATCAAGGATTTTTTCAGCATATTGTTCATCGTGTGTCAGTGGTTTGTCCAAGATAAATTATGCTCTGTGAAATGGTGACCATGAAAAGCAAGTACAGAGCAAATAATCTGTACATACATTACAGTAAGGACATTGCAGAAGAGGTGCATTGACTGATGTTGACAATTAATGTGGATTTCTTGTGAATCAGTAATAAAATTCAGGGCTAGTTCTGAATACCTTTAGCTTGACCCTTTTTTTATAGGCTTCCAGAGCTTTATCCACTATGGAAGGAAAAATGATACATAAGCTCAGCTGAATTGAAAGGGGTCATATTCATCATACATGTGTGGCTTAGAGCTCCAGTGATAGATTATGTACAAGTCGCACTACGTTAGGTAACGTTCCATTTTTTCAGTGCCTACTTTCTAATTTCCTTGGAAAAAACTGTTACATGCAGCACTGGATAAAGCATGGAAATGGCTGGATCCAAAAAGCATGAGAATCCTGATCCCTTTTTGTGTCCTGAAAGCCTTCTCACGTCTTTTCAGCAACAGAGACACAATTGGATTGTGCCACAGCAGATTCCAGCACAGGATGGGGTTATCACTTAAGACTGGGAGAGACTGCGGAGACAATTTGGAAAGGGGAGGCTGTTTGTAAACTAGGCTGATTCTGTTAGCTTTCAGGAAGAGCAGAGGGCATGGGATTGGAGGATCAATTATGTTAGGACATGCTTTAATTGCAGGAGGAGAATTGAGAGGTGTGGTGATTGCTGTTTAGATCTTCAGAGCAAAATAGAATAGTGAGATTGCTTCTGCAATGCAAATCTCTAGTCAAAGTGTATGAATCAGTCAATGCAAATTAGAGTGTTTTAGGGCAGCTAAGACTAGGAACATCAAAAAAAGCCACAATGTCAGGTAGGGAGGTATTAGTAACAGGGAAGAGTGGACATGTACATTGGTGCATGTACATGTACATTGGTGCAAACCTCCCAAACAGCCTAACTTCAGCAATCTTATTCTATATGAACAGAGATTGGCATGTTGTGTATAATATTTGAATTTGCTTGACTTTTTGCATGTCAAGCCCAACATGGAACTGACATCAAAATGACCCGAGTCTTCTCTGGGGTTATTATATTTCATGAAGTTCTCCAATCCTGTTTGGGAGCAAGAAAGAAAAAATAAACCTTTTAAAGAAACCTATGCACATTTTCCCATTCACATCAGTGCTTATATTTTCTCATGTTTAATAAGTTTCTGTAAAGAAGCCACCCATCCTTAGACTACAAAGGAGAAGATGAAAAAGCAAATGTAGCATTTACTTCAGTGTATTTGAACCATACTGGAATTAAGAATTTATTCCCCATTTAATTGGGAATTTTGGAAGTAAACAACAATAAAGCAGAACAGATGGAATTCCATTTTAAAAATGAGTAATCAATAAACAATAATATTTTCCTAGTACAGCAAGGAGAGGCTTATTCAATCAGGAAAGTGATTGAAATAGGAAAATATGTTTTGGATTGCTGTTTGTTTTGGACTTAAAAGGCTGAAGAGAGCCTTCCTCCTCAACACTTCCTAGCTCACTGACTAGTTTAGTGACAGTATCTGACTCAGTTCCTAATAAAATCAGAAATATTCTTTCCATTGTGTGTAATGAGACTGGGGCCATGCTATGGGTTCACAGGAGCTTCTCTTTTCTACCTCTGGACAGGAGCTTCTGCTACTAATGATCATCTTTGCCGAAATCTATAGTGTTAGGTGTTCTAAATAAGCCTGTGAAGAGGGGAATGGGTTCGATACACTAACAGTGTCTCTGCACTTTTCCTCTTTGAAGCCAGGGAAGTATATTCTGCACCCTCTTGGACATGCTTTCCCGCTCTCATAAAATGTGCATTCTGTTCTCATGGAGAGTGGTTTTGAGGCAGACATCACAGGATTTGGTGCAGTAGGATATCTTTGAAAAAAAGGTTGGATTCCACCCAGACAAGCCTATAAACTAGCAATTATGGCCTTCTTCTGGGAGAGTGTGAGCAAGCAGAGGAAGGAGCTGATTCCAGGCCAGAATCTCTGATGATTAGTCAGGTGACCTCCTGAGTGTATGTAAAAATGAGGAACCTCCTGCAGCTGTTTTTGTGAAGGGTATGTGTGGTAGGGCAAGTTCAGAGTGTACTTACAGGAGTGGATGGCACTGAGCATTGTCACAGAGGGCAGAGTACAACCAGAGCCTCCTCTGTTACTTCCAGTCTGGTTAGGTGAACAGCCTGCTTTCCTCCTTCCTTCCAGGCACTGTTGGCTTTTAGACTGTCAATACTGTTGTTCTCCACTTTGGATGATGGCTCTTTGTGCTATCTAAACATTACATATTGACCCTGCACTACGAAAGGTACTCGCACCACATTGAGAGGTTTATTTACCAACTAGCATTGCCGTTTAGATTAAAGACATATCCCTGCTTACAAGCCCTACATACATGTGAAAGAGTCTAACCAGTAGTAAGTTTTTTACATCTTCCTTAGACCTTGCTTGCTAGGATTATCAGAAGCTGAAGCAGTCAACTTCAGCCAAAGGCTAGTACTAATTTCTGAGAATGTATCGGGGCCTGATCCTCTTGACAAGGGATCCTATTCCCATTTACCTTCCTTCTGAAAGGTAATTTGAGATTCTCCTTTCCCTCATTAATTGCTAGAGGGAACTGAGAATGTTTGAAAGGTCGCTAAGCAGCAGAGACTCTGTTGACTCACATCACCAGAAACAATGACAAATTCAAGGGATGGTTTAGTTTACTATTCATCAAAATAGTATTTACCAAAACTGTGCCAACACGTTCTTTTTAACTAGGAGAAGCCAAGACTTTTCTCAGCACTGTGCTTGATCACTGTACTTGGCACAGTGTCTTAGAGTGTAGGCTGAATTGTTGTCACCATTCCTGGCTGTTCTTTCTGACACCTTCACTGGACTTCAGTTTGACTCTTCCCTTGCTTGGGACCATGAAGACTCCCAGGACCATTTCTGTCTTTCATCCTCTTAGCAGGGGAAGATAAGAAGTAGTACATCCAGCATAGTCTGGATAGCAGGGTGATAGGTCGCCACTTGTTCCACTGACCCATTATGCAGGACTGACATAGACACATCCTATCCACTTGGATGGATGAATATGGAGGTAGAGACTTTCTACCTAAGACTTCTTGTCAGGACATAGTATTGGAATTTCAAAAGGTTATTACTGAGTGATGAATCCAATGAATCCACACCTACCTTTCCTCATTAGTGGAACTGGCTAATGACCCTCATATACACAAGTTGTCTGGGGTTCTGTGAAGTTTCTCAGGCACAAGAGTCACATCATTAGGTGATCCTGCCTATATATTGTGACATATAACTTGTGGTGGAATGCTCCTCCCCTTTATAAAGCTTATCTGTTCTTCTGCGAGAAGAATTTTCTGTTGTCTGAGATTTTCAGAGCTAGCTGAAAAAGCTCTGCGAAATGTACTTCTCTGGCCAAATGGACCAGGTTTCCAGTCTTATAATTCCAGAGGATAAATCTCACACCATTGTCTGTTCTGGCTTTGCTAGTTGTGAAAGAAATAGATTTTGTTCTGTAGTTTTCATTCACATTTCTCTATTAGGCATTTTTTATCTTCATCCTCTGGTGAAGTGGGCTTCTTTATTTTCCCATTTTATGAGACTAACTTATCTTACCTGGCTGGTCACAGTGTAGCTAGTAGAAGGGGCTTGTGACTCGTTCATAAAAAACACTCTAGAGGGCTGAAAGCAGTCCACATGGTCCTTGATGCTATTAAAATCAATAGCTGACAGGTTTAAGTGAATGATTACTGTCATGCAAGCACACACTAAATCTGTAGACTCCTAAATCAGAACATCTTTCTGTCATGTGCACCATGTTAGAACTCAGGCTACATCTGTAAGAGCATAACACTTGGACCTGGTCAGACCAAAAATCCATCCAACCTAGTATCCTGTGTCAACTATGACTATGAGCAGAAGCCCATCAGGAGAGTAAGAACAAGTCAATCATATATGGTAGTGTCCTCTAATACTCTTTCCAGCTACACACAGTTTTGTGTATGTAAGAACTCTTGATGGATGTCTTAATTTGTTTCCTACTAAGCTAATTTGACGTCTTTAGTTCTTTACTGAAGAGAAAACACTTCATCCCTGTACGCTTGCACCCTAATGTTTATGACTTCGTAGACATATTTCATATTTACTCTAATTTATGCCTTCTTCAAGCTGGTGATCTCTAGCCTAGTAAGTTGTTCCTCATATACAATTCTATGTATAGATGTATGTGTTGTTCTATGTATATGATTATGTTCATTGCCATTCTTTGTAATTAGTCCAGTTTTGCTCTGTCATTCCTCATAGGGAGATCACAACTGCCCACGGCATTCAAGGTGTGAATGACCTATGGGTTTTACAGTGATATAATGATGTTTCCTGGTTTTCTGTTCCTTTCCTAATAGTTCCTAACATTCGTGGCAGGGAGATGTTGACAATATGGGGCACTAAGAGCATGTTTTCATGCTACTATATTATCAAAACCTCAGCATCTTGCGCCTGAGCCTTAATGGTCAGCTGACGGCCAATCATTTCATAAATGATCCTAGAACTGTTTTGCCCCCTGTGCATCATTTTGCATTCATCTACAAAGAATTTCATTTGTGTTTTTATTGCCTAGGGACTTACTTCTATAAGGACCTTTCTCAATTCTTCGCAGTCAGCAAGCCATCATCCTTATTACAGTGCATAACTTAATATCATTATAAAGCCTTCTCACCTCACCGCTCGCCCATTTTACCAGGTTGCTTAGGAATATGATGAACGACTGCATCCCCTGCACAAATCCCTGTGGAACTCCGCTAATGACCTCCCTCCGTTGCAAGAGCTGTCTGGCTAACCTACTTACCTTCTGTTCCCTGTCTTTCAACCAGTTATTTATCAACATAAAGACCTTCCCTAAAGCTCTGACTGCTGGGTTTCCATAGAAGCCTTTGATGAGGGATTTTTCAAAGCTTTTTAGAAAATTCAGGTTAGGCTATTTCAACCACATCTCCTTTACCCATGCGCTTTGTTGACCTCATACAGTAAGCCTGTTCTGAAATATCCCAATTCCTTATATTTACAGAGCCAGTCACTTAGCAGTCCTTTCACATCCTCAGTGTTTCCTGCTGCCATTAAAGAGGTATTCAGACAACACTGGGTGGCCCTGAAGGTGTTGTTTGCATGAAAGACAAAAAGTCCCAGCTCAGGAGCTATGAATCTGTGGAACAGTATGGAACAGTCTTCATGTGGCTTATCAATGAAAGACAATGAGATTATTTCCTAGAAGTTAAACTTTGTATGTTCATTTTACCTCATTTTCATTAGTTGTCTCTATCCTTTTCCCTCAACACCCCTTTGTTCACCATTTTGCAGATGAACAAAAATTAAGATGGGAATATTTTGGTTTGTATGTTCTTGCACATAACAGAAGGGTCAACAGAGCCTGAACACGGCTGTCAATGTTATCCTGAAGACAGAAATGTCTCTGCTTTTGGTAAAACCTATATTCTGAATACGTATATGGGTTACACATTTCAGAGACAATCAACCATAAACATATAACCTCTCTTTCCTGAAAACTTACATAGTCTATGGATGTCTTAGGCTGAATAGGGAGGATCTTTAAAAGTTTTTGTTATTTCATAGTTAGGTGGAATTTTTGAATCATAATTTTGGACACAGGAACCTGTGCCTGCTAAAGTCATTCTTTGAACATGGGGCCCTCTTAACCTTCTTGCTGAGAAACACCTTTTTTTTTTTCCTTCTCTGCTGTACAGGCAGTGGACACAATCTAATTGCTGTATTTTAAGACGGAAGTGTTCAACTGCTCCAAATGTATACTTGCTTAGCTCTTCATTTTGACTTTGTAAATGCTGGTATGGTCTTTCTCTGTCAATTTGAAGCATAATGTCTAATATAGCGTAGGGTGAAGTAATGCAGCACATGCATTACACTTTAATAAACCCATCACTTGATGTTATCTTCTGGTAGATACCTGGTACCTGTAGATTATGCTCTGTCACTTTCTTCTTTATTCATTTTTGTAATAAGAATAGATGTTTACTTATTGCCATTAAAGCATTTTTGATGGCTTTCAAGCTATTGTCAAGAGTTTTAACAGCATATCGAGACATTTACTTTTGACTGTTGCCATTGTGATCCTGAAAAACAGTATCTATTGGTAGAAGAGAACAAGCTGTTGAATGATTTTGACGTGCTTTCCTTGTGTCCATTAAGAGAGAAGATTATTCTTTTCCTCATTTGCTCTCAGACATAACTATTGGTGTCGACATCTTAGAGGAATGAAGGTTTCCTTGCCACTGTGAAGAAACTAGGATGACTTACCTCTTTATTTTTATTTCATCTCATAATATGTATGTGTTGTTAGGGCATATTCAAACAAATTGATCAACCTTGATGCTGCAAATACAATCACGTTCCTGAAAATAGCAAGCACACTAAACTAATGCAGTGAAAATAGAATCATAGAATCATAGAATCATTTAGGATGGAACAGACCTTTAAGATAATTGAGTCCCACCATTAACCTAACACCGCCAAATCCACCACTAAACCATGTACCTCAGCACCACATCTACACATCTTTTAAATACCTCCAAGGAAGGTGACTCAACCACTTCCCTGGGCAGCCTGTTCCAATGCTTGATAATCCTTTCAGTGAAGAATTTTTTCCTATTTTCCAATCTAAACCTCCGCTGGCATTTCCTCTTGTCCTGTTGCTTGTTACTTGGGAGAAGATACCGGCCCCCACCTTCACTACAACCTCTTTTCAGGTAGTTGTAGAGAGCAGTAAGGTCTCCCCTCAGCCTCCTTTTCTCCAGGCTAAACAACCCCAGTTCCCTCGGCTGCTCCTCATAAAACTTGTGCTCTAGAGCCTTCACCAGCTCCATTGCCCTTCTTTGGACATGCTCAATACCTTTCTTGCAGTGAGGGCCAATAGCACTGCCTGGTCCAGAAGCAGAAGATCTGATATTAATTTTTTGGGATAGATTGATAGAAAATAAAATACTATTGTATGTGACTAAAAAAAGACATCTTCTTTAGTACAGGGAAGGTCACCAATATATGCTGAAAGAAAATGTAACATCATCATCACCAAAAATAATAAATTTTCTGGGATTTTTTATGTAACTTTTTAACTAAAAGAGTAGCCACAAATATTCACTTTTAAATTTATATGAGTCTTAAAAAGTAATTCTTCTGTCCCGGAAATTCCATTCAGCAAAGTATAGTGTATTGATTTATTTGCAAGCAGTGAAGAATCCACCATTTTGATACACATTCCAAGGTATTTTGAAGAGTCAGAAGTCTTGAATGACTGACACCTTTTCTAACTCATGTCTCTGTCAAGGATTGGGCATGACAATTCAGATTATGATCAGTGTCAATCTTCTTGATTGTTTCTATTCCACTGACATATCAGATGGCAAAATGAAACTGTGATTGAATTGTGGTGGCATCTGAAATACTGTATAGCTAACAACTCCGCCATACTTCAGTAGTGGAAATGAAATTAAACTATGAAGCATGAAGTGGAAGGAGCAAAACAAATGACACATTTTACTAAACTCACTTGCCAGGGCTGCACAGCAATGTGACCAATGACATCATTGGTGACAACATGTTTCTTTCCATTCAGAGGAGCAGGCACAATGCCAATTGCCCTTTTTGCTCTTCTGTGTTTCTGGTTTTGTTTTTCTTCCCTCATCTTAAGGGCCAGTCCAGTTGCAGAGCCATTCTGTAGCTAGTTGTTCTATCGCCATGTGATAACTCACGTGTAAGTTCATTGGCACAATGGCTGTTCATATACCCAGTCATTCAAGACTTGCTAATTTTATATTTTTGGTTTTGTAAGGCAAGAATATGCTCATATTCTGCTTTGCTTCATGGCTGGTACTTAGTTATATAAGGTGGAGTGTGCCTGGTGTCATCTGAGTTCATCCAGTCATCCCATCAAGTCAGATTGCACTATTATTTGTTCATTGATTGATGGGATAGCCATCTGTTCATATGCTTTAGATTATAATTATCTGCCTTTTCAAGCTTGATCTTTTTTTGTATTCCCCTGTTACCTTGTCATTTGAATTCTGACCAGGCATTGCCAGAGGTGTAACTTCATCCCTGACTGTTTCCCAGACAGTTAGTTCCTACAGCTCATCATCACAGTAGGTATCTTTGTTGATAACAATTTTCTGGGTTTAAAACATGTGCTTCCTGTATCTGGTAGTAAAAGCCTCAGAACTTTCTTCTGAAGAAGGCCACAGCCAACTTACCTCTCAGCTCAACAGCAGGAATTGAAAGCCCCAAAGTTATGCCCCAAAATTTATCCTAGAGTTTCTCCAAAGCAGCAACGGACAGCTTTCTATGAATAGCAAAAATAGTTGTAGGAGTTCTTTCAAATATGTGGGAAATTTCCCCCCCTTTTCTTTTTTATAAGGAGTGTGAACTCATAGACACATTTTCGTGGCCTTTTATGCACATTTCTGTACAGTCTGGATCCCTATCTCAAAAAGTAATGTCAGATCTGTTTCTGGACCAGACAGTGCAGTTGATGTTGAATGGTCTTACCACAAGAACAAAGCTATTTCATGCTCTGAAACAATCTGGAGAGATTTTGTTCATTATCAGAAAAGCAGTCCAGGTTCTCAGCTCTGTTCTCAGTCAGGTTCTTCACCCTGTTTTCAGATCTCAGTCCTGGTGATGTGCGATTTTCTGCTGGAGCCAAAAGTCTGCAGATGATCAGTCAAGGTTCACCTGGTAACAATCTCAACCCAATAATCTTTAGTGGGTGAGCAATCAGTTTCCGCTACCTTACTGTACTTAGCATTCTGGTAGAATTAGTTAAAATGCTCTCCATTGGAAAGATCTAGTTCCCAGGATGACTTGACCTGGGTGCTGGTCTCCTGTGGGCCCAGTGTTTCAGCCTTGTGACTTGTTCACTGCTGCAACTTTTGATGGAAGAATCTTTCTTGGATACTTCTTTAGCAAAGATACAATACCAGTATACACAATACCAGATGTTTCTCCTCTCCAATAGAGGTATTCTTCACAGATATGATACCTCTAAAAAAAACCTTAAATTCTTTGCACTTTTAGCTTCCAAATTCTAGCACAGTCAAAGAAATTAACATACTTGTTGTTCCCACCTTTGTCACATATCTTCTGGACTGAGCTATCAAGATAGATGTCTCTTTTTTAAGTTGACAATGCCACAAGTTCCCACAATGTTTTTGAAGAGTTGACAAATCCAAAAAGTTAGATCCTGTTTGCTGAGACTGACCATGGTGACAGCAAGCTGCCTCTTACAAGATTGATATGGGGCTTCTTTCCATCATTAGAGCACACTTCAATTACAGCTCAAGCTACATTCCAGCTGGAAGTTGCCTCTGCTCCTGGCATTGCCCAAATGATCATGGAGAGCTCTCGTGATTCTTTCATAAAGCTGTATGCTGTATAGAGGTGCCCATAATTGATGTGGTAGGTAATTGGGTAGTCTCACTGTTTCTGTATGTGCTGCTTTACTGCCCAACTGCAACCACGGTCCAAGTAAACAAACAACTGAGAGTAAAAATAAATTTTCTGGTAAATGGAAATCTTTAAGATGCAAGGGCCTTGTGTTCATTCATTTTCCATGCTTACTCTTACCTCTGCTAGAACTTTGTTGTCTAGTGTTTGCAGATGATGTAGATATTATTTAAACGATACCTAATTGTGGTGTCCTGCAGGCAAAGAGAGAGACAGCTGTGTGCCCCCTTAGAAGTATCTGCTCTTTTGCGCTGCCATGTTCATGTAGCAATAGTACAAGTTCACCTATGAAATGAATGTTTTGGATAGTCATGTGTGGTTATTAACCTGTTTTTACTCTTTAGAAGCTGCAGTTGTTTATATAAAAACAACATTTAGTCTAACAAGATTTACTTGTTCTAGAAAGGACTTAATAGAAGGCCAGAAATTATAGTAAGTAGAGAGGATTGTAGTTATCCTCCAGAAACTGAAAT
The DNA here is from genome assembly GCA_028565335.1 of Limnodromus scolopaceus. Classification (NCBI taxonomy): domain Eukaryota; kingdom Metazoa; phylum Chordata; class Aves; order Charadriiformes; family Scolopacidae; genus Limnodromus; species Limnodromus scolopaceus. The sequence goes on from JAOXNO010000001.1 coordinate 32,551,505, forward strand.
AATTTTCCATTAGTTTCCTAGTCTCTGGAATAGAGGATGAGATAGATTTTTAGCATTAGTTTTCTAATTAGCTTAAGTTAAAGACAGCATATACTTGTTATCTGTATGCACACTGTTCTTCCATAGTTCTGGCTGTAGGATCATGGGAAAAATCCAAGTAAGTACACTCTTCAAATGATTTCAGGAATTCAGTATTGGACAATACCACTCATCCATCTTGTCTACTGTCCTGTATCCTGCACTGATCAGTGTGAGATGCTCACAGTGAAAGTTAATGAAAAGCCCTCAGAGAGTCTCCAGGAGGGTGAAGCAGGCAGGAAGTAAAAGAGGGCAGAGAGGAACATCTTCCATGATGTCTTCAATAATTAGGTCCCCAGCTACTGTCAATGGGGGCCACTGGAGAGCTTGTTTGCTCCAGCTGTGTAGCTAAGATTTTCATGACCAAAGCAGGGAAACAGTTTCCTCCTGGGAAGGGACAAAGGCAAGAAGTAAATCAGTAGGAACAAGGTGTATCTGTTCTTTACTGGGGTGAAGTAAGTGGAGCACAGGCAGAATGGAGGAGGCTCAGGAGATGCAGGACAATGAAACAGATGTTTACTGTTTAGGTGCTACAGGTTTGGTATTGAATGCCCTGACACACTGAGTTCCTCCTGAGAATTTGGGACTATGACTGGAAAAGTGAAGTGAAATCTCCTTTCTTTTTTGATGACATTATTGTGTGATTTTCTGAAATTGTAAAATGGCAACCAGTGCTATTTCTTGTGAGTACTTCTGAGATAACTCTTAGTACATGATAAGATTCTGTGTTTGTGAATGCATTGTAGTTATTTCACTCATACATTCACAGAAAACCTATTACTTAATTGTTGTAGTGCCCTTACACCCTCCAAAACCCCTTAAAAACTACTACAAGATTCATTAGCAGATGAGAATTCTGCAAAAGTAGTCAAAAATTCCATGGCATCTTGCCCAGGGAGCCTGCATGGGCACAGTATGCCTCAATGATTTCACTAGCCAGAGATGGTTCTGTGATTGCCTTTTCCATATTACACATATGTCTGTGTATAGGGCATGAGTAACTGGACTGTTCCAGACAGATGGTGACTGTAAGCTAGCAAGCTGAGAACTATCCACCTAGACGATGGTATATTGGTATGCTTAGAAGTTAAGGTGACTGTCTTCAGACTGTGGTGAATATTGGACTCGATCTTACGGTTGGACTCAGAATGATTGGACTTATGGTTGGACTCGATGATCTTAAATGTCCCTTGCAATCTAGACAATTCTAACTTGAAACTGAGGCCCAATACTTTCTCCCTTTTTATCTAAAACTTATCGGTGCATTTTATTCTGACAATAAAGTTTCTTTTAATTCCAAACAGTGGTGATATCTGTTCTGAAATCTCTGGTGTTCTGAGATGCTTTAAAAATGCATGAATGTCAAATATTAATGGGAGCTATTCTGTTCTCCAAATGCTGTAGGTGAAAGAGATGGCTCCATCTTTCCCAAAAGACAAGGTGTAAGGGAGAAATTACATTTTCCTGCAACTTAAATCTTCTCTGATTGATTTGTTTTGTAGCTTCAATTAGCCATACAGTTATAGATCAGTGAGACTTGGGGTCCTGTGTTTTCTTTTCCTCTTTATCATACTCTCCTTTGCTCTTTTTCATGCAGAATTGTATTTGCTTCTTGATGGTATTTATGCACCAGATCTTGATATATCCTGGTTACATGTATTTAGAAACTCAAGTCAGAGTACCATATAAATTAAAGTAACTAAGCAGCAATTCTGCATTCTGACATGATGCACTCCCTAGAAATGGTGTGAATGAGTGGGTGTTAGAAGTGCTGCAGAAGTGGGACTCAAGAAATAACATATTCTTACTGAAGATCTTTGAGTACAGATGGCAAAAGTGTAAGCTGTTGGAGTTTCTAAGATGGACACTTCCTCTCTGGAACAGTCTGGTTCTGTATGAAACTGCAAGCACAAACCTTTTTCACCGACTGGCAGAAGAAAATAATTTTTGTGCTGTGACTGAAGCTGAAGCCATTATCTCAATAAATCTGCCAAGATGTGCAGTGACAATCTCTATAACAAAATGGGAAGAGGTTGTTTGATAAGTATTATAAAAGAAATATTGAGCTGACCATGCAAATTCAGCTGAAGATCTTTAGTTGATTAAATATATGGTGAAATAAGACCTTCTGTATCCACAGGGAGAGATTAGCAGCAGATGGCAGTGGTACACAGCAAAGCATTTCTTTAATTATGAATTCCTTCAGGGTCTGCAGGATGAAGTCTGTAAAGGGAAAAGAGGAAAGAAGGATGTTTTATCATGAAAAAGCAGAAAAAGCATAACACAGCACTCTTGCATAACAAAATGATATATAAAATCCATACTTCTCTACAAGGGAGAGCATGGTTGAAACTATTAAACTAAGAAAGAAGAAACTATTGCTAATCTTAAACTGCATTATTGTGAGGGATGGGTGTTCAACTGAGAAACTTTATTACAAGGTTGGAAGAAGCTGCAGATACATCTGGTGTCTGTTGTCCTTCTGTATAGACTTATGTATTCTCTTTTTATGCTTTTTGTTTCACATTCCCTAGAGTGTGATCATTATAACCAAAATCAATGATAAATTTCTATTGTCTGGATTTTATGTCTGATGCCGTTTTGTAGAGAAAATATATTTAGACTATAGCCAAAAAAAATAATGGTTTAAATGCCCAGGTTACCAGAATATCATTCATTTTTTGTTGACTTATGCCTAAAAATAAAATAAGGTTATTCTCAGAACAGCTATGGTACCTTTAAAATGGTATTCTGTGTTGCCACATGTCAACTCAACCCACACGTTCTAAAGATCAATACATCAGAAGAACAATTAAGCAAGTACTTGTGTAAATACAGCACAGAATTAATTTTCCTGTGTGATGCTGCATAATGTATGAATTTGTTGTAATATGGTGTGAGAATTCTTTTCTAAATGCTCCCTGCTAAGAAATAGTAGAACCCTGCATCAAATTGAGTGAGGATTCCTGACTTGTAAGTGAAATCACTAACTCCATCCTGTATATACAGAAGATGACATTAATGCTGAGCATGAAATGGTAAAATCTTAGGAACTGTCAGACTTCTGATATGCTAGCCAGAAGGTCATATTTTCAATATCCATACTTGTGATTGTGCTCAAGAAACACTGAAAATTCAACATGTTCAAGCACAGTTTCTATAGAAAAATAAACAGATAGGTCAGTTTCCAAAAGCTCTTTGTTGCCAAAACTCAACTCTAACTTTAGTGCAATTCTGCTGACTGCAGCAGATTTAAGTAGAATCATAGAATGGTTAGAGTTGTAAGGGACCTTAAAAGCATTTAATTCCAACATGGGCAGCCACACCTTCCATGAGACCAGGCCTTGAACACTTCCAGGGATGGGGCATCCACAGGTTCTCTGGACAACCTGTGCCAGTGTCTTGCTATCCTCAGAGAGAAAAATTTATTCCTAATATCCAATCTAAATCTCCCTTCTTGCAGTTTAAAACCGTTACCCCTCATCCTATCACTGCACTCCCTGACTGTGTCTTTCCCCATCCTTCCTGTAGCTCCCCCCTTTTTCCAGTCACAGGAGCAATCCCACCATGATTCCACGATGCCAATAAGATCATAGCCCTGCAGGCATGCACACATCTCTTACTGCTCTTCTTTATTGCCCATGCTATATGTGTTTGCGTAGAGGCTTTTGATTTGGGCCCCTGATGAAGCTAACTAACTTAAAGTAACAGTAAGTTAGCAAGTAAGGCTGAAGTGGCTAGTATTCCCTTGTGCTGCACTCCAGGTGCTCTCCTGTTGACCTGCAACCCTTCTGCAATTTCTGGGCATCTATTACTGGCATTGGCATCATAAGATCCTTAAAAATCAAAATACACAACTGCTTCTTAAAAAATGAGTTATTAATATAGAAAGTTGCAATGGATTTGAATTAAAATTCATTATAAAACTTCATTTAAAAGAAGACACTTGGTAAGATGAGTCTAATCTTGTCTTGGTCTCTTCTTATTGCTATTTTACATCACTTGAAATGGCAACTTCAAGTACTTTTTTAAATGGATAGAAAGATTGTTGAGTTTCACTTAAACTTTTGTAAGTACCTTTAAAACCTCCATTAAAAAGCTATTTTTGTAATTTCTTCCAGTACTACGCTTCTCCAAATCACAAAAGAAATCACTGCCTCCTACACTGGCAGTAATAAAAAAGGTTTTGCATTTTGCAGGCATTAGGGATTGATCTTTATAACAACTCGTGGAGATAGGTATGCTAATATCCCCCAGTTTAACAATACAGAACTGAAGCAAAGGAAAAGGGAAGAGATTAAGCTTTTTGAGGCCAAATTAATCAGGCGTTACCCACAGTTTCCAATAATATTACACTGACCTTTATATCAGTTTAAATGATGACAAAAAGATTTATTTTGGGCAGCAGATTCTCAGTCCTTATATCTTGCAGTTGAAAATGCTTTGGTGGTTGTCTGGGTCATGCAGGGAATCGGTGATGGAGCTCAGACAAGAACCTGCTTCCAGCTTTGTATTTGTCCCCTGACTGTTTTCGTCAAATCTTTAAGTGAAATTGTTTTCTCTATCTCCATTGATGGCAGTGTTCCAATGTATCTATAAGGGATCTGTCTCTCCAAAGATACTGAATAATTTCTTTTATGGAAAATTGAAATGGCATGTAAGTGCACTGGGGATACATAAAAGCAAGGAGCTGCTCTGGGTTTTTATTCTATCTCGTGATTAAAGCATATTATAATGTTTCTCCTCACCTGTATGTAGGTGAAGGGATACTTCCAGGTGGCAAGGCTTTCCTGGTAAAACATTAAAAGAACATCACATGAAGTTTGAAGCTCATGCAGCATGAATCAATTAAACCATAACACAAATAAAACATAAGGAATTCACACACAACAGCAGTGTGAGGTCATGGATTGTATGGACAGTAATGAGAACAAGCATGATTGTGTATCTTCCAGAACTTCAGATTTTACCTTGAAGTTAGTAAGCCTATTAAGAAGAAATGTTATTTGTTATCTCAACTTCAAGACTAATTTCAAAGAGGAGCTCTGGACATTTATAGATAAAAACCTGTGAGTGTGTGTGTGTACGCACAGAGATTCAGTACTGCCTGAAAGACAATCTTTTTGTATTCTTTCATTACTAATACAAAACAGCCTTAATCTTTATGAGGCAACTAGATATTATAAATACTAAAGTGTCCTATTATAAATGAGGCAAACATATACACCTTATTTATTACTAAGCTGGCCTGTGACCAAAGAAAGCCTTAGGTTGTTGATTTCTTCAGAATCTCCCATACTGTGATGATTTCCAGGCATCGTCTTATTGGCGCGACCAAAGCCAGACTGGACCTATACCATCGATAACATTTATTCTTACTTTGCTAACCTACTGTTTATATTGATATAAATTATTTCCAAGGTTATCTTACACTATTTAATAGACTAGGGACTATTAAATGAGTTGAGGTAGCATGAAATCGGCCACGTGATGCTCCAAGCCATACCAATTTGGGAATTCCTTCAGAACAGATGCTAACAGTGGGTGATTATTGTCCCGTGAAGGCATACCTCTGGCTTCTCCTCAGGTCAGCTGTACATCTTCTTTCACCTTTGGAAAGGCAGAGAGATTTGGGAGCTGAAGGTCTAGTATGATGAGAGCTGCATGCCAGTCTAACATTGAAGGTTAAGTGTTGTGTTCGGTACTCGGTGGAATGGAGCCTTGTATTCCTATAATGAAAACTTAAATTGCTAACAAGTATTACCAAATCCCAGTTATTTGACAAGTAGGGATAATAAGGAGAGTACTGGGAAGTTGGCTGTAATGTGGGTTTTATATTAAAAGCTCTGAAAGCTAGCCATTGAATGACGCTGTCATATTCTGTTACCTCAGAAATTAGCTTTTTCCTCTTAGGTTGCTTTGTTTTGAACTCATGCCCTGTCAATCATTTAAAACTGTAGCTGCAAAAAAGATTATCTTTTTCTATTCTTATGTCTGTGTGCTAGTGTTCTGGAATATTTATTGATATATTTGGGAACATCCCAATATATCAATAAAGATATTGGGATATTCTGAAATATCTTTGATTTCCCTGTCTCACTTCCTGCCACCCTCTTTCTGTACACCACACAGTGATAATGTAATCTCATCCTATTTCTTTCTGCCTTTGTCATTTGTTCATTTAAAATCTCCTGACCAGTATGTTTAGACTGACCAGCCTCTTGGTACGTGTTGAACTCCAGTTCTTTCATGTAGAATTAAAAATCTGTCAACTTAATTTATGATAACTTCATCTACTATACTTCTGTCTTTTGTGCTTTATTTTCTCTGACACCTCTATGCTGTAAAAACTTAAGGCACTGCCCATGTCTTTTACTGGCTGGGGGTTTTTTGCAAGCTGTACAATGCTAAGCGTATTCAGTAATAAGAATTACAAACACTAGCCATGGTTGAATTTTTTAGCATTAGCACAATTGCTTTGCTCTCCTCTTGTATCATGGGCAATGGAGTAAGCCCTGCACCCCCGTGCATGTTGTTGTCTCTGCTGCAATGAGGTAGTTTGCTTTGATGCTCAGAGGGGACAGTGTACACGCTTATATCTCTCCCTGGCACTGAGGACCGTGCTTGCTGTGCAGTACTGATGCATATTCTCTGAGATCTATGCGCTCCTCTTCAGCCCAGGAGAGACCTCTCTGTCAAACATGTCAATAAAATGTAAACGGTTGAATACCTTTTATTGAGGTTTTAATCAAAGTGGTCCACAAGACTGTGTGAAAGTAACTGAAATTGGGAGATTAACAGGAATACAGCAGGGGCATGACCATAGCAATGCCCTAGCTCGTTCTAATGGCTATAATTTCACAACACTATTAAAGGAAATTACAGAAGACACAGTGGGCTGAGTTAACCCTAGCTGTAACTGTTGTCTTTTACAGAGTTGCACAAGGCAGGACTTGGTGAATGTCATCCTTTCTCTCCAATTAAACTCCACCTTTACACCTGCTGTTAGTAATGATGCACAAATGCTGACTAAAACACATTGGCTATAATACTGCCATGTAGGGCAGACTTGTCAGAGAGAACTCATATTGGCATTAGATATTGTGATTCATGAAATAAAATCAATTGCTAAAATTGTAATGCAATTCAGAATTAAGTGAAGAATTGCTGCAAATGATTAGTTCCTTTTTGGAAGAGGAGCAGATTGAGTCACTCGTATTTAAGTAAAAACTAATTCTAAAACATAGCAGTAGCACAGAAAAAAATGCACTCACTTCACTGTGTTAGCCTGTGTACTATTCGAAAATGACATAACCAGGCGGAGAAAAACATGGCTCCCTTACAAAAGCACTCAAAGTGCAGTCCACGTGGCTAAAAAGCTTGTGAACATCTGTACAAAGTGTCCTCACTATCAGCAATAGTGCTGATAAAGTCAGAAGAATGCTTTTATTGTACCTACAGGTTGAAAGTACTGATGAAGTTAGAGCCAAGATATTTTTAAAGGAAAGAAGGCTGAATCAACACACATATTTATACAAATATAATTGCACCCTTATCAAAATTCGTTTGACTACATGAGAATGATCACCCCCTAACTGATACAGTTGTACAGTTGTATTGATATAAAAAGCAGAGTATAGATCAAGCCCGCACACCAGAGAATGAGGAGGCGCCCCTTAAAAGTTTCAAGAGAGCTCCCACTCCTCGTAGGCTGTAGCACTACCAGCTGCTGCTCCAGTTTCAGTTCACTTATAAACATTGAATCCAGCCCCCAGCATCATTTCACTGAGGTCACTTGAGAGAAAAATTGAATTATTCATTGTGTTTTTAAAAGTTTTTGAACTTCAAATGTTGAAGAGTTCACAGTGTATTCTATATAAAATACTGAATGACTTCAGAGAGCAATGTTGATTTTGCTCTTGGGGCTCTGCTGCTGTTCATAAAGCATTCAGGCAATGTTCTTGTAGTTTATGATGTCAGAAGTGTAATCCCTTGAGTGAATTATATATATTTGTATTCATGCCAGGTCATCTTATTACCCTAAGGTTTATAGACAGTCCAGTTGCTTCCACCAGCTGACAGGTTTTTAAAGTCTGGGCAGCACTTTTCTAGAGAAGCATCATATCTCAGGTAAAGGTAAAGTCTCAGGCTTTGACTGTGACGTCATGTTCATATGAGAAGAGTGTTAAAAGTTCAGACCTGTTCCATCTGATTCTAATAAATGTTTATGACAGCCAGCCTGCACCCTTTTTCTTTCAGGTGCTAAGAATTCTTGTTAAAGTGGGTATAATTTTTCTGAGACTGAATCTTCCTGTTCTTTTTCAAAAATACTCAAGAGGAAACGCTCCTGTCCATCTCAAGCACTATACTGTTTAAAATATAGCACTTCTAAGTAGACTGCTTTGAATTTCCTATTTCTGTTGATCAGTTCCCCAATGTAAAAGAAAAAGCACTTTATGGGAGGAGGAGAGAAGTGTCTTTGCTGATGGAAGTGTCTTTGTTGATGGTCAGGACCATTGTGTTTCTAGAGAAAGAACTTAAATTGTAATTCCCAATAATTCTAATTCAGCAAACAGGGAATTCAGAACAATGACTTGAAACTCAGTTTTCAATGATTTTCATTGATCTCAATATACAATACATTTGCGATAGAGTAAATAGGCAGTCTTCTAGACATTTTTTCTAGTCTAGGAGCAACACAATAAAAGCAATTATGAAAGTATATTACTTATCTTACTATTTCTGTCTCTTTTGTATTTACATCTGGCAATGATCATACATTAATGGCTGGTACCCAATCCATCCATCCGTTTTGCAGGGCTTGGTTGGGCAGGGAGGAAACTTATTGGGGAAGGTAAGCTAAAGGTCTGAGAATTGCAGCTGGTGAGATTTAGTCGTTTCCCTCTCTTCTGAGTGGTAGTGCTCTCAGGAAGACTTCGCTTCTGTAAAGTTAGTTCTCCTGCATTGCTGAGCCTCTTCCCTTGGCTGACAGTTTCATTGTTCCAAGGGAACATAGCTGTCAGAGAAGGTCATAGCTGCAGAGGGGATGGCAGTCTCTCAAGTGCCTTAAGGCCAGTCCCACAGGGAGTTTTGAGGACTGTGGCAATAACCTTCACCTGGACTCTGAAATCATGGGGGAGTTTGTGCAGAGACCAGCGTGCCAAGACGATGTGTTCATAGAGGCTTGTGTTGCTAAGCAGTCTGGCAGCTGATTTTTTAGCAGTGGGAGCTTTTTCACAACGTATGTTTTTCATTCTTGGATACAATGAGATGCAGTAATGAAGCCTGGAGGTCACACACATGTGGATCCTTGCTGCCAAGTCTGTGTCTGATAGATGCTGGAGACAAGTAGGTTTTTCAGTACTTCATCCAACAAAATGTTGATGTTTAGTAAGGTGGCAGTAATCTTTTCTTCATTTCTTTGTTGTCTTCATTGCGAATGAAGAGGAAGATGAAGTGGCTTGACAGGATGTAGGAGTACTTCTTGCACCCTGTGCATCCCGTACATCCTCAGGATGCACAGTCCCAAGCGTGCAGATTGAGGTTTATGTGATCCCCATTTTGCTCATAGAGTGGCAGTTGTTTACTGATGATTAAGAATGTTAAGAACTACAATTCAAATTTAGCTCTATATTCATGTCTGTGTAACTAAGGAACAACAGTCTATCTGTAGTCTGATTGCTTTCCTTGTATTTCCACTGTTTTCTTTAGCTTTTAATTTGCTTGAAAATAACAAGAAGAAAGTATTCCCATTGAAGTAATTGTTGCTTTAAGAAAAAAATGTGCATATCCCTTTCCTAAATGTAAAAAGAGGAGACTTGGTGCTCACAAGCGTGTCTGACATCTTTCTAACTACTCTGTACAAACAGTTTTCATGTCATACTCTTGAAATATTTTTAGATAGAGCAGCTAACAAGACCTTGACGGATTACTCAAAATCGTGTTTCTGTGCAGTGTGTGTTGCCGCACATAGGCACTGAAAAAAAGTAAAAAACTCCACTATTATCACCACTGACATTACTGCAGTATTTTGTGGGTCTTGCTGCACTGGCTTACGTTGGTGGCAATTAGCAAATCACTTATTTTTAAGTATTTGTGCATCTTACTTTTATAGGCAGACTGGCAACATCATGTTAAAAACTAGGAAGGAGAACTTTTTGTGAAGAATGCTGGTCAGAAAGGGCATGGAAATGGAAAGCAAGGAATTTGTCTCCTGTTGCTGTGTCCAGCAAGCCACCTTGCTACCTTAAGCACTTAACTGCAACACTTGCACTCTCTGCAAAGTGTCACCACCTCTGTGCCTCTCTCTGTACAGTGGAGAGAGACTGCAACCAGACTCTGTTCAAGGGCCAGTTCAGTCTTTCCAAGAGTGTCCTCTGAAGGTGTCAGCCTTTCTATCTCAGTCAAACACAGCTGTTGAACTTCTAAAGTTATGTGAGAGAAATCAAGGCTCTTGTGTGCATTATTGGAAAGTAAGAAAACAGTCAAGACATACCGAAGTCTATAATTTTCTTTCTAAAAGGAGAGAATGCTGAGCACGTCCAAGAGGAGAATTAGCATGCACCCGTCCTCACACTGTCTGTCAGGGATGCTACATACTACAGGACAGGACTGAATCCTGAAAAAGAAATAAGTGGTTTGTACTTCTTTTTTTCTCCTCATGTTAATCTCAGTCATTGCATTCTGTTTGGCTTCTGAGATTAATCTGTAATAAACTAAGTAATTTGAACACATGTACTGAAGAGAAACATTATTCTTTTTTTTGCATCACATATTCCTTGTGCTCATACTGGTTGTTATTAAATTATTTGAGAGCTTAATTCCCCCTTGTGCTGTATAGATGTTGCAGTTTATTAGGACATCTCCATGTGTTGGTAGAATTAAGGAGTGCTCAGTTATCACAGTTCTACACTAACCAGTCCCAGCTTTAAAAATAAAATCTTTTATCGTTGTTCTGAATGGTTCTTATAATGAGCAGAGACAATGCTGTCATCCCTCCCATAAGTACAATCTTTTTTGTATACCAGCGCAACTGTGGCTTAGTAATCTGTCATGAGGTGGCTCAGGAAAACCTTGACTGTTTGAGAGTAGATACATTTCTATTAGACTATTAGGTGCCTGCCTTCCTTCGTTCTTCCCTCCCTTCTTCCAGACCTAGTACAAGGAATCACATTGGCTACTTGTCCATTCACCAGTGTTAAGGTAGCTTTAAGCACATCAGGGGCCCATAGTAGTTCCAGAGCCTTCTGAGGACTGGAATGGGCAATCTGCTGTCAGATGTGATGCAAGGCAAAGAGGATTGCTCTGGTTCCATCAGGCGTCATCAGACTGGTTAAATGGATCCATGATCAGTTCTTTCTGTGAGACAAAGGACAGCCTTTTGTACTGATTGTGCAGCGGGGTCATCCAGAGCAAGTCTTCCAACAGTGAAAATGTCTTCTGTTATTTTTCTGGTGGTACAGAACAATACTGGGAATTTTAATTCCCAGTTCTCTAAGTGCAATGTTAGGTTTTTATTTTAACATAGACGGAAACTTAAGACGGAGTCCAAGATTTGGCTTCTGTTGATAAGATTAACATAATTGTTGTGCATATCATTTACTGAATTTACAGGTCTGTGCTGTTAACCTCAGAAAAAGTATTTCTAGATGAGGTCTAGCAGAGGTTGTTTATGTTGGTCTTAAAATAGACAAATGCACAGTATTTTCATGGTATTAAATATGGCTGGAAAAATTGTTAGTCTGACAGGGAAGCTTCTAGGGCTGCTCCCAGGCTTAATTTAGTCCAAGAATGTAGCAGTTTGGGGAAAAAAAATCCCACTATAATAAAACCTAAGATAAAAAGTTCATATTTAATCTGCTTGAAATTATTAATATTTATTTAGAAACTGTTGAGATGTACTGTTTATTAGTACCAAAGAAATCAGACTGAAACAGACAGCTGGTAGAGTCTTTTTTCATCATTCAATATAAACATATGAAATATAAAATGAAGTCTGAATTTTAAACCAAAGTGTTATTTTAATACTACTAATAATTACTGCCTGTGTCACTAACTAAAATGTGTTACAAGTAATGCAGGTAGCATTTTTTCCTTTAATCTGGTAATATACCACAAGAATATTGTGAAAAACAGGAACATTGAAGTAAGAGAATCTAGCCAGAACACAGCTGTGTGTGTTGAGTGACAGTTATCGGTCACATCACATCTTGTATCATGTTATATTTTACTGCATTCTCTTGGCTTGTCTAGAAAAGTAAAGCTTGGAGACAATTAACTACAACTACTGAGGAATTCAGTGATAAGCCCAGAAGAATAATAAAATTGTTTTTAAGTCAGTAGCTTAAAAGAAACAGCTGTGCAAGAACAATGACTTTTGAAACAGAGTGTATCTTGACAGAAGCTCAGATCCCGTATATTTCAGCCTTGTTCATTTGTCAACATAAAGGCAAGATAAAATCTTGTGGGATTAAGTAAACTCCATTGCTAAAAATATAGTTTGACACTTCTTGTAGACACACGACGAGTCTTCACAAAGAATATACTGGTATTCTTTTCAGCTGTAAAAAAATATGTTTTTAAGAGATAGTAAATACTTTTATTGAATTTCGATTCAAGCCATGTAACATTACTACCTTCAAATAATTTTAACCAGATGTTACATTTTTCTTCCTCTGAAGTTTTACAAATACAGATGGTAAGGAAATCATGTGTGAAATATTTCTAAATAGAACCCTTAACTAATATTTAGAAACTATTTTGCAGTTGGTATAATTTCTAAAACTGTTTATCTAATTTCCTAAACTGTGTGCCATAATTAGAATGGAATAATTTTCTTAATTTTGTTCATTGAATGCAGAACTTTTATCTTTCTAGTAGTTCTCTGTTTCATATGTAATTCCCAGCAACTTTATAGCATACCTGTTCCTAAATTGGCCATACCGTCCACACTGATGCTAATTGTGCTATATGCATTACATACTGCACATTAGGAACAAGTGACAGACACCAAGAATGTCAGATTTGTCTTTTACCTCAAACAGTTCTGGTGAGAATGTAATAAACTGTGGCGGGAAAGTCTGACTGCCTTGTGGAGCACCAGAATGCAAGAAGAACAGGAAAGGTTTTAGGCTAAATTCTGTTCTCTTTTAGGTCAGTATAAAATAGTGATCTGTCTTGCCATACATTCACATTGATGGGTTTGCCCTAAAGTTTACAGCTGTATAATGGAGAGCAGAATTTATCCGTTCATCTTTTTTCATAGTAACTTTCCACTGATTTTGGCAAGATGAAGACCCTGAGTCAGAACCTTCAGAAGTGAGCAGAAGGTATTTTGAGATACCTTGTGTATCATAAACCCCTCCATCTTTGTTTTGTTTTGGCAAACCCATTTCTATTGCCATGCGTAGAACAGCTGAGGTTTTTCTTCCACATCAAATGTCACAAGATTTGCAAAGGCCAGTGCCACAAAATATTATACTTTTCATGTATGTGCAGCCTCTTGGATTTTTGTGGGAAGTGTCTCATGCCAGCTCACCCTCCAGTAGACATCTGGATGGTTCCAAACTATAATTCCATTATGTACTGTATTTGCAGCATCTTGGTATTAGCATCCCAACAAACAGAAGAAAAGAAGAACTAAGTCCTTGGCAAACCATATCTAGGCCTCATCAGTCCAGGTGTGTGAACCTCCCTGCTTCTATAGGAGTGAGGAATCTCCAATGAGGTCTGCATGTCTATAGCTGGAGCTACAGGTATAAGAGGCGACGCCCTTTGCCTGGCTGGTCGATGGAAAATATGATGATGGTGCCTTGAGGATGTGGGCAAACAACATTGATGTTTAACAGTCTGAATACTAAGAGACGAGTAAGAGCCTGAAGAGTGTTAGGAGCAGAAAGCTACAAAAGTGGTTTGAAGCTTTTACTGTCCTCTCATGCCCAACTCTCAGACTTGGGACCTAGGCCAGTAAGTTCTGTTATCTTAGAAACTTATTTTAAAAGCAAGGCACATTAGACTGGTCTTCACATGGAAGAAAAATATTGTCTGTCTTCAAAGACAACTCCAGAAAAAATAAAGCATGTCCAAAATGTGCCCATAGCTTGACATTTACTGTGGCAAAAACAAATGCTGAAATCTCCAGTGTAGCAAATAGGCACAGCTGTCTGAGCAAGTTAATCTGAACTCAAATAACTAGCCTTAAATGGGTTGTGTTCGTTTGCTTCCCCTAACATTTCTATGTGGTTCGTATCATTTGTCTAGGGTTTCTTTTGCATCTTACAGGAATTACAAAGCTGCTTGTACTTATTGCCATGACAATGTTGGGGTCAAACAAAAGTGTGGAAACGAACATGGCCGTGGCCATGCAGAACTTTCTTAAGCCTCTTCAGTATTTTTCTACCATCCTTTGGCCGGAGATTGTGTCCACACACACAAGTCAGCAGAATAGTTCACGTGAACCTTGTCTATGCACCTTAAAATGCTGTCAAAAAGCTTCATTGTTTTGATCTGAGATTGCTAACTACAGATTTTAAACTACCCCATTTTAGTTGTAATTGGAAAAGGTCACAAAACAATATAAGCCATGGGAACCTGCTGCTAGTCATGTCCCAATTGACAACTTAATCTATTCCTAATCATTGTGCCATAATATTTATTGATGGGTTTCTAATATATAGTGCAATTAATGAGAAAGGAGCATAGTCAGAAACCACAGGACTTACTTTCATGCTGGAATTTTGTTGCTGTCACACTACTAACAAGAAAGAAGAAAACTTGGCAAGTAACATACATAAAACTTCTAAAAAAATGCTAAAATAATTAATAATGGTTTTCTCTGAAATGGAACATATTTGAACAATGTATGCTAATAAAAATACTGCAAAAATTTAAAAGCCAGAAACTTCTTGGATAGAAAAAATATAAAGAAGCTAAAATGTGAAAGAAGACAGAGGCTGAAAAAAATTTGGACATTCATTTATAGCAATTCAGGATTTCTCACTCAAAATTTTAAATTAAAAAACTTCACACTGAAACTTACCAAATAGTTAAGCAACAGTTACAAAAACAAGAACTAGCAGAGGCAAAACGTATTTTAACTGCATTTCACCATCTTCCCACAGCAGACTGAGTATTGTGAAAGAATTTAGTAAGAGCAACCATACATATGCTGTCTGTGCTTATTGTGCATTTTGCTATAAAATAGTGTGGATGTGTATATACCATATACTTAGGATGTCATGTAAGAATTTTGGTGCATAAATGCCCTTCATAAATAGCGTCCTTCAGAAATGTCCTTTTTAGTGCTCAAATGAGAACCTTTTTCATGCTATAGCTAAAACCATATGCATAAGTAGGCCTAACTTGTTTTGCTTGGGTATGCACTTAAACCTGATATTAGTTCTTCCATTTAAAATAGTTTGTTCTTTGCTTTTGTTACACTTCTGTAGCAACACAGCGTCTTCCGTTCTGCTTCATTCTCCTTTCTACAAGCACTTCCTCACTGCCCATTTTTGTTTCCTAGCATTTTGAAATTATTTTATTACAAATAATTACAGTGGATTTCTGACAGTGTAGAGACAAGGCAGATTGCCAGAAAGCTGGCACACTTTTTGCTTGTTCATTGACTCCCAAAGAATACTTTTAGATCATTTCGTGTAATCAAAAGAATCACTGGAGAAAAATCCCTCTTTAGCGATGGAGGACAAATGAATTCCTGAGCTTGTACCAAAATAAAAAGTTTTGAGCCTTGAGATAATTTTTTTTTATTTATTAGATAATATTATTCATAATAGGAATGAGAAGACACCCAGGGAGACTAGTGTGAGGATGGCAGGTGGGAAGCAAAGCAGGAGGGTCATTCAGTAAGAGAGCGATAGATAGTCCGGTGCCCTGGGGACAGGAGCAAGAGCTTGAGCCTGGCATCGACTGCATTTGACTTTGCAGTTTGTAAACTACTGCTCATACAAAAGTCTTTGTGGAACTGGCACTTAAGTTCATTTTTTCAGGCTGTTAGTTTCTGCCCGTCTGATCTTAAGAGCACTCTGTACAGGCCACAAAGGTATATGTGTATGAAATATTTCATCCTATGTTTATGCATAGGACACACACGTGGACAAAAATACATGCAAAACTGCAAAACAAAAAATGCAAATGCACCTGTCATTTATGTATAAACTTAGTTTCTTGTGCTAGCATGAGACTTGTAACTATCACTTTTTAGTGCATTATTAAAAAAATCACTATTAAAAATAAACTAATCACTAATGTCATTTTACAAATTTAATAGTAATTTATTTTTCCAAAAACCTACATCATGCTTTTTCTACTTGTAAGAGGGCTTAATATAAGTATCTCTGTGACACAGGAAATTAAACACTCATTTGCTGGTTTTATGCTACATTGGTTGTTATACTGAAACAGCTAGCAAATTGTCATTTTTCTGATTGTTTTCATCAATTCTATGCACCAGATTGCAAGTAACAGCTCCAAATATGTCCTGTTTACCATCATTGGTAATTGTCAGCATGTTTTTGGTAATTGTGTAGTCAGAAATGGAAAAAACAATTGTACTTAACAATACTGACCTTGAATGTTGTGCTGTACTTAGAATTGAGACTGAAGAATGTGATTCTGCAGTCATTCCTTCCATTGCCTGATCACTAACTTGCCTGCAAATTCTGCATGTAAATTGTTTGCAGGATTGTCCCAGATCTTTCACAGCCTTGTTTTTTGTAGTGGAAATGATTGACAGTAGACATGTTTGTGTGAAAAACCAGGGATAGATAGCTTTACAACACAGCATTCCAGAGCTGTTTGAATTTGTGTTCTACATTATTACAACTCAAAAGTTTTGTGGCTTCTGGGATGGGTCTGGGCTTGGTGAAGATACAGTGCCAGAGGTATCTGGTACAGAGAACCTATATTCAAAAGTGCTAATCACCCTCCCGTTTATACTCCTGGTAGAGAAGGAGACCCAACAAATTAATATTTGATAGATCATGAATGAGAGCAAAGAGAGAGAGTCTTCTCATGCTAAACTAAATTTAATTGCTGACTGCTGAATACAGGATTACAACATAGTTTAACCTGTTGACCTAATAGCTGTACTCAAAAATTCACATCATGAATCGGTTTAACTTCATTACGTTTCATTTGTCAATTGGAAAAAAATAGCAAGCGTCCAGCCCAATTCCAAATCCATCTGTGCAAACCCCAGCATAAGAAGCACAAGGATGTGCAATACATAGATGTCAGGCCTGGGCCGTGAAAACAGAAGCTGTGTTTTGTGGTGCTACATCAAAGTTAATATGCCTGCCTCTCAGGAGGCCAAGGCATTTTAGGTCAGCTGCCTGTGAACCGAAGTTAAGTACATGCAGATGGCATTGTGGTCCACTGAGAAGACATGCTGGCTTGTATTGATGCCAGTTTAGAGACTTCTTTGCTGCATTCCAACATTGCTGCATTGTGGACCAAAGGTGCTCAAAGACTCATATAAAGGCTCTTCACACTTTTATCAAATGAGGAAGTAAAGCTCATAGGTTCCTAAGCAATTATTCAATTGTTTCTCTAGCAGACCTCGAGATTCATGACAGCTCTGGATTCTGTGTATTTTTAAGATATCTTAATTACTCATGAAAGTAAAAAATCTGGAGACTACTCTAATTAGTAGTGCTTTCGTAATTAAGAATGTTAGGTACCAGGTACCATCTATTTTCTCACTGTCTCTCAAGCACATGATAACTCTGAGATCTTAGACCTGAACTTTCCTCTCCCAGAAGCTGTGTATTCAGTCTGTCTTGGCTTGGTTCTCGTCCTGTGGGTTGATCTCCTGGATTATGTGAACAGCTGTTTGGATTCTCTTTCTAACACTTCAGGAATGGATGATAAATCTGAAATGTCCTGGGAAGTATTCTAATATCTGGCTTAAAGTTGTAGCTTTCTCTAATCTTGGGATAATCTACCTGTCAGAGTTAACCTTCATTTCTGTTAAAGGAAGTATAAACAAGTACGTTTAAGCTCTGAACTCTCTCTCCATTCTTTTGCAACTATACATTATTATGTCCATTTACTGAGCTTATTTCAACCTTGTGCTCTCATTTTAAGTATTTTATCATTTCCACACTTCTCTCTCCCTGTCTTCCATCAAGATTGCTCTCTTTTTAGAACTTGTTTCAGTCATCTCTGACTCTCTATTTTCTTATTTCATTTTCCCATAAAAAAATGATCAGATTTTTCAAAGCTGATAAGGGTCTTTATTAAACTTTCGTTTTCTGGACATACAATTCAGGAGGTCCTATTACAAAGTAAAAATACCTAAATATACTGTATTTCTACATGAGAAATTCTTCAAACTAGACCTAAGGTCATACCAATTTCAGCTAATCTAGAGTTGTTATCATTTCACTCTTCTTCATCTGTTATAAACCATTTTTGCCATTATATACAGAGAAGTTTCAATTTTAATAAAAGTCTTTACAGATATTACTAATTTTCAAGGATATATGGATTTATGTTTATATGCTTATATAAATAAACCTAAAAATTTCTGTTTCCATGTTTCAGCCAACTGGCATGGACATGTTTTTGAGATCCCTATTTTTGTGACAAGATAGATCAGGGAATCTATATTCCAGCTTTATGCATTATAAGTATACCCAGTATCACTATTTATACTTGTCATTTATACTTGAAGTTTTTACCCCATTAACTCTGCTAGATAGCAGTTAAGACAGCGGTATGCCTCCTAGGTTAATATGTACCTTGGTTAAAATGCAAGTGCATCAGCACTAGCTTTGGTTTTTCACTGACTGTCTTTCAAACTGGAAGTGGAATGGAGTTCTCGGGTACAATGTCAGAGTGCTCTCATACAAGCAGGTTACTCAGTCCTGGGCTGAGTAATTTTAAAATGCATTTTTCTGAGCAAGGGCTTATAATTAACAATGAGAACCCAGAGACATTGAAAGTGGAGTCTAGGGAATGGTTCAAAGATGACCTATTATAGTCAAGGCAGGAAGGATGAGGCTTGAGTAAAGATGAAAGTATATATTTGATATAGAGGTGATATAACATAAATATAAAGTAAATTAACTGTAGATATGTATTTACTTTACCTATTGCAAAAGCGGATGCCCAGTAAATATAGTATCTTTATCTTTTCCTAGATAAAGTGAATTTTGTTGTCTCATACCCCTTGAGAATACACAATTATTGTTTGAGAACACTAATAATCTAACTGAATTTCTGCATTCTCGTTACACTTATAAAGCAAAGATATATATATATACATATATATGTATTTTAAGTCCTTCTGTTTATGCTTAGTCATTAGAGAGCTTTTTTTTTTTTCTCATTTATCAATAAAAAATTCTAGAAGGTATTAAGACACTGATGTCTGGGTTCTGGAGGGGAAACTTACATTATCCCAAATTATGATGTTTTCCTCCTTGTGCTAAGAGAGCAAGGCAAAGAACTGGACCGCAGCCAAGTGGTCTACTCAAAAAAGCCAAAATGAGAATGCTCCTGGGTTATGTTAGTATCATAAGGGAAACATATATAAACATAGACAGGATGAATTAAATAAAGGTGTTTTTAAGTTGTATCTTATAGCTAATTCAAGCATGTAAATATAATCAACACTCAGTTTTCTGAGAGCTCTGGGGAAAAAGCAGAATTACTTTGTCCAAAAAAAGCTACCAAACACCAGGTCTGACTGAAGAAAAGGGGTGACTCAAAAAAACAATCAGAAGAGAAGGGATAAATACAATACTAAAACTAGTATTTTATTTTCTTAGTTAAAAACAAAAAGGTCAAAGCTTTAGGCAAAATAAGGCAGTCCTGTTATATAATCTCCATGGCATTATACTAAATGTAAATCTGCCTTCCAACTTCATTGGAAGCTGCTTACCAACATTGTTAGTACAGAATTTTGCAACAACTAGAGAACATTCATTGTTGCTTTAAGGTACTGACTATAAACCTTTCTAAAATTATGGGATGAGAAACAGTCAAAGCCTAAGTAAGATGTTGAGAAGTCACCTGGTTTTCAACTAAATACCAGCCAGACAATTTTCAACAGAAGGTGCACAATCTTATGCAAAACACTGATTAAAATGCTTAATCAAGTAAGCCGAGATGACAAACAAGACCAGCTGTAGAGCAAAGATTGCACCGTATCAGCTGTGCACACAGTATGGCTCAGAGTTGAGAAATGTCCACATGAAAAATAATAATTGACCAAAAATCATTGTTCAAAAGAGAATCTGATAAAAAAATCTGCTTTACACCGTTTTGATAAGGCAGCATTTTTTAATTTGTAACATCTGAACTATTAAGAAAAGCAGCTTTCCCTTTCATGTGAAGTTGGTCTCCTTGAGTTTTTGCTCCTTTGTTCTTTTTTAAAGAATATGTTGGTTTTCTCTACAGTATGTCTTATGAATATGTATAAGGTAAAAGTACATTTTAATGAGTGACCATTAGCTGACCTCACATGGCTTTGTGTATAGACAGTAGCTACAGAATAAACATGTCGAACAAATGGCAAATAACTGTGCAACTATGATCTAATGTTATGTGCTTTCTTCTAAATGATATCAATCCTGCATCCCCATGGGATGAATGTTTGCAGACGGATAGTGATACATATGAGGCCAGGAAAGAAAACTTGCAAAAATCTCAATTCTTTGTTTATATAAGAGGGACTCAATTTCAAATGAAGTGTAGCATGGGCACAGACTTTGTAATATAGAAGCCTGAATAACAACTGTATATTAAGTATTGTGTTCTCAAGTGCGTTTAAAAGTAGAACAAATTTCCTTCCATTCTCTTTGAATGTTCTGTTTGCCCAGAGGTCCTGGTGTTCTTTCATTCCTTATTGACCTAAAGCAACAAAAATTCAAAGTTCTGCTTATGCTCAGATAACAGCATTTTGGTTACAAACTGCTATTCTTTATAGCCAAGGGGATACGAGAAACAATGTTACTACCAATCATTTCCAGCCATCCTTGACTTCCCAGCCGGAAAAAACAGCTATCTACTTAGTGTCAAATTGGCTGTGGAACAGCATTCAGCAGAAGTCCAGAAGGAGGTGTAAAATCCTGTCCCTAGAGTTACAGCAATTTCTCTCAGCTCCCATCTTGCTGTCCTGCTTTTCCAAAATATGCTGTAGCAACCCAACTAGTACTTTAGAATTCTTCACAAGCCATTATCCCCTGTGTGTCTTCAATATTATTCCCAAACAAGGAACAGTCTGAAACGTTTTCAGTTTTATCTATTAATGTTTAATAACCAGCTTTCCCCTTTGGTGTTTATTATACATAAAGATATCAGTATTCTCAGTTGTTGAAAATTGTAATATTTGTCTTGACTTTGCAGTAGAAGGAATTTTATCTGAAAGCCAAAGTTTGGAGATTTGTGTGACTGTGTGTATTATCTTCCATTTCATTTCAAGACATCGTATTTGGTGAGATGTCTTTGAAAATATAAACTTTAAAACCTGAATGCAAATCAAGGGAAACTTAATTATATTATCTTTCTTAATTTGGTATTTCTGATCTGAGCCAATCGTATCATTTTAAGGGAACAGCAATACCACTATGCTTGAAACACTAATGGCCTCCAAAATTATGACTCTTTAACAGAGACAACTTAAGTTTTGATCTCAGTTTTCTGAATAATTAATCCCAAAGTTTCCCTATGCAGGGAATAAGGATATACTTCATTTTACGTTCTTCTTTCAGCACTGAGAATGCCTTCAACAGTTTAAGAGTAATCATAATTTCTCTGCTTTCTGAAAAGAGATCGCATTCTGTTTGTGCAATTTTTGATGGGTGTTTTTACATTTTAATTATAATTTGAGGTGTTAAGAAATTGACTGAATGTTCTTAAAGAATACAATCTGACACAAAAAAGAAATAGTTGGTTGACTTTCTAAAAGCAAATTATTTGTTATTCAGAATAGTCAGTGACTTCACAACAGAATCCAAAGTTTTTCCTCTGTTGAAGTGGAACCAAAATAACCACCTTCCACTGAGTACCTTCCATGCACACTTGTTATTCTGGAAGTAAGACCAAATTAATTTTTTTTAAAGGGGACTGGACAAAACTGTGACCATGCTTGCACCCCAAGTACAGAATTGCCTGGGAAATGTGGACAAATAGAGGGATTTCAAAATTGGTGGTGGATTATGTTCTTAATGTGGTTGTAGCTTCAATATAAAAAAGTAATTAAAACCAATTAATGATGGTGCCCATAAATCTGGCAAAGCACCAGAAGCTGAGCAGAAAATTCTTTTAGTGGTGTAATCCCCTGTAGTATGAGAAAGAAAATATTGTAAAGACCCACGGGAAGGTTTTTATGAAATGCTTCATCAGTTCTTGCAGTTGTTTTCTCTTAACAGTTTTAATTTTCAAGTTAGAATTTCGAGGAAATGTGAGCAACTTGTTTTGTGCAGAATTGTTCTTGTTCTCTACTTAGAGTGAAAATATAGTCATATAGTAGTTGCATTTGGTACGAATGCAGAACAGAAAAGGCCATGTAAAGGAAGTTTCAAGTTCCCATTTACTTATTCTGAAGCTAAGGCTTCTCTGTGCCAGTTATCGTAAAGAAACAAAATGGAATGAAACCACTCTGAGCTGTCAGCACATCACAGCTCTGAATCAACTGGAAAAGCAGCACAGTGTCAGCACCATGGAGATGGATTTTCGTTTAATGAGGGTCATTGTTCTGGCAAGAGGAAGCAGGCAGGTGGCTCAGCAGAGCAGCTTGTGTGCCTCCTGCCCATTGCTGGGGACCTCCCAGTGTTCAGATGGTTCTCCTGTGGCTTATGTGCCTGGCTGTGAGAGAGTGGTGAAAAGCACGGGGTAAACATCAGAGCTTGAAATCATATCCTACATTTTTATTTGAATTGATTAATTCATTTTTATCAAGTTCTGCATGATGTAGACACCAAGAAAGATTTTTAAAGATGTGCTTATGCTACTTATATTTACTCTAGTTAACGTTTGCTGTTGATCTAGAACACACTGTGTAAAGTGAAAACAATTTCCAACAATCAAATGTTAAAACACACCCATTATATCTCACATTCACTCAACCGTCTCTACAAGAAGAAACTTCCTTACTAATGACAAAGTGGAAGTTAAATAGACAAGAAAACAGCAACCCCCCAAATTATTCATTAGTAATATTCTATTGTCACAAATGTTTCTTCTTCTTGACAGTTTACAAGTCTAACTGTGAGTCTCTGAGGGCATCATGATGCAAATGAAAATGATGCCACTGCCCAAGAGTAACAGTCAATGGCCAGTTCAGAAATGTCTGCATCTATTATACCACATGAATACTTGCAAGTCTTACCAAGAAAATTGTTAGATGGTGATATTGAAAGAAGACAGGCCTGAAATTAAATTCAATCAGTATAAACCTTTGTCTTGTGAACATGTCTTGCATTTGACTCCTTCGTGTCTTGGGAATTGACTTTCTTTAAGTACATACCTAAGCTGGTAGCATGCTCCACAGCAGGTACTCTGGTAAGATTCCTCTTTGCAAAGTCCAGATGAACTGTCTTTAAAGATGTAAGATCTCCTTGAGGATATATCCAGAACTGTTGGCAATCTAGCCAGAACAACTCAGCATCTATGTTGTATTACACCAAACCAATCCAGATTTTTTCCCAATTTTTCATTGTTCCTGATAGTGACCTTCCGGAGCTCTATGTCCTTTATGACATCAGTCAATTGAATTTGTCTGTGACTTGCAGGCACGTTCAGATTTAGAGATCAATTTCGCTTAGGTTACGATAGTCTCAGAGAATGAATCATACCTTTATTACTATGTGCCACCATTTGGTGTATAGTTTAATGTACACTAAACAATGACTCCTATGTTTATGCGATGTGACTATAAGGCTGGGAGCCTGGAACCTGTACGTTACTGAAGTTTGGAGGTAAATGGAGAAATGCTCACATTCCTGTGATATTCCAAGATATTATGGACCCCACCTTAACTTAAAATCTATTCCTTGCCTTTTGCATAAATATTCCCTTTCAGCATGAACAAATTTTGAACCTTCTGTCCTTTCCATCAATGTAGTGGAGGCTACCTGTGTGCTAATCACATATTGGCTCAATTCTTGCTTCATTGCTTTGCTTTGTAACGAGGTGTACATGATTCATAGGCTGAAATAAAAGGATAAATTGCAAAAGAGTCTGATTCCATAGATACAGGAGGTGTGGAGTCCTGGAGGCTGATTCTTAGCCTAAGCACTTGACGTGCCTTTTGCATTAAAATCAATGGATAAAACCTATATATTACAGTGGATAAACATAAAGCACTGGTAGGTCTGAAAATGAGTACTCCCATTTGATTGCTTTAAGCAAGAATCTACTCTACAAAAGTAAAATGATCTTTGGTACCGTTTCCTAGAGACCTCTGCATTTTTGATCTCAAAAAGACAGAAACACATTCTGTGGAAACCAGAGTCAAGCATGTAGGCAAGTACCTCTGTATCTGGTATTTGCAGTGATCATGTTTTTGTGATATAACTTGTCCATTCCCTGCAATCCTTTGCTTGCTCCCCTCTAGGACCTGCCCAAGGAACTTGGATTCTCTAAGTTTGTTTATCTAAATCAGCCCGCTGAGGGCAAAAGCCTAATTTTTAGGCATAGGATGTGTGAATATGGCCCTTTGCCTATGACAAATCCTCGTCCCTTATGAGCCATCACCTATTTCATTAGCTGAGTTAATGATATTTTGATAAGAAAATTCAGGAAATGTGGGAAACTGGGTTGGGATTTATGTTACCAGACTTCCAGAGTCAGCAGTGTGAACATCTGTGTTTGACCAGATCCTGTTTCAGAGTCATGAGAAGTAGGTACATTTTTACAACAGAACCTATTTTGAAATTAATTACAGCCCAGAAATGCCTTTTTTCTTTTCACTGACTATAAGAAGAATCTGCATTTGTTTCGATGTATATGGCATACATGCTCCAAACATGGCAGGACTTCTGTCTGTGGCCTTTTGCCAAAACCACCAAGCTCCCTAAATAAGTACAGCAGGCTCTCCTGCCGTGATAGCTTAAGATGGAACTGAGCTGAATGCCTTAAATAAAAATCATGGAGTGGCTTTATGTCTCACACTTTCTCTGTAATACATGATATTACCCAGACCTCTGCCTCTGCATTTGTAACACTAATAAGGAACCAGTAAAACAAGAAAAAATACCTTCTGAAACATGGTGTCAATGGCTATATAAACGGCAAGTGCTTGCCACATAGCGGCTGGTATATTTTGTTGTGCATATACAGTGATTTGTGTGCACAGTAAGGACCTGAAACAAGGCAGGAAATGAGATGGCGTAGCTTAAATTTTTTTACAGAAACTCTACTTCAGTTTCACAATTGCTCCTAAACAGTTATTTATATTTATGAAGTGTCAAATAATTTCCAGTTAAAAGAAAATTATTCTTCTGGTTTTTTGGTTTTTTGTTTTTCTTTTTTTGTTTAGGTGTTGGGTGTTTTGTGGGTTTAAAAAAAACTTCAGGAATTATTTCTGCTGGTATTGAAATACAAAGATACAAAGTATGATTTCCAGAATAACTTGAATAGACCTAAAATAATTCATACCAAGTTTCTCCTCTAACTCACCTTTTGATATTTAAAGGAGTTCTTCACCACAAGTTGATTCTGGGCTAGATGCTGGCTTTGTGGAGCATTCTGTCCTAATTCAATTTGGAAATTGAAAAGAGGTGCTGGCAGGGGTGACTTTTCTAAAGTTTAGCCTAAAGTATGTATACATTTTAGATGATGCTATCTTGTTGTTGAGTTGTTATCCCTGCATGGATTGTGACTATGGCAGAAACTGCTATGATAGCATTCAAAAAACCAAATCAAGATGTGCTGGCTAGAAAAGCAGAGGCTTTCTGCTTTGTCAGTGGGTGAAAAATTAAATCTGCATGTGTCAATAAAGATGGAAATAATTAATATAAGCCCCCTCAGTGTTTATATGAAAGAAGTTCTTTAACTGGTTTTGGTGGAAATTCAGTGTATGTGTGCAAATGCTGTGGATCAGGAGAATAATAGTTCGTAAGAACAACATGTTATTGGAGGGAAATGAATGTGCAAATGCACAAAATAATACTGGGACTGTTGTGGAAGAAAAAAAAAAGCAAACCGTAATGATCACTGAGTTGTGACAACCAAGTTTTACGGGATTTACCTATTGTTAAAGCAATACGTGAAGGTAAAACATCAACAATGTGCTGGCTCTGATTAAAATGAGAAAACAATCAAGAGTAGATTGAAGGGGCGAAATTTGTCTCTGTGATTGCTGTTTCTTTGAAAATGCAAATATAAAAAGAATTTTTTACAATTAAATTGAAGGAGAAATAACCTAACGTGAGCTTGATTGTTTTCAGGGCAGTAATGAAACTACATTAGGAAAGTTTGAAAATGTAGGAAGCAGACAAAACTATTTTAAAATCTAGCAGTAAATTTACAGCTGGCTATTAATATTTGGCTTGAAAAATATCATCCCCCTTATAGATCAGTAAGCCTAAGTACAAATATTTGTTGCATTTGTTTTCAAACATTTACACATTTTGTATATTCCAAAATGCAGCAGAGTGGATTAAAATAAATTAACAGTTATTTCTGAAGGATCTATAACAAAATTTTTGACGCTTCTGCTCACCTGCCAAAACAATTTCATAATTAAAGGAGGCATTTCATATTATCATTGTGTAAGCCATGGAAGTGTCGAGGTATGATCCACAGAAGACAGTTTTCTCCGTAACACCCAGATGAAAGAAGCATAAAAACATTTTCCATATAGGTTACTTTTGTACATCAGTGAACAGCTCTGAGTTTTTAAATATCTCAGAGAAGATGAAGACAAAAAATGATGGATAGAAACTTCTAATCACTGAATACTAAATGTCTCCCTGGTTTGGTATATGATTACCATGATGTAGTACAGTACTTGAGGACTGAGATATGATAAAGAATTGATGTGTACTTAGTGGGACACCTATATATAGCTCTCACCTAAAAGCACATAACAGCATATCAAAGGGAGTGTATGCACTCAGCTGTGTACATTAGCTCTCACTGACTTAACATTCTGACTTCAGGAAACATAATTACTTTAACCTGATTTAGCCCCATCTCTAGCAAAAGAAAAAAAAAAAATCAACAACAAAAAAAAACAACCCATGTACTTTTCAGAAACCCATGAGCAGTGTTGAGTCTTTGCAAAAGGTATCAAAGGTATCAAAGGGTTCTTTTGATGAGGAACGTCGTGCTGCATGAAACCAATCAACATTCATGCACCTACTCTGGGAAATTGCCCTCAGACTCATCAATTAAATTCCTCAGTTGCAGGACTGAAAATAGTGTTTGTTGTGTAAAGAATTTGAGGAAAATGGAAAAGTGCTACTTATGAACTATTTAAAGGCTGAGTTTCAAATTAAGTCAATTTAGTGCTACTTATGAAGAGGTTTATGACTTAAAATAAGATATTTTCAAATTGTAAAATTATGAAAATAGAAAAAATTAACACTTAAGATACCTGAGTCATGTAGACAGTGGTAGATATATGTATTTTGCCAAATGCAGAGTTATTCAGGCTACTCCATTCTTCAGCAATTTTCTATAATGTCTTTTCCTCCTAGATGAGTAGTTGCATATGAATAACTTCTTTACTGATATAAGGTGTTGGAGTCCTGCTATCTGTTAGACCTTTCACTGTTTATTACTGTATCAAAATAATAAAAAATATTTCAGAGTTCACCATTTTGTTTGTATTTCCAAGCTTTTCTTGTAGATCTTGGCTTCTTCTACTTTCTGTTAAATTCTGGATGGCTGCTCTTACCCTGTTTTGATGATTTATCCAAGAGTGAATAAAGCAATGAAAATCCTCCACTGAGGTTTGGTCTCCACTTAATGAATGTTACCGCATGGAATCCATCGCACCCTAGAGAGCTTGTCCAGAGCACATTTCTGTTTCAAGAAATTCAACTCTTTCTGCAGTTGCTTATGTGGAGAAGTGCTACTATGAAACTATTTGATGTACTTTTATACTTCTAGGTTTCTAAAATGCAATTTGGCAGATGAAAAGGCTTGGCCAGTAGCTCATGCTGCATTAGTTTTCTAGGAATGATCAGTTTGTGCTCTGAAGATGATAGCATAGTTCCTGCTAGTGAGTAATTTGGAAGACGCTTTGAAGGCATCACGAAAATATTAGGTCATAGAATCATAGAATCATCTGGGCCGGAAGGGACCTTCAAAGGTCATCTAGTCTGACCCCCCCACAGCCAGCAGGGACACCCCCAACTAGACCAGGTTGCCCAAGGCCTCATCGAGCCTCACCTTGAATGTCTCCAGGGAAGGGGCCTCAACCACCTCCCTGGGCAACCTGTTCCAGTGCTCCACCACCCTCATAGTAAAGAACTTATTCCTAATGTCTACTCTAAATCTGCTCTTCTCCAGTTTAAAGCCATTACCCCTTGTTCTGTCATTGCCAGCCTTTCCTTTTTTTTTTTAAAGCAAGTTTCAATTGCAGTTAGCTTATTAACAGAAAAAGATACTTAGCCTTACCTGAAACTCCTGCTCCAGACATTGCCTCTGCTGGGAAGGATCCTGTGACGTACAATGTATCATCATTCTACATCACTGTCTCGGGAGGGGAAATCTAAAGTATGTGCTGAGCATCATCAGCAATACGCTCAAAGAGCAACTACATGGAAGGAGTAAATGATCCTTAAGGTGTCTCACTGCTCCACTTAGTATATCTCGGGTATCTTAGGTCTATCTTAGGTATCTTACTGTTTTGTTGGGGATTTTTTGATTTCACTTTCTGCACTTGTCTGTGTAAGTTACTTGTTCTGAATATTACATTGAATATCCAGTTCTTTCTTCTCTGTGGTACATCATTATTCAAATTATTGTATTATATCATATCAAAAAGAGAAATTTAATTTTCTGTAACAAAAATGGGAATCATAATATTTTGTTATTAATTTAATGATAGTAGTATTCCTTCTAAAAAGCATTATAAGTTATCTTCATAGTTAATGTGAAATGAATAATATAAATAGTTAATAAAGTAATATTTTTATAGGGTAAGGTGAAATTGAAGATTCCACAACATATATAAGACATACTAATTTTTTAATGAAAATATTTTACTGTAGTGTTTGTGTCACTCAAAAAGTCAGACAATGTATATTATGCAGTTTAGGTTGGGTATTTTAATACAAAGTAACCGTTTCTCTCATGAGATACTAAATAAAATGAAAGAGTATACAGTCATTATATGTAGCGGCCATTCCTTTCTGAATTGAAGCAGTTTAATTAATTGATTAAAGAACATTACATCTCTTATTTCAAGAAAAAATACATTACTTAATTACACTGTAAGTGGCTTTCCCTATTTTATCGTGATTATGTAAGATGCATGCATACAGGGAATTACTGAAGTGATCAATTATTTTTTATTCCTGTGTATCAGCAGTGATTTCAAATATAGTCCAGAAAAACAGAGAGAAATGTTTGCTAGCCAGAAATTGCATTGTGAAATAAAAAGAGAAAAAAAAATGCACTCATGCATTTCTTGATTCTAAGTTGTGCAAATTAAATTAGAAATCTTTTTCTTTTTCTAAAAACATCATTCTAACAGCAGCAATGAGTTTTTGATGTTCCTATCTAAAACTTATTTGCACTATGACAGTGTTGAGTGCTTTTCTCCTGTGAGCTGTTTTCCACAGTGACTGTCCTTGACCAAGCTAGAAAATGAATTTGATTTCTCTAATGCAAAAGGTAATTGGATTTCTCTTTATGGAATGCATCCCTTTAATGACTGTCTCTGCTTCAGCCAATTTAACTGCAACCGACCTGACATTGATCTGGTGATATGACTTTAAATAAATGCCAAAGCTGGGAGATGAAAGACCAACTGTCTGATATCAGAAAGAACATTTCCTGTCTCGTCTTACCATTTTCCTCAGAAAATGTCTTCTTCTTGAATGTCAGTGTTATTAAACGTACTACTATAATAATTGGTCATAGAGCAGCAGATTGCATCCTTCTACCAAATATAATAAGTATTTCCCAGGAAAAATCTGGAGAAAATATTTTGAAAATTGAATAAAACCTCTCAAAATACCTGTTCTTCCTTGCTGTCATGGTTTCATTTGGGATAGAGTTAACTTTTTTATTAGCAGCTGGTATAGTGCTGGGATTTGGGATGAGAAATACTTTTGTTTGTGCACTATCAAGTGGTTTTAGTTGTTGCTAAAGGATCTCAAGGCCTTTTCTGCTCCTCACACCACCCCACCAGTGACCAGGCTGGAGGGCACAAGAAGTTGGGAGGGGACACAGCTGGGACAGCTGACCACAACTGGCCAAAGGACTATTCCGTACCATGTGATATCATGCTCAGTATATAAAGCTGGAGAAAGAAGAAGGAAGGGGGTGGATGTTTGGAGTTATAGCGTTTATCTTCCAAAGTAACTGTTACATGTGATGGAGCCCTGCTTTCCTGGAGATTGCTGAACACCTGCCTGCCGGTCAGAAGTAATGAATGAATTCCTTGTTTTCCTCTGCTTGTGTGCGCGGCTTTTGCTTTACCTATTAAACTGTATTTATCTCAGTCCATGAGTCTTTTCTCACTTTTACTCTTCCAATTCTCTCCCCCATCCAAAGTGGGGGGGGGGGGGTGAGCGAGCAGCTGCGTGGTTCTGGGGGCAGTTGGCTGGGGTTAAACCATGACACTTGCAAATATTCATTATCATGTAGACACTTCCTGAGAAAAAAAGACTTTAATAAAGTAGTGGATTAAATCTTTACAGAGGTCTTGTTCAGCACTAAATATTTATCAAAATATTTATTTAGATAATTGAGATCCTATTAAAAAAGTATGATAGCATGCTGATTTGACAAAACATTTACCTACACAAAACAGTTATTAAAGATGCTATGTTGGGGTATAATCTGTTTTTTCTTCAGGCTAGGCTTAATTGAATCATAAGATCCTAGCATGTGTTTTTCTGTTTATTTAACATATTTATTATCCTTTGGACCCAGCCCTTCAGGCTAATACGCTGAGCACTTTTAACCCCAAACGGACTTGAACACAAAATTTAGAATTTGAATGTAGCTTATATGTAGTTTTAATTTAATCATGGGCCATGCGTGTTCTTTTTGATAACCACTATTAATCTTGTTGATTGAAAGTGGTAGCTCACACTCTGGATAGTAAACTATACTTTTAGAACCCTGTACGAATAAAAGTAGTACAAAATAAAAACAAGAAATCTTGATTTCAGTTTGAACTTATTTCCTTCCGAAATCTTATTAAGAGTTATTTTCTGACTAATCAAAACAATTAGTAATTTTCCACTCTGTGCCAATACCAATGACCGACAGTTAGACTTTGTTTTACTTTTCTGTATTTTGAAGCAGGTGTTCACACCTATTTCCTATAATCTGTTCAATTATTTCTTAATCTTTACGTAGGGGTAAATTTTCCACTCTTCTGGATCTTTTGCACAACATAATTGATGAGTTTACTGTAATGTAATTTTTGGTGCTTTTTAGTACAGTAAACTTGAAGTAACTAGATATGAAAACACAACTTCCCAAAGGTGGAAGCGCCTGAGGGGTATTCACCTCCCTCATTTAGCTGAAAGTGTGTACCACCCAGAAGTACTGCATGTATATGAGTCTCCGGACAGAGAAACAGATGGTGTCTTTAGATAGGAATTATGAAAATGAGAATAAATATTTCATACTTTTTAAATTTTGTGCAAGTTTTAAGGGATTTTCATGTCTCTAGTCCCAAGTGCACTTTTCGTACTGATACCAGGAAGCGAGAGGAGATTATAAACGGCATATAGTGCTTAATTCACAGGCTTGCACACCCTGACTGCAGTTCTGATTTTAAGAGTGGAAATTCTGCTGATGCTGCTCTCGGGGAAGTGAGTCCCCTCTCCCGGGATGGACCGGGAAGCTTTGTAGTCATAGGGGAATGTTGCTTGTGTACTCTGGGTTGCTTGAACTTTTAGACTGGTTCCTATTCTTTTCTTTGTATCTCCAGAGTTTTGCTTGTATCTCAAGAACTTGCGTGCACTTGTAAGAGCAGAATATGTAGGCCAATATACTTGGTTGCAAGTTACACTAGAGTTACTATTTTTCTACTGTCTAACTATTAAAATTATCAATGATTACGAGGATAACTATTAAAATTATCAATCTTATGAGGAGAGGCTGAGGGAGATGGGGTTGTTCAGTCTGGGGAAGAGGAGACTGAGGGGAGACCTTATCGCTCTGTACAAGTACCTGAAAGGAGGCTGTCGAGAGGCGGGGGTCGGTCTCTTCTCCCAAGTTACAGATGACAGGACAAGGGGTAATGGCTTCAAGTTGCGCCAGGGG
>JAOXNO010000001.1:32584109-32606548 GCA_028565335.1 Limnodromus scolopaceus
GGGCATGCTCTAGTGCCCAAGATTATTGGTTTGTGGTGGGGTGCTGTGTGGGTGGGTTTTGGTTTGGTTGTTGTTGTGTGTTTAGGTGGTGGGTGGGGTTTTTTTTTTTTGTTTTTTTTTTTGTTTTGTTTTGTTTTGTTTTGTTTTGTTTTGTTTTGTTGGTTGGATTCGATGATCTCTGAGGTCCCTTCCAACCACTACGATTCTGTGATTCTGTGATTCTGTGATTACAGTGTCATTTGGTTAAGTCAGTGAAAATCTCATTCTAGAACATCCTTGATTTTTTATACCCTTGTCTGAAGTCTTGTCTGAAAAACCAGAGAGGAGATTAAGAGTCAAGAAAAAAACTTTATCACACAAAAAGACTGGAAGAATGGAAAAAAGGGTTAAAAGCAAGGTGACATGATAAGGAGATTTCAAAGTAGGCGTGCCATACGTAAAAGAAAGTGTTCATAAAGTCTGTGTTAGTACTTCAAGGCTAGGCTGGATGAGGCTTTGAGCAACCTGGTCTACTGAAGGTGTCCCTGCCCAAGGCAGGGGGGTTGGAACTCAATGATTTTCAAGGTCTCTTGCAACTCAAACCATTCTATGATTCCATGATTCCTTTTGTGACAACAGTTTAACTGTGTATTATTCCTTTTTTCCCTGTAGGTCACTGATATGATGCTTCAGGACAAACCCTACCCAGACTGGGGAAAGTCTGCCAGAGCTTTCTGGAAGAAAGGAAACATTAGGATCATTTTATTCTGGTAGGAAAAGAGTAAATTAAAATTATTTTAAATGAACCTTTTATAGAACATCCAAAAATATTGTCTTCTAGTTGCCTGTGGCAGGAAGAGATATGAACGGAATATATGGTTGAAAAAAAATGAAATTTGGTGTAGCAAAAAATTTAACATTACAAAAGATGCACCTGAGTGAACAATTATGTATTCATAATCAAAATAGTCGATAAAAAAATAGAATTTTAAAATAGATTTATACTGTTTCTTTTATTGTACCTTTGATGATGTTTGTAACTGAGGTGCAAAATTTTTGCTATATGCGATAATATTTAGATGTCCCATTGACAGTCCTTGTAATTAAGGTAAGTGGATAGGATATGTGAGTGTCTTTCTGTGACCTTGAAATTAATTATAGTACTTCTTTGAATTAACACATGAATGGGATTTCAAATGGTGAGTCAGCCTCAAATTACTAGAAAAAATATTTTAAAATCAATGGGAAAAATTGCAAGGCATAAGCATTTAGTTGACCCCAAAACGTCTTCCAGGTAATTTCAGCTGTTAAAACAGAAAACAAATTGTGGCAGGAAAAACAGAATATGGAAAATGGACAATCTGAAGGTGGTTTGAAGACCTTATAGCTGAAGATGAAAGAAGCTGTAAAGATTTTTTTCAACAACATCATAAGCAGAAAACCTCATGAAAATATCAGCAGACATGCTGTTTTTTGAAGAGTGGATTTAGAAGGAATTGTTGCAGATAAGTTGAAAGGGATTCTACTACAGAAAATGCAATGAAATATCTATATTTATCAAGTAATAAAAATTAGATATTATATTAAATTGAGGCAATTAAAGGAAATAATAAGAGAAATTTGAAGACCTAAAAGAAAGCAGAATCAGATGGTTGATTGACTACAGAAAGATTTATAAGGAACTGAAGGGGCTGAGCTGATGCAAATTTTATTAGCAATTAATTGCCTGTTGAAAAACGGAATGTTAAAATTTGGTTATTGTTTTGGTTTTGTTCCTTTTTTTCAACAAATTAGAATTATCCTACTCACCTGTAAGTCTGAGTTCAGTATTAGCTAAATGGATTGAATACATCATCAATAATAGAATTATGAGCAAAACTCTAGATTAAATTTTGGTAAAGGAAGCCAGGGTAGCTTTGCTGAAAGAAAACCTTCTCTGATCTCTTAGAACACTTTGAACATGTCATCAAAATAATGGATGAGGAAGAAATGCTTGATCTAATTTATTTGGACTTTCACAAGGCTTTTGACAAAGTTCTTTACTGAAGGCAATTAAGAAAACTAGTAAGCCCTATGGAGCGTGCTGAACATTTAGGAATCATCTCAGAAATGTTCCATGAAAGATACAAATAAAATAATAATTTTATGCTATGTTGGTAAGACAGAAGAGTCCATTATTTAATGTTAGAAGTAATATTCATTAGTTGTATACACCATATATATCAGTGAAGTGGCGGAATTTAAAGATTAAGTGAATAATTTGACAAATGCTAGCTTGGAAGAGGGATCTTAGAAAGTTAGATGAAAAAAATAAAATGATTAAAAATTTTGAGTTATGGAGTGGAGTGGGTGGGGGCTCAAACAGCTCCTTGTCATCATTGCGGGATGTGCAGAGAGAGATTCTGTCTTGATGTGCTGAAGTGGGCAAAAAAGTAAAGCAGATTAATAAAAAAATGCTCAGGCAGGTAACAAGTGGGCTAGGAATGATTGCAGTGTCATTTGGTTAAGTCAGCGAAAAGCTCGGTCTAGAATATCATTGATTTCTTTTACCCTTGTCTGAAGAATAGCCTTGTCTGAAAGACCAGAAAGGAGATTAATTAAGAGTCAAGAAAAAACTTAATTACACAAAAAGACTGGAAGAATGGGAAAAATGGTTGACAGCAAGGTGACATGATAGGGAGATTTCAAATTTACATGCCAGAACAAAAAAAAACCACTATTAAAAGTACTTAAATATAGTTATGATAGAAGTTTTCACTTCTTGCAGTCTGAAATGTTATAATTCTGTATTTTCTTTCAAATATTCACATTAAAAAATCCTACAAAAGTTTAAAATGGAGATAAAGTAAGAAATGATTGTTCTTTTCATGCATGATCCTCATACTAAAAAGTCTGTTTAATGGGGATTTCAAAACGTAAAGGGTAACATAAATGCTTTTATTCTTAGCTTTAAACAGTGAAATAAAATAGCCCTGGGCAACAGTCTACATTCTGTAGAGACATTATTTAGATAGCGCACATTAGACATCAGTAAAAGTAGCCTTCTTTTTTTCCCTAATAAGTTGGAAAAATAGAGGGGTGAGTTAAAAGTGTTGGTAATTTTATGTATGATAGTGTGGGGTAGTTGTATTTCATTTATTGTTGCTGAAACAGTGTGATGTGACCAGCCTTATTTCATAAATGTCCTAAATGAATCATCCTCAATAGTATGTCCTAAACAGATACTGGTATGCCAAATTCCATTTATTCATGATATTTCCTTGTGGCACACCTGTTTAGCAGAGATAGTGTAATACAGTGCACTGTATTTTAATTATTCCAAATACTAGATGTGTGATGCAGTGTTGAAAAGTGGTTGATGAAACAAAAATTTTAGATAGACACTGGACTTGTTTTTCTGTTAACATCATTTTTATTTTCAGGTTTATTTTGTAAAATTAGAAAACATCTATAAACATAACAAAGACAGATGGATTGTCATGGGGATGAAGGCACCATCCACTTGTTTATAACAGTTGATTGTGTGACTGCTTTGTGTTTCTCATTTGGAAATGTTTTCAGCTCTCCAATGCAACTAATTAGGAAAGGTTTTGATTTAGCCTATCATCTCCTGGTTTAAATCATTCCCCAGAAATATTGTCAACAACTGGTTGGTTGTTGCTCCTGAGGATTCTGGCTGCCTTTTGAATGTCTTCACAATATAATTCTTTCACAAACAGCTGAGCTAGCTCAAAAATGTCCATTTACAATTTGCTTTTGTCTAGCCCATCACTAAGGAGTTCGTTGAAGTGCTTTCTACTGTTTTTCACAGTGGTGGGTTTTTTTGATAGAAAGGTCTCCATTTTGGTCATTTCTAGCTCTGCTAAATGACAACTTCCACCATCCAGAGGCCCCTTTTTTATAACACTGTTACAGTCTGTGTTACATGGCATAGGGATACCATGCAAATACACACTTTCTTACAGATTTCAGAAAGCATGTCGTCAACATGGCTTTTAGAAAGCAATGTCCTATCTGGAAGCCTGGTGGAATTACTGGGATGGTGCAGGCACGTTTGTGGGTTACAAAAGAAAGATACCCACAGGGACTTAAATACCCACACCGTCTGGAAGTCAGCTGAGGCTGTGGTAGAGAGACAACTGCCTCTAGTGCTCTGTGGTTACTGTCACTATTGTGAGGTTACAAGCGCAAATGGAAATAGGCTGATCTATATTTTTGGCTGTGTTGATAATTTGGCTGCTTTAGGAGAGAAAAATTACATATGACATGAGAGGATTGGCATTTGAAAGAAGCAACAAGAAAAAAAGGTTGTTAAATTAAGCCAAATACAGATCTTGGACAAGACTGACAACAAGCCAATAGCAGTAGCTACTGATAAATTAAATAAATAGGACAGTATAGAACAGTAGTTATTTTTAATGTTGGATATTAAAGGAAGCAGAGAGAGAAGTACAATGTGAGAAGACTGGTTATTTCACAAATAATTTTTTCTTCCCCTGGAACACTGAGTAAGTCCAACCTATACTAAAAGTCTCTTTTTATAAGGATTTATTTAGAAGGAAACCACTTGTTAAGGCAGAAGAAAGACAAATAAATACATTAAAAATTAATCACAAGTGGAAGAGAATAATGTTAAGACAGCTCATGAAAAATTGCTTAAAACAAATTTAGTGGATGGTTATGGGAGATCCGTTTTTATAGTATTTACAGTATTTTTCCAAATGAACAAACCTGTGCAATATTGAGCTTTCTAGATGGTACCCCGAGGTTTGCTGAGAGCATTGTGCTGTTACACATCTACACAGGAGCGAGCTCTCACAATCTCTCACAATACAGGTGGCACTTCTAAAGGCAGCGTATACTGCCTTCATATATATATATATATATATATATACACACACATATAATGCCACGGTATGTGCTCAGGTTATATAGTCGATGTCCACATTAACATACAGGTCTCTGCCAACATGGCCTGAGGTTAACCTCTGCCTAGTTTGTGCTTGAAATGACTATCTCCTCGTTATAATAATATCTTCCACTGTGGCCCACTACATTCAGTGAGGAATCAAGCGTAGTAGTTAAAATAAAATCACCAGGACATCTCTGGGTTGTGCGTGTGGCTTGGTTAATAAAAGCAAGACCCAAAAACTCTCCCTTGACAAAGTGTTCCAATATTAACTGTCCTCAAAACTTTCCTAACAGAGGATGAGCAGGATTATAATGAGCAAGACATAAAGAGCTCTTCATGGGAATTTTTGCTATAGACAAAAAGAGAACACCAACAAAAAGCAACAAGATTACTAGAAGAGCTGCTGAGGTCTGTGTAACTAGGGAAAAGAAAATTGATATTCAAAGGCAGATTATCAAAATGGGGGAGTGTAGCGATAACAGTGGATTGTGCAGCTGAATATTGATTGCAGGCAGCATGACAGAATAATATATACAAGCTGAAGGTTTGAATATGCAAGTAGCAGACTGGAATCCATTTCCGTGCTGTCCCTGGCTAGACATTCATTGTGTGTGTACACAATGATCAGTCTTCTTTGGTGCAATAATGTGTCTTTGACATGGGAGTCTTGTCTGAAATGATACAAAACACATAGCAACATGGAGAAGAAATAAAGTCATACAGAGAATTGTAAATTTGTGATTCCCTATGTTTGCTGTGTTTGACTTTGCAAACTAAATAATCTTCTTTTAGGATGTATTTCCATAAGCTCTCTCTAGCGTTCTTTAATAAAAAAAAAAAACTACACATACTCAGAATTGTCTGCTAGTAATCACAGTACTTTGATTCAGCAAGTTAGTAATATAGGTTTAAAAGCTTTTGTTCAAATTAATTGTTCAGAGTTGTTACAGAGTACTAATTCATGTCCATATGTTATATTTATAGAGGATGTATTAAGCATGGGGTTTTGTAAGATTCATAATTGGACAATATTTTTTACCCTGGAAGTAGAGGAAGCTTCCTTATGAGATAGATAGCCACGTCTCTCACATAGAAATAAACCGTAGTTTCTTTGAGAGATTTTCTACTATGCGCCTATTCGAGTGTTTGGTTTGATAATTTATATTTCCATGTTCTATGCTTTCATAATCAAGATGATAAATGCATACTGGACAATTATGTTATTTTCACATATATGAATGTAGTTCACACATTTGTTACAACAGACAGCTTCTTAAAACATCCATTCTTTTCATTATACGGTGCACTGAGAAAAACTAATTAGACATTATAGCTTTGTCAAACTAAATTATATATTAATCCAAACAGAACAAACCTTTCATTAAGTCTGAGTAAAGGTTTTTGTGATGCAGTCCCACAAATGCAACGTCATGAAATAACAAGATAATTATATATATAATATACACATATATAGATACACATACAATATTCTCTCCCTCTTTTGGAGATTTTTAGGTTCTTCCATTCATTCTTTCATATTTAAATAATTCATTTTGGGATAAGATACTGACTACTGAACTGAAACCTGGAATCATCTAGAAGGAGAGGCAGATATTTTGGTAAATAAGGTAGTGTGAATAGTATAGGCAATATAAACAGTATAAGTAGTATAAGTAGTATAAATACTATAAATATAAAGAACATTAAATTATTTGATTATATTATTGCTTTTATTAAATCTTTTATTCTCATGCTATAATCAGAGTGAATAACTTCAATTTGGAATCTGGATAAGCAAGACAATAAATAAATTCTTTACTATTTCATTTTTGTCTTGATACAGAATATTCACTAAGGTTCTACTTAGAGGATTTATACTGGGTAATCTGACTACTAATCTGGGCAAACATCATTAAATATATTCTGAGAGGATAAAACTGGCCATGAATAGTAATTGTTTAATTGAGTCTGGCAGTCAAGAAGTAACAAGTAATTACCATTTGTGAAGAGATGCCAAAAAAAATTTGTGATAGCATTTATTTAATTTCTTTGTTGGGTATTATTGGTAAACTATGATGAAAGATTACAATTAATTAACACAGAAAAATGTTGAAAATAAATCATCATAACCCAGACCACTGGACTTTTTTTCATGCAAATGGTAGTTTTTTAGTGTTTCTACAAATTTTTGGTTTTCATTTAACCATCTGATACTATATTATCTAAAAATATTATATTAACTGAAATATTCATATAAAAGGTTTTCTTCAAACCTGAGTTTGATCTTGTACAAACTCTTTCGTTCATGTCCTAAGGAATATTTTGATAACAAAGTGCTTTTACATTGTCTAGTATGGAGAAGTCACGGTGGTCAAGTCTCATCAGAATGGTTCAAGCTTGACAACCACATAAGTCAGACCCATTTTGGGGACCTCATTCTCTGATGCCTTCCCTCCACTCCTCAGTGCATGAAGACCACGGTGTCAGTAACTCAGGGTTCTCCCATCAATTTCGTCTCCCAGTAAGCGCTTGTTTTCAGCTGGCAGCATTATTTGGTCCTCCTCTAAGATGCTTCTGCCTCCCCACTGACTTCCAGTACAGACAGTAACTCCAGCCCCTGGCAGAACACATCTGTGAAGTGCCGTCAGTCTGTGGGCCACTCATGTGGCCGCATGAAGCGTGTTATTCAAGGACTAGTAATGCACTGCGAGAGCGGCAGATGCTTTGCATGACATTACTTATATATGAGCAGAGAGGACATATCCATATGTGAGGGAGTGCGTGTGAAAGTCTCCCATCTGTCTCACCTATCAAGGAAGAAATTTTTATCTTGTCTATGCCAGTCTATATTTGGAAAGGCTGCATCATGCATTTCACCCACTCTGTGATAGGAAGAATGGTGAGGCAAACCATTCCTCATCCCACTTTTCTTCTCAAAAGGAAAAGTGTTTGAGGGAGACAAAATCAAGCTTAGGGAGCTTTGAGATCTCAATTTTTAAAAAAATCCTATAATTGTGAGGTCACTTTAGCATGAAGAATAGGTTTGTTATTTGTCTTGCTCGAGTTCGATAAAACGATCCCATCCTATTTATTTTTTTCTGACGGAGACTCCTACAGATAAAACAATAACATATGTTTTTTCTTATGTGGGTTGGCAGAGAGGGAGAGTGACTGTATTATGGCAGCTTTCCTCTCACACGTGTGCACATCAACATCCACACACTTGAGGCAGCAGTAGAGGGGAGGGAGGGAGCTCCTAACACCCCTGCACAAACACCATTCCCCTGGGAAGTTCTCACGTGGAAGCATTTCATGTCCTGGGTGGTAAAAAAAGATTCTTAGAGCAATCTGTTTGAAAGACAGTGATATTGAAGAGAGGAAACGATCATCCATTAGCTACAGGGGGGGTTCAGGATTGGGCCCATAGACTTGATTTCCACTTTTGATTTGTCTTTAAATTCTTTGAACTTCTGTAGTACATATGTATTTTACAGCATATCTTTTCAGTTCCTCAGCCTGTTTCAGCTTTTTAAGTTACATTTGGTATCTACTTGCATTTCAACAGCTGATAGCCTGTTAGAAAAAGAGGCTGGTTTTATTCCTACATAATTGCTAGATCCCTAAGTATAGCCCCTGTAATTGGATGGATATGGCAACCCATCTTCACCTCTTTTAAAAGGTATGTTTTATTCTATCCCTGTTAGTGAGCAAGAGATACATCACGAGCAGTTACTAAAAATATTTTGTCCAATGTGTAGCTTTAATAAAACTTTCTTAAAGTGCAGTGTCTGCAATGTTTCAGTAAACAGTCCTTCCAAATGAAAATACTTTCACAAAATCACATTCTATGCCAAAAACTGGAAAGCTCAAATTCGTAGACAAAAATTTTCCTTAGCAGTTTTCAAAAGTTTTTTTCTTTGAAACAGGCAGCTGCAATCCTCAGTTCAGGCACAGGGCCAGCATAGAGGGGATGTTGCGGCAAGTTCTCTTTTAGCACCTTCTCTCTGCTTTCCACAGTTTTTGCTGAGCAGGAGACACCTCTGCCTCCAGTCAGCCCCTGTAGAAGATTTTCCAGGAGAAAAGCAGAATCACTGATGTGGTTACTTGTTCTGTCAGTGCCCTCTTTCTGCTTAAGTGTTTTCCCTTCCTTCCTCTTCTACAGTATAAATCCATTTGTTAATAGCAAAAAACATCTTATTGTGTCTTTATCATTTGCAGCTAGCCTAGGCTTCTGTCTAGGTCCACTCTAAAAGTAGGATGACCATAGCTGTCAGATAATGTGCATCATGTGATCATGTAGGCAGAAAAAAATGCTGAAAGTTGAATTATAGCAATATATAATTGGATAATTGTGACAGCCACACCAAGACAGAAGTTCCAAGTATTGCAATTAGATCAGCATGCACACTGTGGACTGCTATTCAACAGCAGAAAGATACATTTCAGACTACCGAGGCAGAAATTCACTGCCTTGCACCCTTGCTTCAGTGTCCAGAGGCCTGGCAAAATCATAGCACAAAACATGGTCAGTTCGACTTAAACTGAAGTCACTTTGGGGAAGCTTTAAAGAATCCATCATGCAAAGATGTGCCACATGGAGAAGATGCTGCCTAAGCCAGTGGTTTTGTGCAAGACATGCACTCTGAAAGCCCACAGAGTTCAATGGAGATCAGAAAATGAGTGTTGCAGCTGCTTGTGCTCACAGCCAGAGTTCATAGACTTTGTCATGGCTAGATTCCAAAAATCAATTCAGTTTTGTAAAATAAATGTGATGATTAAAGCAATTAAATTATTTCCCTTCCTGGAATGCTGGAGTACTTTTTAAAAATTGTATTTCTCTGTAATGGCATGTTTAAATTTGTGCCTTAGAATTTGCTGATGTACTTAGCTGAACTCCTGAATCATCATCTTATATTCTCATATTTCCCGTAAATATCGAGTACTTTTACATTCTGGATTGAAAAGCCCACAGAAATACACAGAACTACAAATGTTTTTATCATGTCAAAGACTGCAAGAAATGCTGATCATGTCAAGTGTTCTTTGGCTTTCAGATCCACATGAAGAATCCATTCTGAAACTGAGTTGTGCCCAGTGAAAATCAGTTTGGAAACTATCTATCTGATTTTAGGGCCTGTGGATTTCATGTGTAACTGGAAGCACTAACACAGTGAACCCGGTCCACTGACGTTAACAGGGTTATTTAACAGTGGGGACTGAGAACGCTCTCCCTGGGGACGCACTGGATGAGTTATAAGTCTTCCACTGGTTTCACGAGGATATAGCAGTTCGCATCTGCTGAGCATCTGATTTAAAATGTTTTAGTCCTCTTTATTTTCTGGTAGTCCCTGATGACATGACTTCTGCTGTGTCTTGGGCACCAAAAGAATTTTGCAAGTAAAATTTAGCAAAACTCTCTCCAATGTATCAACCCATTCCGCTGGTCCAAACAGGCAAACAAACAGGAATAGACTAACGGTAGTTCCAGTGAAATCACAGCTTGAGGTCCAAACTGCTGCATGGGACTAGAAAATTGCTGTACTGATGAAAAGTTACTTTCTAACTGGTGATGCTTAAAGAAAAAAGAATAGCTTGTTATCTCCAAATTCAGTTATTTAGGGCTAACAAAAAAATGAGACTTTGTCTTCTGCAATGACTAAACTTAAAGGTGGAGCAGGAAATTATTATTTAAATGCTGCCATACATCATCCCCTGTTCCATTCTGTCCCCTTCATATTCTTATACCCCGTGGCCACTATCAGAATAGAATAAAATTCAATAAAAATGAAAACATAATTAAAACTAATGTTTCGGGATGTGCTTAACACAACTATAAATATGAATCTACACATGATTTATAAAAACCCCATTTAGATGTAAGGAGGATTTCTTTTGTTTCTTACTTGCTTTTCTACTTTAAAAAAATCAGTAGGTTGTAAAATTAAAAGAATTTTCTGACGGCTATCTTAATCAAGACACTCAACTTTAAAATATCTTTTTTAGGCTGGATAATATAATGAGAGTATTGTGACTATATTTGTTTTTCAAATAATTGCATGTTGTCTGTCTGTAATTGTGAAAGAAATAACGCCTAAAACAAAGGGCAGATTAAATTGTCAATAAAATCACAACAAAAGGTTGTTAACAAAAGGTGCCCTGGAGAGCTTTTGGTTTCATAATGTATGCTTTGATACTTTAGCATCTTTTCTGGATTTCTTTTTTAACACAAAAAAATCATGTTAGCAGGTAAGTCCTTGCAGTAACAGATGCCAGTAAAATTCCAGACCATGTGTATTTCAGGTACTTTCTCTAGTAGGAAGTTATTCTGATGAACATAATGAATTTATCATACTGACTAATCAAAGTCAAGAGCTTCAGTAAACAGCCTATAAAAAAAGATACTATTAATTCAGTACTAAACTTTTTCCATCTTTTCAGATTCTTTACCCACTGAAATTAATGATCTTTTCCTTGAAGAAAAAACACCTTGACTGCAGTTTCCTATTGTTTGCTTTGTATCACTGATTGTGTTGGTACGTCGATGAGCAGAGTGCTGCTCCTCATGCAGACAAAGAGTAAATCTTTCTGGATTCCAATGGAAAGGGCATCAACCCTTGTTGTCTGTGATAACTGAAAGTGTAAATAAGGGGTAAGGCAAAGGCAGTGTGACAACAGTTGGGAAAAAATCTATTCAGCCTTGAGAAAGGCCTGTATTTTTGGAAGCTTTGATCCTCATACTCTAGTTCACTGCTTCCCCATTTCTTTTTTCCACACCCTACCAGAATCCACTAGTTCTGCCATAGAGTAATTTGAATTTAATTTCATTAAGTAAAGAATATCTTACAATTGGGAAGGTAGAGGGCAAAGGCCAAGAAATTGTCAAAATACTACTTTAAAATGGAGGAGCTTTTCATTTCAGTTTCATGGCTTGCTACTGCAGTTTTAGTTTATTCAAAGATATGCTGAAAAAGCAGAAGAGAGCAAAAGAAGAAGGTATTTTTTA
The DNA here is from genome assembly GCA_028565335.1 of Limnodromus scolopaceus. NCBI lineage: Eukaryota > Metazoa > Chordata > Aves > Charadriiformes > Scolopacidae > Limnodromus > Limnodromus scolopaceus. The sequence goes on from JAOXNO010000001.1 coordinate 32,596,004, forward strand.
CTTTAAAGATTCTACATACAGCTTTCTCCCGGTGCTGCACAAATGCTCTATTTGAGATTGTGTGACTGAGTTAGCTCCAGTGCAAGCTCCTGGGCCTTTCTGCTTTTTCATACACTGGGGAACTGCATGATGTGTAAAATGCACAGAATATTCTTTTCTTTTTCTTTTTTTTTTTTTTTTGTCATTCTGGTTGGTTAGTTATGTTTCATTTAGATGGGTTGGTTTTAATTTTTATTTGAATTTATACATAATTGTTGGAACTTTAAATAATGAAGTGCCCTAAGGTATCTCTACTACAGACTGAAAAAAACAATAAATTTATAAATTTTAATAAATTAATTTCCTATAAACAACCACCCGTGGCCATCGTTTCAAAGCAAACAGCTATTAAAAATGATCTCCTTTGGGCCCTCCATTGTGCTGGCGTTTGCAGCCCAAGTCCAAGTGAGCTCTGCCCCAGGGAGGTTACTGTCTGGAATTCCAATTCTAAAAAGAAACATGGCACAGAGATATGCTAAATCCCTCATCTACAAATGCATATTTGCTGCTCACCAAAGTAACATGTCAGTAAAAAAATGGCCTTCGACACATACTCAGCTTCCAGTTATTTGCATGCTTTGACCTGACCTCATTTATTGAAATATTCAAGGCCCATTGCACAGAAAGCATAGGTCTTGGGCAAGGAGATAGAGTGGGGCATGTTTTCAATGACAGTAAACAAGATGAAAATGTCTTATTTGAATTTTAAATTATATATTGAGTTGAAAGAGTTGGAATTTAGGTGGGAAACAATCACCTTCAAATTGAATAAATTTCATACGGTGAATCTGGAGGAAGACAATGCAATGGCAATGTCATTTTTAGTGCGTTAGTTCTCAGGATGAAACTTCTTTTAAAGGCAGGCCCAGAATTCTTGTTTAAGCTTCTCTGCAGTATTCTGTCACATGATGTCTAACATAGCCGTGTTTCTAAACTTTATTTATAAAGTATTATATGGATTTAAGTGTTTTCCAGGGATTCTTTCAATGCCTGATGCAAGCTTGATGAAGGTGCACGAACATACTTCTGTTATAAGGAGGCATATTATGACTGTGGCCATTTTTCATTCAAACTGTGATAAAATTGATTTTAGTTTTAATGTCTTAAGTACTAAGGGTTTAAGACTGTCTGTAGTTTTCAGGTTAACCCAGAAGCCAGGCAGCACTTACAGACATCTTCAGAATTGTTTCCTCAGGTGGGCTTACCTAAGATTTGAACTACTGCAATTTGATCATACTTATCTTTAATAACTTGAACAGTAAAGTTTTTGGTTCATAGTAAAATAATTTACGACTTACAACTTTATATTGGTTTGAAGAAGACCTTAAAAACATTGAATGTTTTCCCCTTGTGTGCAGCTGAATTTATAAATTATCTGAACTTCTTTAGTTTTATTTTTATGCAATGTAAGAAATTTACACTTTCTCCCAAAGCAAATCAATTTACAAGATGCAAGCAGAGACGAAAGCATCTGGTACATGATTATAATATTTCAAAGAAAGGTTATGTTATGTTTCAGAAAGGTAGGATTTGTACTTAGAATTAAACTTCTGTTAAAATGTTGTTTAGCAGAGTTTTTCAACCCATTGTATAATTTCCAGTTCTTACTACTGGAAATATTTCTGTGAAGCAGCATTTTGGTGTCTTCAGTTAGAAGCAGCACTTCTTGTGCCACAAGATATTTCAGTGACTACAATATATTTTGGCTGGTTTCAAGAAGCATATACTCTCTTTTAATCTATACACAACCTCAATTAGTGTTCAGGTCAGTAAGTGGGAAGACATTTATGGAATCAATCATTTTGGGTTAAGGAGTACACATACTGCAAGCGTACTAATGGAATGGAAATAATGCCTGGAACATCTCCAGAACAGTCACAGTCTCAATGGAGCAATTAAATATGTATGAAGAATGTTTGCAGTGAAGTTCAAACACATCAGCCTGAGGCTTATATTTTTGGTTTAATTTATTCACAGTCTTTCTGTGTACTGCTGCTTGATGGTCCAAAAACACTTCTGCACACTGCCTCCTGCATCACCCATGGATCCACTGACTGACAGATACAGTGACAGTTGCTATTTTTAATCACCATCTCAGGAGCAAGGGGTAGATTCTGTAGTAGGAAAGTGCAGTGTTAGTATTCCGATTCACAGCTTTTATTCATTAATAGATTTGACATCATTCACAGTATGGGAAATAGTCTTCAGAATTAATTCAGACACTGTTGAGTATTTAGCAAAACTTCTTAGCCTGAATATGCTGACATTACTAGGTCTTCAAATCAGAGTATTGCATGATATGGCCTGTATTCCATATCTTCATATCACTGCTTTTATCTTTCATGAAAGAGAAGCTTGTACTATAGCTAGAGGCTGCTTTTTTTATATATCATCATGAATGCTGGAGCTCCTAAAAAACTTAGTGATTATATTTTTTGATAATTATCATTCTTTGCAAAATATGTAAAAGAATACATGCTGTTTTCAGGGTCAGTAATTCTTTGCTCTCTATACTATCTTCAGTAATAAACAAAACCAAACTATTAGGGGCTTTGTATAAAGAGTTTGTTTCTTTTAATGGGTCTCAGTTCTATGATTTGTCACTGATCAGAGAGCACCAGTACTCCCTATGTGTGAGATTGTCGTATACCCAAGCTTAGAGTTATTGGCAAAGCAACTGAGCAAAGACAGCCTTTTAAAAGGATTACTGGTAATGTAATTACTTGTGGAAGATGTATGGATATCTCCTATGTGAAAACACCAGCATTTTTATGTTCTTTAAGCAATAACATTAGTGGAATGAGAGCTTGTGTTTCAGTAATGGCATACACTACTGGTGGATAATGGCACTGTGAAGCAAAGGCATTTATGTAAACGCTGAGCTAGAGCCAGAAACATGCTTTCGTTTCTTTAATTAGTTTCAAGGCTGTTATGAAACAAAACTTACTTTCTAGTGACACTGTAATTATTTTATTAAGTGCAATGGAGTTTTGAGTCCTCAGAGGTCCCAATAGATTTTCTTCTTGTCTAGAAAAAAGTCCCTGTTTATATTAGTGGTTAAATCTGTAACTGCTAATAATAGCAACAATTCTTATGAAAAATATGTGATATTAATATGATCCCTATTATTCAAGATGCCAGTGATGTGATATGGGAGTGCCCCCAAATTATATCATTTTCTAGAGAAGCAGAATTATTTTAGGACCTTCAGTTGGGGTATAGGGTAAGCAATCTTGGTGACATTGCAAAATTAAGGGAACTTCTGTGCGTGTGAACAGTTGTGGTCAATGGCTTTTGATATCCACTTTAACAATCAAGATGATTGACTTTTCCTAGTGAAAAAGAACATCTGCATAGGTATGTTGAAATAAGCACCTGACCTTCATCTGTTTGAAATTAATGGTAAAAGCCCAGTAGTTTTCAATAAAACTCTCATACTCTTTTAGATATTGGAAGCTTTTTTTTTTTTCAGTTAGTTGTAGGGGACATTTTTCCCTGTGATATTTAATAAGCTTCGTGGCATCCATGCAATTAGGTTTCTGAAGCATACAATGACAGATATGCAGTTTAATGAGTTAAACACTTTATTTCCTTATCTTTGATAATATTTCCCTCTTGCAACTTCTGCGTTTCTTTCTTCATAATGTTGACATATCTTCCCATTATTGAGTAAGCAAAATTCTGGTGCTGGGTGTATGTTTCCCTCTGTTGTTTTTTTTTTTTTTTATTTCCACTTCATCTGACTACTTTTTCATCCATTTATTGAGCTTTGCTGTTGGCTTGTGTTTTTTAATGGCTTATTTTTCTGATTTGAGTAATAATAATATTCTTAAGATTTATATATTTGTAAATTTTGTACCAGAAACCTGATTGGGTTATTTCTTTTGATAGGTGGGCAAATAATCTGGTTTTAAGAGTGACAGAAGAAGTTGCATGCAATCTAAACTGTAAAGTATCATGTAACAGCAGATTATGCCTCACAACAGCAAGATCAGACTTATAGCGAAAGCTGATGTTAAAGTCTAGGTATGTGTACTCAGAAAGTGATGCATATGAAAAATGCTTTACCCTTCTAGGAAAATGAGTCATAGCCAAAATATTCTTACCTTAACCATCTGAATTTACTACGCTATATTTATATTTTAAGCATCTAAATATATAAAACTGTTCCTTGAGTCGGACCTAAAAGAAATTTCTGGGGCTTGCAGTACTTCAGAAAATCAAACCATTTAAATATAATTGCCTGGTTATAGATTTAGGATTCTAGCTTAAGATAAAGTTGTATCCTAAGGATATCCCTGCACCATATGAAAATTTCTCAGATTTTAACTATCTATCCATCTTGTCAAGACGCCTTAGTATGTTCATTTTTGTGTTTTCTGATCAGTTTGGAAGTAGACAGATTAAACAACTTTAGGAAATATGAACCACTACTTTATAATGCCACTATTAAATTTACCTCCTCAGTTTTATCATTTTCTTTTTTAAGATTATTCATTCTATTTGGGTATATGCGATGAGATGACTTGCTGTGATTGAGGTAGTTCCCAGCACAAGAAAAAAAACAGAGCTCCTTGAACTCAGAGAGACAGGATTCAACTTTGATGTCTCTCCTTGAACGAGCAGAAAGAGAAGGAAGATACTATTATCCCATTTGCAAACTCTGACTGTATGGACATTGTATAGATGATGCCATCTAAGGTCTGAGCCTTGGACTGTTCAGGAACCTTTTGGCTTTATGAGACAGCTGTGCTTATTAGGACATCCACTGCCTATTAGGGCTCAATATTATCATTCTTTTTGCAACATGAGCAAACAAGATGCATTACTAAGACTCCGCTTTGGCAGCAGGTGTGACTATATTATAAAACACCCCAAAAATTAAAGAAGCATTTCAATTCACTACATTTTATTACATTTTTCAGTAGTAAATGAACTAAAACTAAAGCTATTTTGAATTAAATTGATGGCAAGGTCCAAGGTGGGACAAGCTGTCAACCCAGCAGGCACACATCACCAGCACAGTACGTTAAGCAGGAGCTGGGATTTTAAGCAGCTTTCACCTGTGGTAAGGTAATAGTTCATTCCAGACTTCTTGATGTCATAAGCTGTTCTGTTATCATCTTCCTAAAAGAGATTTGAAGACATTTGACCACATGGTAAGCCCAGCTAGAAAATAGTCTTGATACTTCAAACTGAATGATGCAAATTTTTGTGTTTTTTTTTCTTAAGAAATAGGTGGTTTTGACACCAAGAAATACACTGTTTTTGAATTATGCCACATAACCAAAAACCTTCATATGCTCATTTCTTCCCATTTGAGTAAAGCAACAGAGCCTTTGCTAGTGTCGTTCACTACAGAGCTACACATCCTGTATTTAAACCAATTTGATGCAAATGTAGTTCCAGAAATCTAAATATAATTAAGTATTTAAATTAAATGTTTTGTCTCAGCATTTAGATTTATGCAAATTCAGGGAAACTATCATTTGATTGACAGAAAAATTAGTGACAGCATTAGTGAGTGGAAGCATTGTTTAGCTTTATTCTCTGATGCAGCATTTTCTCAAGAGCTTGTGGGCTGCAGAAGATCCCACACTGAATGCAGCTATGGACATTTCACTTTGAGGGCTCCTGGCTGCAGAGGAGGTATTGTGGCATTCTGCAATTAGTGTTCATAGCACAACTGATGATTACCAGAGTCATGTATAATCCATCTCTGAAGCCACCTTTAACGTCAAATTACATATTCATAAATAAACAGTCATCTGTCATGGGGTTTGTGAACACTTTTCAAACTCAAAAAACAGCTGGGCTAGTATAGTATTTCACAATATTGAAGGAGCTTTAAGTTTAAAGTCCGTTCCTCCCTAAATACAGCATTAAAATAGCCCCGCCACAGGGTAGACATCTGCTTTAACTTAGTGAAGGTAGCCACTGACTCAGATGAAATAGATTTCCTTTTTGTAGTAGATATTGATGGGGTTATAAACCCAGAAATCTCTGTAATAGGTTGCCAGCAATGGTCGGAAAGGCCCAGGAATGTTTGTAAGTCAAATTGATCTTTCAAGCCCTCCTAACTAGAGATGACAGTTATTTTCAAGGCTTCCAGGAAGAACGTAATGCCAAAAAACTCAGTGAAGAACTGGCCAAATTCACTTGATGTCATCTCTGTACAATGACTGAATGACCTAGGAGAAAACGGAAGACAATACTAACAAAGTTAATCAAAATGACTAAACAAAGCTTTCTGAGAGACTATATCCAGTCCCAAAAGCCGTCCTCCATTTTACAACCTTTGTGAGATGGATGCAATTATTCGCTCTGCAGAGGTCTAAAAATTTGGCTGATTCTGGTCTCTCTAGTGATTGTTGACCAAAGAAGCCAAGTGCATCCATCTGTTCCAAATGCTCCAAATGTTCCAATTTGTTTCAAAGTCTCATCAACGATACAAAGGTTCCCTGTTTTGAGAGAAAGTGAGACACTGCAAAATATAGCCTTTCCAAAAGCATTCCTCTAGATGCTTTCTGTAGGTGCTTGCTGGAGACTGATTGAGCAATCGTCTAAGTGATGGGGAGACAGCCTGTAGGCTTTTATGCTTGTCAAACACATATGTTGAAGCATTTCACAGGAAGAAAAGGATCACATAGCTTTAAAACTGGAGGGGACTCAATCAGCATTGGGTAAAGTGTTTAAAAGAATATTAAACACAGAATATATAACAAAATTCAGGTCAGCACAACATCTATTAAACTCAAGGTCTATTTATCAGTCCCTAAACTATTTTCAACTTGGTATAATCATGGAAGCAAAGCAAAGGTTGATATGGCATGTGGGTCTCTGGAAGGTAAATTGGAAGGTACACCTGACCTAAATGTGGCCCTTTGTTCAGCCCAGCTATTCCTTGCAAAGAGAAAGGGCTGTCCCTGACTTGTAGCCTGGCTCTGGTGAAAGAACTACCTTCTTGGATAGGCATAAGAGGTGAGATGTTGATTATCTACTTAATATATTCTGCAAGATGGTTATAACCCTAAAGGAGATCCGCAAGAAGAGAAGACAGTGGCAGAAGAAATATCACTGATTATATCCCAGAAGAGATGAAAACTGTGCCTTTTTCCACTTGCTGTCAACTTCCACTGCCTGAACTCTGCAGTGACATCCAGCAGTGGGCTGTGTCCCTGCCTTCGATCCTGCTAAGGAATCCTTAGCCATTTGCATGAATCCATGCACCAAAACATCATCAAATCCCAGGGCCAGGGAGGCCATATTACAGGTTACAGACAACCTTGACAATCATGCAGGACTAATGTGAGTCAACTGGAGAGGTCAGGGGGAAGAAGCAGGTCTAAGACCAAACAGGGAAGAGACAGAAAATGACAGCAAACCAAAAGACTACTAACTGCCAAGTAAGAAAATCGGCTAAAAGCAAATGGTAGAAGAGCTACTTTTTTAAAAATCTACAATTATATCGGACTGAGGTGGTAAATTCTGAACATCTTCACATCTGAGTCTTACTTGCTAAGACGTTAGAAGTTGAAGAGATCAAGGCTCGAAAGTAAAGATGACAAAATTATTTCAGGAGGAAAGGGACCTTTGCTTACACCTTGTTGGGAAATGTGCAACAAATTTTTTTTATTATTATATTTTTTCAGAAAAATGAAACATTCAGAAATGCATCACTTTTGATTAAACTTTCATTGAGAAATGTTTCTTATCTGTGGGAAGGAATTTTTGATCAAAACTAGTGAGATACTCAGTCTCCTCAGAGTAGCCAGTGCCATGGTGATCAAATCCGCTTGGATGAATGTTAATCTGAGCCCCTGCACTTCTGAATGGGGGGAGGAAAGGGGAGAAGCCTCAGTCTGGCTTTACTGCATCTTTGCTGAGTTCCCTATTACTTTCAAGATTTATCTTTTCTCTGATTTCTGTTTACTATAACAAGCTGGAAGAGAGTACAGGTTAGCCTCAGGATAGAACTCATGGCTTTTTCTGAAATACTGAAAGGTTTCTGTTTGAGGGGGATAACCATTTCCTAACAAGTTTTAAGTTTACCCAGATATGTATCTGGGCATCTTAGTGAATTCAGCCATAAAGATTCTCAAGTTTTCTTGTGCTCCTTCCTTCTTGGAAGTTCCTCATGTTCATCTATCACTGGAAAAATGACAATATTCATATTGTTGCAGAACTGGGCATATAATTATCAGACTAGCATTGGCCTTCAGATGTATTTTGGTGAGTCTCTTTATTAGCTTCTTTTCACACGTTCTACTTTCACACCCTGTTCTATTCTTAGAAAGGTTAACTTACCAGAAGATCAAAATCACCGGAATTTGGATGTGATTTTTCTTTCTCTTCTAAGAAGACATGTGTGAACCTTATACTGGAACTGGCTCAATTTGTGGAAGAACACGCATATTAACTTTTGTTTCCTGAGCGACTTTAGAGTTGGTATTAATTCTTCTTGAATCATCTGCAAAAAGTATTATACATTGCAATTACTGTAAATGTCAAGTGAAGTTTTGAGTGCTTGCGTTTGTAAAGTCTTGGAGCAACAGCATCAGATGAAATTCAGAAGTCCTATCCACAAAAAAAATCCCTTCTGTTATGATTGCATAGATATTTTTCAGGAGGAATTTTAATACTTTTTATTGTTTAGTCTGTGGCTATTGTTCAACATTTTTTTCTATAGGCAAATAGGATTGCTAGTTGGATGATAAGATCATGTTTCCTTTGTTAATGACGTATAACTTACATGCTTGGCTACTAGGATTCCTTTACTGGTTACTGGAGGGAAAATATCATAGGAGCATAGGATCACAGCATAATTCAGGCAGGAATTCAAGATCAGAGGAGTTGTCCAGTCTCCTACTCAAAGCAAGGTCAGCTCTAAGCTGAGACTAGGCTGCTCAGAGCTTTATCCAGTTGGGTCTCAAAATTCTGTAGGGATGGACACTGCACAGCCTTTCTGGGCAGCTTCTTCCACTGTCTGATGGGACTCATGGGAAAACAGTTTTTCCTTATATCCAATCTGAATCTCTCCTGTTTTAACACATGCATTGCCTCTTGCCCTCCTGTCATTCACTTCTGGGAAGGGGTTGGCTCCATCTTCTTGCTAACCTCCCCAAAGGAACTGAGGGACAGCTGTTAGATGCTCCCAAAGCCACCCTTTATCCACTCTGAACTTACCCACAACCCTCAGCCTCTCCTCACAGGACAAGGGCTTCAGCCCCTAACCAGCTTAGGGATCTTCCCCTTTAGTTTATTGGTGCTTTTTATGGGGGGGGGGGGGGCAAAAACTGGATGTGATATTCTGGATATCGTCTATCAAGTGTAGAATACAATGAAATACTTCTTTGCTGCCAGTACACATCCCCAGTTCTTTTGCAGCTTGCTCTCTACTAATGCCCTTCCTAAGGTAAGATTGATATTCTTTGAAGGATTTTTGACATAAAAATGCATTGCTCAGGAGGAAAGATTAAAGCTTTTTGGATATTTTTTTTGTGTTGGAGTTGTTTTAGAAATACATTTAATCAAAATATAATCAACTTGTTAGATGAAAGAGCCTACATTTATTCAAAATGCTTTGGAAAAAAAACATTAAAGAGCAGCCCAAAACAATTGTAATTATATTTTACTTTGATAGAGTTTGCACAAATGTAATTGTAAAAGGCACAACATCTTGATGAATGAGAACTTATATCCCATAGATACCATGGTGTATGAAACCTGAAATAATGAGAAATTTCTTATTCCGTCAAACTATTATGTAGCTAAAATATACAGCTAATCTAGTCCAGAACATAGAAAGCTATTAAACTGTTATTAGCTATGCTAAATTTGAACTGTATTTTTTAATTTCGATTGTGACTATAATATGTTGTCTGAAAAGCTGTGAGAATAGAAGTGTATACTATACAGCCCTCCCACCTACTCTTATCAGAAGCTTTGTTTAAGAGCAGCAGCATGACAGCATCTGGGCAAGGACAAAGCGTTCCATATGTTCTACATAGATAAAATCAGACTCCGTTTTTATCCTTAATGCTTTGTAACTCATGATCACAAAGACAGCAGGAAATTTTATGGGGTTTGTTCTTGCTTTTTCAAAAAACTTGTAAGGATAATTTTAAGACTCTGCAACATCCAGATGCTTTGCAAAATCATTTCAGTTTTCTAAAATGCTTTTTACAGAGCAAATAATCCCCAACTTTGCAGTGGCATTTTTCATTTCACAGTTTCTAAGTAGAACTTTTGCATTATTTTATTCAAAGATGAGTTTTGACAGTTCCTAAATAAAATGTATTTGTTTTCCAGTTCAAGCAGGCTTTTCATTATTTTCTTAAAAGAAAGTAAAACATTGAAAACTTACTTCAGTTTTGAGAATCAGCTCTGGGTTCTGGTGCCTTGTAATTACATCTTGATTATGCCTATCAACATAGAATCATAGAATCATAGAATGGTTAGGGTTGGAAGGGACCTCAAAAGATCATCGAGTTCCAACCCCCCTGC
>JAOXNO010000001.1:32606648-32619617 GCA_028565335.1 Limnodromus scolopaceus
CTTGCAGGCCAGTATCCTTCTATCCCTATGAGTCAGGTGTACTCTGTCTGCTGCTGTTGTAGCTGGTGCGGTGCGAAACATGCCAGCTCCTACTACAGCTGATGGAGCTCTGACCAATGCAGATGATGGTGATTCAGTTCCCCTCAAGTAGAAATTTGTATTTAGTCACCTGAATAATTTTCCAGACTCCACCAACTGAATTAAGGTGGGATTCAGGTGCCTAAACACAGGCATTGACTACAATTTGAAATGCTTTAGGATATTGAAAAAGTGCGGAGGCCTGGTAGACATGACACAAAACTCAGAGGAGAGTTTCTATTGAAGTGTCAGGAGGCCAGCCAAGGTGTTCCACAGTGCCCCAAATCACACTAAACAGGTGTGTTTGGGCAACCAAAATTCACACTACATCTGTATCAACCGTAATGAGAGATTAGATATGTTAGCTCACATGTAGATTTCTACAAAAAACACCTGTGGTTAAGTTTCTGGCTGAATCTGAATTCCTCAAAAAATGTTTTAATTGTGCTGAACTAAAACATATGTAAAAAAAACTCTGTTAAAAAAATTAACTATCAGTTATTCCCTTGGCCCTCACTGCATGAATGTAGCAGACTTCACATGTGTTTTGGGGAAAAAGTTGAATAATTTAGATGCAGAAAAGAAATATGAGTCTATAATATCCTGAAGAAAACATTGTGTTGTCTATGTAGTAAAACTTTGATCAGGGCTAAAGTTTCATTAATTACGAAATAAATTGTGAATTTAAAAAATGCTAGTAAATTCAATAATCAGGAAATAATGAATAAAGTAATTTATTAATGAAAAAATTGATTTATTAATCCACTAATTTTTACCACCTTTCTGACTTACATGTTGTTAATCGGATCTTCTGAAAATCAGTTTATCTTAAATCAACTATCTAGAAATCCAAATAACCCAGATCACAGATATGCTTGAAAAATGTGGTGTTAAATCTGCACTTACGTTCTTTCTTGTTTTTGAAACTAGAATTTAATAACATGTTTCAACTCAGGAAAATCAAGGAGGTGTTGGGATATACCTCTAGCTCTTGCTATAGATCTGAAGAGCCTAATTTTAGGCTCTTAGAGTAGCATTTCCCTTGCCATCTAAATGCAATTGAAATGGGAGTTGCCTTCTAAATGTAAATACATATGCTTTTCCATTTCAAAAGTTTTTCCTCATTCTACATTGCTATGAATTTAAGGCTTTACTGAATACTCCATGATAACTGAGAAAAGGAGGTCAAGAATGTTTTCTTGTCATAAACAGTCTCTGTGACAGTTGCTGGGGATGCTGGAAACATGGAAATCCAAAGTCCCTGTTATGTATGTTTTGGCATATGACCCCATGTCTTCCTGCTACAGTCAACAGTAAGCCGTTACCTTACTCTTACCAGGGACCAAGAATAATGTAACAACTTTATAGCTAGCCACTAAGACACTCAGTTGGGTGTGGGAAATCATTGTTGAGAGTTGTACTAATGTTCACTTGTTTATGCAAAACAGAGCAGCTCCAACCAGAGAGGCTGAACTAATGTCACCGTGAAGCACCCAAAAGCCTGGTTATTATGGCATTCAGCTGGTCTCTTTAAGACTGATACTCAAATAACTGGTCTGGATCACACAGAACAGGTATTTGCCCCTGTCCTGGTTGCCTCATCTTGTGCAGCTGAGATGCTGCCCTAACTCCTGGCTGCTCACATGCAGCAAGGGATAGGAATCATGCCTGGTTCTCATACAGCTTCTCTCACATTACAGAAATCAGCCCTTTCACAGGTAAATTCCATGTATTGATGAACTGCCCTTGTCTGAATATAAACCAATTTCACTGAAAAATTGCCAGACAGGTCTATCCAAAGACACATTTGATGTTCTGAAAACATTTTTGAAAATCTTGTTACTGTTGTTCATTGAGCCAGCTGTCTTCCACCCCCATTATGTTGATAGAGTAAGTGATGTATCCATCCAAAAGTAAACCAGAAAATGGCTTCCCTTTACCTTATATAGAATTGTGAGTTTTTTTCAAAATGCTTTCTGCTGGAGTTAGGCAATTAACTTCTAACTTTGGAAGTTGAACATGGAATAAACTTCCTTGGGTATAACTCATGTGAGTCCTATACTACCTTGTGTATGATAGGTGTTGATTGAAAATGTTTTTTACAAGCAAGACCATGAACTTTCTTAAACTGTTTTTCCTTTTCTGTGTCACAGATAGGAAATGGCATTTGAAACTTAAAGCTTATGGCTGATGAGTTTAATTTAAATGAGCTGCTGTTTGAAATAGATAACGCTTTCATTTTAGTAAATTAATGGCGTGGCAAAAGGAAACTCAAAGATGCTTCTACCTATAATAAAAAAATGATGCTCTCTAGAATTCTAATATTTTCCCATGTGATTGCATTACCTAATCTTACTCATTTTATTACATGAAACATAGTAAAATGTTTCCTCTGTGCATTAACATAAATGTAATTTCAGACTTTATACAAATCTTTGTGCAAAAATCCCAAATAGCTCTGGAATCATATTGATACACTAATAGAATTGCAGCTGTCACAGTCAAAGGATAGAAGTAAAGCAAGGTCTGTGGGAAAGGTAATATGCTTCCTTTGACAAACTGATATAACTGAAAAAAACTAGTGCTGTTTACATTCACAAAAATGATTTTCATTTTTTAAAGTAAATTGATTGTTAAAAATGCAGAATAAACAATTCAGTTTTGCCAAACTCAGAGCATCCTTTATAGTCTGTGGTGTCCAGTTTCTTCAGCTCACCAGGCAGAACGACAACAAGAGAAGACTAGAAGACTTAACTGGGAATACAAAGCTCTCAAAATGTGTGGTATCTGCTATTGATAAGCATTTATGAGCCAGTCCCAACACAGAGTTCCCTTTGCTATTCCCTATTTGAAAAAGAGAGCATTTCAGAACTTGCAATTTCAGAACAGGTATTTCAGCACTGGCAGTTACTGGCAAATACTGACTGACTTACCCGTTGCTTCCTACTATAGGATAGCAGTTAGAAGTACACTATTGTGATGGTAAGTTTTTTTTTAAAAGATAATGCAATTAAAAGTCTAAATTAAAAAACAGTTTCTTCTAAATGGTATTTAGCCTCAGATAATTAAGTCTTTTTGATGCTAATCTACATTAATACACCTTCACCCAGTTATTTATGCCTGCAGAGCATGCTATGGGGCTGTGATGCTCTGAAATCTGGCAGTAGTATTATTCCATCTCTCTACAACATATTTGTCCCCATCAGAGGAACAAGCACTGTATTTTAACAAAAGACTTCCGGTGTAATTAATTTTCCAAATATTCCTAGATATTTGTTGCATGTGACTTCTTTGAGGGTGTGTCTGTATTAGCGGTTCACTTCAGCAGCACACTTCTGAAGTGCATCTCCCAGTCATCTCTCCACCTGCCCTTTGGTTCACGGCATGGATTGATCTTGGGGTGCACAAGTGGGATTTCTTCAGGGTGGGAGCTGCTCTCTGGGGTCTCGGCTAGCGAGCAGCGGTTATGGATGGGTGCTGGGTTCAGCCCGCAAGATGCAAACACTGTGAATATGGATGGGGTCCTCAGCACTGATTGCGTCTCTCTATGGCACTGCACTACCCCATCGCACGGCAGCAAAAGCAGAGCTCTCATGTCCCTGCTCTCTCCCCCTGCAGAGCACTGTCCCCAGCCGGGGCAGGAGAGAAGTGGCCAGCTGGAGGCTTGAATCCCTGCTGCTCCAGAGAACCCAGATGCTTTTCATCAGCACAGCATCTGTCCCTTACACTCGCTTAACTGCAGCAGTGGTGCTGACACCGAGCAACAGCCAGACTAAATATTTTATTTTAAATGGTTTTAGAGTTGCTATTTTTGACAGATTTAATAACAGAACCCTTCCTAATTAAAACAAGTGAAATAAAAAGTGTTGGCATTTGCATATGAACACCTGCAGTAGCATTGTTCTTTATAGTTATTGTACACTGTGGGACGGTATGTTTGGCCAGTGCTGATTCTAGGATTAAAAATTATGGAAAGTATTTAACTTGATGGATCATGTTTCTTTCCTGAGGACTGGAAAGCATTTTTAAATATCAAGAGCAGTAACATTTCCCCTTCTGTATCTGTTTTCACAGGGTATTTTTAACTATTTTGGCACATTCATGAAAAATTGACATTATAAACCACTGCAACTGAAAACATAAATAGTAATTTATAAAACATTGATTAGAATTGCCTTTTTGTTTCCTTTCAGCACCATCTGAAGCTGAATGTTTTGATGAATACTGATTAACTGCTAGGTGGTTTTATTTAGAGTTTAAATATACCTAGATGTTATGCTAGTTAATTTTCTTTATTTATTTTCTTATATTTATATATTTTCTTTATTAGTTCACATATATATTACATATTTTATTAAGTATATATGTTCATTTCCTTAACGTACAATAATAGGAGTACAGAATTTATGATCTTGTTTCTTTATTAATGTGTCCTTCTGTCCCAAATGTACATAGTATTAATCAATACCTGGAATGCTTATTAGTGATATTTAACAGTTTTTAACTAACCTGGCTTAGTGGCAATTAGGCGTGGATGTGTGATGAAAAGTTCTCACAACACTGTCATACAAATCTAAGAGCTGCTCCAGACTAAGCGGAGGTAGGTTTTTTTCTGGAAAAGGTGTAGCCAAAGGGCAAGATACTGCCTTTTGCCGGTTGGAAAAGACAAAATGAAGATGAGGAAAACAGCCAAAGTTTGTCTTTCATCTCTTCACTCGATCTTAGCAGAACTCTTGCTATCTGATCATCAAAGCTGCAGCTTCATAAAAGATTTGGCAGAGGGTCATGTAAGACAGAAGAAAATTCTAAATAGCTCTAACAATGAGCAGCTCAAAGTTGCTGGTAAATTGAAGGTAGTGTTATCTTCACCCTATGTATGGTGGTGCAAAGAATTGTATTTGATACCTGAGCAGTGAAAAACTTCACTTTCACTATGTGGAGGTTTGACAAATGAGGTCCCATCGTAGACCAGAATTTGGTTTTGGTACCCTTTGCCCTGCTGATTTAGACACAAAGAATCAGGAGACTCAGACTGGAAACAGTTCTTGTTTCCAACACTTAATGTTTTGTGAACTTGAATACATTTCTTAGCTTGTCTGTATCTTTCCTGGGACAAATTCTGTTGAGTTTTCAGCCCAGTACAGACAAATAACACAGACTGTTTCCTGAGGATGTGGCTGGATGGAGTCAAAGATACTTCTGACATAGGTCTGGAGGGGATGTGCTCTGAATGGTTCTGTGATACTGCATTGAGGCTGCAAGAGGATGAGTCAGGGCCTCATGGACTCTGCCTAGGGAATTCCTGATGTGGGAGGTAGGACATGCAAAACAACAAGAGAGGGTGTCCGCAGGCAGCCAGGAGCTAAGATCACTGCAGCATATTGTGTCTTCTGTCAGCCAAGACTTCTGATAACTTCATGCTTAGCATACAGATTTAATGAAGTGGCATGGACAAGCCTCCGGTTTTAACTGCCTTTGTCATTGCCCATAATGTTACTGAGCAATTAGAATATGTGCACTTCCATGGGTGGTTTACAGATATAGCCAGGAAAAACTTTTACCAGTAGGGCTGGTAGCAGTGCTGCTATTTTGGAATTAAGACAAAACTAAAAGATGTGCCTCTCCCTTCCCTGAAATAAAGCCAGAAAGTCTTAGGTTTGCATCAATACTTGACATTGGTTGTGGTAGATTGCAAAGCATGGGTATTCCCTTCCTCTTTGTCTCTGTCTTAGTCTCTCACAGCTCTTCCTCCAAAGACCAACTTCGTGTTTTGGAGGAGTCCACTCTGGCACACAGTGCTCTCTCAAGGCAAGGACTGCACAGGCATGGGATGGCACTAGTGGCATTTCAGATGATAGCAGTGGAATTTCCCTTTGGGCAAACAGACTGCAAACCCCAGTATGTCAGGCATTCTGGACACTTAGCTGCACAGGCTCAACTGTGGTGTTTCCTGCCACGCTCTTTTAAAAGGAGTTTCCAAATTGCTGGCTTCTGATGGGAGAAAGTCTTCATTTATTGCTAGTTATGGATCTAGAAAATTATTCATGTGTCTGAATGCAGTTACACATTCAGAGAACATCTGCATTGCAGATCCCAAGAACAAGTGCCTTTCTTTTTCTCCACAGGCAAATTTGGGCTCATCCCTTTCATAAACTCAGTTCATAAACTCAGAATTGCATGGGTGCCAGACAAAGGGAGAAGAGTTATGGACCGGTCAGCAAGGCCAAGGGCAAAATAGCACTGTAAGGGAGTCTTCAGAGTCTTGAAAGTCTTTAGTGCCAGACTGAGCTTACAAAACTCCTTTGGGAATTAACTTGTTAACACAGTTATGTTCTGCATACAGTGTGGCAGCTCCCGCTCCTGATACTCCAAGAAGTTGAGTATCTCAGGTTGTCTCTACCACTTGGAAGTGGAAACAAGCCAGGCTTGCTTGGAGGCAATGGGGAAAGTCATCTTTACTTTTTGCCACTATTGGGTGATGTCACCCATAAAGTAGCCCAGAGCGTAAGAATGGATCCCCAAGAAAATTTAGGTCATCACATCACTGGATGGATTGCTCACCCCAGTGAGTTTTGGGCATTTTGCTTTCTTTCACTGAACATTTTGAATTTGTCTTAGGCTCCTGGAAGAGCTCCCTAGAAAATCCCACCCTGTCCTCAATATTTTGGAGAGTGGATGAAGGCAGGTAGCTCTGGCATTTTAACTTCAGAATATTGTCTGCTGACCCAAATACATACTATTCTCATTTTATTTTCTAGGAAAAATGTAAAAGTCTGAGCTGGCCCTATTTTCCTTCACTTACTTTTCCTTGCTGTAACATTGCATTGGTTTTGTGTCCTTGGTGTTTGCATCCAGGTTATTTTTTCCACTACATTTTGTAAGTATGTGTTGTTTATTTAATGTGCCTGCGTTTCTGATTTAAGCTTTCTCCGTTCTCGTTCACCTTTTAGCCAGAATTGTGCCAGCGGGTGGCATGCAGGGCATTGGGGCACTGGGACACCAGCAGAGAAATTTCTCAGAAAGCCCCATAAGGAGTGTTTTGCTCAGAGGGTGAAGGGAGAGCACTGGCAAGGAAGGGATGAGAAAGAGCTACTTTCCTTTACAACAGGATTTTTTTTTCTTTTTTGAAGAATCAGTAGCAAAGTTGAGCTGATATCTGGTCATCATGTCCTAAGTGACAGCTCAGGCATTGTATACAAGGGTCAGAGAGGCAGAAAGTCTGAGGAGAATTTTTTTGTGATTTTTGGAAGAGCAAGAGGTGTTTAAGAGAAAAGATGCAATATTTTCAGCCTGACAGGCAGAAATACGGCTGAGACAATATGCATGATGACCGCTGCATGTGTGAGCAATGTAGGTATGTATGGACTCTCACAGCAAAATGAAACCCACTGTTTCCAGTGATGGTCCTGTTAGCGAAGTTCCTTCTTTAGCAGAGGCTACTCAGGGTGCTGCATGTCAGCTTAATGTGCACAGGGTTTAGGAAACTTGTACCTAGGAGAACAAATAAAGTCTCTGATCTCTCATAGAAAAGCAGCCCAATACATCTCCAGCAGCATGCTGTGAAATTTATGAGCACACCCAAAAAAATTCTGGACTGAGACAGAGACAGCGGGGAATATGCAGCACTGTCTACAGTGCAGGTCAGTCCCTGTATACTGGACTTCCCTGAATCAAAGATGTCCTGTTTTCTAAACATTACATGCAAACCTGTTAATCCACCAGGATCTGCATTATGCTCCAGTGACAGCCTTTTTCTGTTCACATAACCCTGAATACCACCGAGCAAGCAGTAGATTCGTCTCAGAGTTTTGCAAAGTTCAAGAGATCACACAGAGCAAACATATGGATGACGTCTGTGATGGGAGTGTGTGACATCAGCTTAGAATTTCCCCACCCCTAAGTGCTTTCCAAAGAACTCATCAAGGTTGGGTTGTCCAGATGATGGCTACTTTCTTGAACACTAGGATGGCAGTATGAAGACACTGCAGTAAATTAATGCCAAGGTTTTGGCATAGTTTGTTGAAGATGGCCCATTACATGTGAATGTGCTGTTCTTAGTATTGTGCAGAGGAAAATGAGATGTCACTGCCTTTCTCCTCCAGAAATGACGTTTCTGCATGATAGAGGCTGCAAGGTTGAGGTTGTGACCCTGTCTGCAGTGAAGGATTGTCTGCAGCCACCACCAGTGATAAACACCTGCTCAAGCTTCTGGCCTATGTTGTGCATAACCTCTTATAACATATAATATGCTGGGCAATAAAGGCTAAGTGGTTGGTCAGTTTGGTCAAAGGTTATGGTACAAGAAAGTGCTGTTGTGAGAAGGTGCCACAACACATCTTGTTTGGCCCTTGCTAAGTGTGTGAGGACAAAATTATTGCTCTGTTGGCAAATGAGGGCCAGCAGTGTGGATTCAGTTTGGCATGAGTCACTTGGTTTGACAAACTCAAGGCCAAACTCAGTCCTAGCTATCAGAGATTATAGAGATACAGTCTAAACAATTATCTGCTTCTTAAGAGGTGCCAGCAGTAAAATGTTCCTCTCTTCAAGCTTTCCTTTGGTTCAGTGTAGAACTAGGGGGTTTAGATGATCGCTGGCAGTGATAATCACAGTATTGACTTTTCTTGACCCGCCTAATAGTTTTAACTTCTCAGTATGCAATTGGCCTGCACAGTGTTTTTTGCAGACTTTTTAAATTTTTATTCTTCATCGCAACCTTGTATCTTGAAGAGTATGGGCTAGGTTGTAAAGTGTGTGTTATTGTAGCTGAATAGGTGTCTAGGGCCCATAATCATTCAATGCAGCAAGCTAGAACTAGAAGTGGAATATAAAAGTGTATTTCCTCTGTGAAGTAGAGAAAGAAGTTGAATTTCTCAATGTCTGGTACAGAGAAGGGTCAATCCTCTCTTGTCTTTTTCCTCATAGCCCTTCTATAAGCAGGAGACAGAGAGGTCCTGCCAGCAATGCTGTGAATAGTTTGATGGAATAGTTCTTTCTCAGGAATGTGCGTTGCAGAATAAAGGACAAACTACACTGGCCTAAATATCACAGTGTAGCTCACATTGGTTCATCTGATACAAGTTATGTCAAGTTGAATGAAATCCTCAGCATCTTCTCTTAATCCCCAGGACACTGGGGCAGTGCTGTATTTTCACAAGAAGTGAACTGAACTCTAACCCAGACAAACTCAGTTTATAATAACTCCAAAAGCATGTACTGTGTATTTTGCTGTGTTCTAGTATCATAGGTCAAAAATACCAATGACTGCTAATTATGCTGTTTAATGCAACCATTTCAAACGTCTATTTCTAACCTTTTTTTATTGGTTTCACATTTTCTTTTGCTATTAGCAGCCCATTTTCTGCTCACTTCCCTCCCTATTTGACATTTCAGAATGAATAACGAAGCAGTTTTTTAAGTGCATATGCATTTCCTCAAGGAAATCAGGGCTTGAGCACACGCATTGGTCTTTGCATGCATGACAATGAAGCATGCATAAAAATATGTCTGCCTTTGCTTGCATAGATGCCAAAGTCCAACCTTACATGCTTTGAACTCTTGCTCCAAAACAAAAATGCATAATTCAAGAGGAATGAAGCAGAACAGTGTTGAGCATAACTTCTGCGAACACAGTTCCCATAGCAAACTATGCAGACTTGAATTATGTTTCTAAACTGTCCATGTACCAGGAGATGTGGGTTCCTCACCACGAGGACAAGGGAAATCACTGCACCCAATGGCCAGGGCAGTCTGCGTGGGTTGGCAGACAAGCACTGAGGGCTACGTTCTTTCTGGAGAACTTCTCATCTAAAAAAGTGAGAACATTTATCTCTATGTGAATTTCAAATATGAAGGCGAAATAGCTGGGAAAAAACAGCTTTGTGGGTCTCAAGAGACTATATACATGAGAGAATCACTGTAATAAATCACATTTCCGAAGCATTCCGGGTATGTGCCAAAGTGGAGCCTGTAGAAAAGTCTGTCAGGTTCAGGTACTGACAGGTGAGATGGTAGCTAAGCAAGTGTTTTAGGGATAAGCAGGCTTGAATATTGCTTAGGTCTAATGAAGTCTAATGTACCTCATTCGTTTCTTTCTGGCACAGATGCTGGAAACACACTCAAGGGATACTGTTATGCTGCCAACCATAGTGTTGAATATTACTGAATTTATTTATTAAGAATTAAAATAGATGTTCAGAGGTAAAGGTGGTAGCTATCAAATAATTTTGCATATCAGTATATTGTGAAGAAACACAGCACATCATGCCACAGAAGAATGATGTCTGGGAGTCCAAATGTGTACACTGCTGCTTATGTGCATGTTTGTTTTCCCTTACTACACAGACACAGCCAAGGCTGACGTATAAAAGGAGATGCCTACAGACTGGTAGCCTGTGACTACTGGTGTAGAGGTTTTTCTTTTACTCTTTTGAGCATTTGTCCCATTTGGAAGTGTCATGGGAAATATTCTTCACATTGTTTTACAGCCCTCAGTAGCTGAAGAAAATGAGGCTTTATTGCTGTAGAAAAAAATTCCACCCTGCCACAATTATTTAGATGTGTGCATGCATTCAGATGTTGATATGCCCCTGTTATAGCGCAGATTTACTGACAGTTATGGCTATTGGGAGAAGCCTTACTCCCCCTCAAATTATCAGCTAAATTTGTCTGTTTCCACAGAGCCAGGAATTTAATCAGTCATCGCTGCCAACTCTGAAGGATATCACCAAAGTGCTCCTGGAAATGATGCAGAGCTATTTGGGGGAGATAGATTAGAAAGATATTTTCTTAAATACCATATTGTGAAATTGTATGAATTAACCAAATGTGTCTTCTGGAATTATCATAGCATTCATATGGAGCATTCATTCTTTTCACTCTTCACTGACTTCTCAGAAATGCCGTAAGACGTGTTGAAAACTTGTACAAAAGACATCTTAGGAGACACAGGGCAAAATCTTTCTACAACCCCCAGAATTTTACTGAAGACTAATTTAGTGCAATGAAATTTATTTCATACAGCTGTGTTTCTGTATAAAAGTTAGACTTGACAGTTAGTTTCCTACAGCTCCTACAGCTGATAAAAGACTTTTCAAAGGTTCTAATGTCTTTGGTGCCTTAGAAATTATTCTCTCAAATTGCTCATTTGAATTTGATGTAGATCATACAGTCCTTGGTACATTATTATAGTTTACTTCTTTCTTATTTTGCTTAATTGGTTTGCATCCTCAGTGAAAAATATGGAACAAAGAACAAGAGTGATACACTTCAGCCTAATTTTGCAACATGCTTAGTACTAGCTATGAAATTTTCTTTTACTAAGGATACAGCTGGCTGCTTTCCTATTTTGAATTAAATTATTTGTTTGTACACTTAATTTTCTTCAATCTCTTTTCATCAATAGAAAAGTACTGATAAAGCACTAGTTGGCCATTAGAAGGCAGATAAAATAGGATGATGCATCTTCATTACTATCGTATTCTCTCTGAATTTTTTTTTTTTTTTTTGGCCTTGCAGGACAGTTCTGTTTACTCTGACCTCTGTAGTTGTGCTTGTCATCACTACTGACTGGATCAGCTGGGACAAGCTGAATCGTGGATTCCTGCCAAGTGACGAGGTCTCGAGAGCCTTCTTGGCTTCTTTCATCTTGGTGTTTGACCTTCTTATTGTCATGCAGGTACATTCTTTTAATGTTTCATTCTGGCTGCTGATGCTGCCTAGTCAATCTATTTCCACTAGTAAATGGTGTTTAGCTAAGACTACATAGTGGTAAAATAAATGTTTAGTTTGCAATTGCTATTAGTACGGGCACTTTACAATACCATTCTCGGTCACTTGCAAAAAGCCTGCAAGTGAAAACATTGCTGATTTCTCTTCCTAGACTACCAGGGAAGAACTCTGTGTCTTTCCACATTAGAAGGTGTTTTCTGCAAAAATTATATCAGAGAAAGAAACAGAAGTTAGTTGTTTTGTAAATTCAAAGCTTCTCTTAGGAGGATGAGAGAAATTCAGCCAAAAAAGAAAGAAACACTTCCAAATTTCAAGCATTTACAATACTTAGGTATACACACATTGTAGCACTTTAATAGATTAAAATTAGTATTTTCTATTAAGATTCCACTTTCACATGAACATTTCTTTACTTTGATGACAGGTCTTTGTACTGTAATGTCTCCTGCCAGTGAGGTTAACTGGGGAGATGATTCCCTGTAGTCTGCCTGCTGCCTGCTCCTTTGAATATAGCTGTTAAGAAAGGAATCTGGGTCCACAAGTCCCACAAGAATTTGGCCACACAAGTATGTGGCCAAAACCCTCCTTCATGTGATGCTGCACTCTACCCTTTCCATTTGCCTGTAGTTTGAGCCTTGTGTGAATAACTCGCCCAATGCTCTGGGAAGAATTAAGTCATTTGGGTTGAGGCAAGGAAAAGGAGCATTGAAGGCCTGAGTGACTTTTGTTATTAGTCCTAAACGTGTTAGACTGTTGAACTCAAGTTTAGCAAAGAATTTGAGAAGAACTGATGCGTCTGGGGAGAAACAACCCCATGCACCAGTACAGATTGGGGGCTGACCTGCTGGAGAGCACCTCTGAGGAGAAAGACCTGGGAGTCCTTATGGACAATAGGATGACCATGAGCCAACAACGTGCCTTTGTGGCCAAGAAGGCATCCTGGGGTACATCAAGAAGAG
Source organism: Limnodromus scolopaceus (assembly GCA_028565335.1). Taxonomy (NCBI): domain Eukaryota; kingdom Metazoa; phylum Chordata; class Aves; order Charadriiformes; family Scolopacidae; genus Limnodromus; species Limnodromus scolopaceus. The sequence goes on from JAOXNO010000001.1 coordinate 32,619,413, forward strand.
CATGGCCAGCAGGCCGAGGGAGGTTATCCTGCCCCTCTGCTCTGCCCTGGTGAGACCCCATCTGGAGTACTGTGTCCAGTTCCGGGCTCCCCACTTCAAGAAGGACAGGGAACTGCTGGAGAGGGTACAGCAGAGGGCTACAAAGATGATTAGGGGCCTGGAGCATCTCCTTTATGAGGAGAGGCTGAGGGACTTGGGTCTTTTT
>JAOXNO010000001.1:32619717-32634179 GCA_028565335.1 Limnodromus scolopaceus
GGAGGAACTTCTTTACTTTGAGGGTGGCAGAGCACTGGAACAGGCTGCCCAGGGAGGTGGTGGAGTCTCCTTCTCTGAAGACATTCAAAACCCGCCTGGACAAGTTCCTGTGCAATGTCCTCTAAGTGGACCTGCTTTGGCAGGGGGGTTGGACTTGATGATCTCCAGAGGTCTCTTCCAACCCCATGTGATTCTGTGATTCTGTCCTTTCTCTCCAATATATTACTAACTAACCCTGCTAGCGAAGACAGTTTCTGAGACACTTAGTTCTCTTTAATGAGGTATCTATTGCTTGAGTAATTACCATAGAGGTGACACTGTGATGGCACTCAGAATTTATCACTGCTGTACTAGGATATTAAAGCTGCATACAGTTCTATAGTTCAGTTTTATTTTCCAATGTCCGCCACTGCTCAGCGCTCACTGTGGTTCATGGTTAGAACAAGGAGGATAAGGAAGGGAGTACTCTTTTTCTAGTAAGATTTCTGGTGCTTTCTTTTCTCTCCCTTTGCATTTGACATTTTGTTTGCTGTTTCAAAAAGATTCAAGAGAATGTATAATAAATGATTGTACTTCACAGGGCTGTAATGAAAGCGTGAATGAAAATACACGATGTATCAAGCTATACTGAATTTGATATTGTATGCAGGGTGAAGAAAGAGAGTTGTCTTCATACTAAATAATTATTAAATCATCCTTTCAACTTTGAAAAATGAAGTTCCATTACTTTGACCTTGGAGTTGCTGAATATAGGGAAGAATTTTATTTGAAACAGCTTGTTCCAAGTACTATTTCATATTTTTACAACACAAAGCAAGAGGTTCTTTTTAATTGCATTTTTGACTGATGTTTGTGTGATGGAGTTATTTATTTATTTGAAGTTATTTATTTGGACTGTGCAACAAAGTTGGCATGTTTTATTTACAGTGCAGTTCTAGCATCATTGCATTGCTACTGCAATAAAGTCCAGACAGCAAAGTATTAAATCACAAGTGAAGATCATCAGGAGCATGATCCTTTGACTGAAGTACGCTTCAGAATTACATGTATCTAGAAATACCTTCTAAGAATGCTGTCTGTTTCACTTTTTTTTTTTCCCTAACTTAAGCTTTAGCAACAAACTGGTAAAACCATAAAAAGAAGAAAAAAAAAAAGGTTATTATGAAGCAATTTCTGTTTGAGGCTGATGCTAAGAGCACAGATGAAATCTTATGTAATGTTTTAGTACGGGAATTTTCTGCCCCTCTGAATGGTAGCATTAGTACTGCGTTTAGCAAGAAGAGAAGACCAATTGGGCTTAGAAACCCATCCTCAATGCTGTGAAAAACAATCACATAATTGTAAAGGATGGCTTTGCATTCTTAATATTATTATAACTTCATATTTATCTAAGCCTATGTGGAGCATAAGAAAGAAATAAAGGCTGAGTGGTCCCTGCCCTGAAGAGCTACCTTTTTCGATTAGACATAACCCAAGCAGACAAGTGAAGAGCAGAATAAGGACAGCTGAACCTTATACAGGCAGTTACACACGAGTGATTCTTAAGGGTATGTGCACTTTTTACCTTTGGTTTCCACCCGGCAACAAACCCTGGCTGACTCCCAGCGAGACGGACCCCTCCAGTCCAAGCAATTCAGGGAGTATCCAGGCATACGGAATATAGTCAGGGAGACAAACGCAGATGAAAGACAGAGTAGAGGACAGAGACTTGTATCTGCAATGTAAATGTGAGAGTTATTACTGCAAAAATATTAAGACAATCTGAAAAAACAGATCATGGAGAAGGTTGCCAGACTACAACAGGATGGATATTGCAGTTGGCTTCTGTCTCAGGCTCTGTTCCTACCTCTTCTGCCAACCTTGCTGTGACACATCATCTCACACCCACCCTCTCTGGAGTGAAGAAAAAGGACCCTGAGGGCCTGTTTAGATAGGTGCTGTGTATCCATCTCCACCTGATTTTAATCACTGTGGTTTTATAGTCAATGGAGAGATGAAATACAGTTGGGGTGCTTTTTAACAGCTGCAGTAGGATGGTGTGCAAATGTCCTAGAAGCACACTTTTCTCTCCGTGGAGAATAAACAGATCCAACATGATGAACTGAGAGGCACATGCCTCAAGCCAGACCCAAAAGAAACGTTATGAGGGTGGCATGGCTCTAGTCCAGCACTGCAGCTCTGCGAGGATCCTGCTCAGCTATTTCCACAGCTGGTCAAAGAGACAAAGTAGCCTTTCTCTGCTAGTATTTTAACAAGGAGACTTCTATAGAGCATGTCTGAGTCTTGCAGACAGAGTCATCTCCACTTATCCCACTGCTGCCTGGCCAGAGTTTGAAAGGAATTCAAGTTTCACTGGGTCTAGGCCAGTGTATTAGAGATAACACCCATTTTAGATTGCTTGAGAGGCAGCTCAGAGGCATTATTCCATTCCTGGTGGTTAAGATATTTTATCCAATGTAAAAACAAACACTGATTACTTTTTTAAAAAATATAGAGATTGCATATTTTCCAACTGAAAAACAACAGATCAAATTCAGTCCAATACAGGTGACCATTAGTTCACTTTAAAGGACACGTGCTTGCTTATAGGAAGAAAGTAAAAACGCTACAAGTTTGTTATTTTTTCCACAGTATGGAAGTGATGAAGTTAGTCATTTTCAATGTATTTAATTATGTGTGTCCTGATAATTGGGATGGCAAGATGCCAACATATGCATATTTCTGGCACCTACAGCATTCACTGCGTATGTGGGCATCATTATATTTTTAGCCTAAGTTTCAGACTGAGTGCAAGACCATGTATTAAAGCTGGATATGTAGTAATGCTGTTATCATGTAATGGAACTTTTTACTATCTTAATGAAAAAATCACATATTTAGTTGTCTTCTCAAAGATGTAATGGAAAAACTGTTAATTAAAGGAGTAAATACAAAAAATGAAACTACAATGCTACAGTCCTGCATTCTGAATACCTCTATTTGAGCAAGTAGACAATAACTCATACATTAGCCCATTTATCAATTTTTTTTTCTTTTTTTCCGTTCTTGTCAGGTTCTTAGTGACTTTATTAATGGGTAGGAGCCTGTGGTGGCTGGACTATTAAACCTCATATGTCAATGGGAGATGAATTGTTTCATCTCTGTAGTGTCTTTTGTGAGCATTTACAGATTTCTCCAGACTTCTGAAAGACTGTGGAGTTTTTCAGCATGACTGTGGAGTCGCACACTGTAGCTACCTTGCTGAGTGCTTTGCAAGTCCCATGGTGTAAATTCTTGCAACTCATATGACTTACTGCAACTTTTTATCTGACAGTACAATCAGATAAAATGTCTGAGGGATTTAAAAGCAAGCTGAAAATTCTATTTGATTGCAAAAGAATTTATTCTTCAATAAACTGAAGAAATTCTGTAGTGGCTGAGTGGACTGAACAGAAGCCAGGAAGTTCTTCTGTCTGAGATTCTTTGAGAAAGCTCTTGTATATTAATCTTTAACCAAACTATCAAAGTAATTCCATTAATACCAAATGGGAATACTTATAAATAAGCAGAACAGAATTTTGTCCTTCTGGGTAACTTGAAAGAAATTAAGCTCAAAGACAGTTAGATAATTAACAACATTCCTTATGACTAGTGCTGGATCTCTGCTTATGTAGGTATTAGGATATCAGCAGACTGATTATTATTTTTTTAAATAATAACCATTTTTCAAATGTATCAGTCATAATACTTTTGTATGTAAATTATTTTAACATGTAGCTCTAGATCACTCCTTGCTATTGCAGTTGAAAATCAACATATGTAATGGGTGGTCTGTCACTTCTTTTTTTGTTTTGTTTTCTGCAGAATGGAATGTCTGGTCTTCTGTTTTCGGTAGAGTTTTAGTAAGAGAATGAGAAGGTTAACATACTGAAGAAATCCGTATTTAAGTTGTCCTATGTTTTTTCTTCTAGTTCTTCATAGTTTCCTAAAAAAAAAAAATAATTAATTTAGCTACTTTGTAATGTTAATTATGTCTTGTAGATGTAATTTTTAAACAGTAACATAGAAATGTTATCAGCAAAACGGAACAGACTCTGGTCCTATTAACAAATACCTAAAGCGGGGACAGTCCCACTTAGTTTCAGTTTTAGACTGATGGAGAGGCTGTTTTGATTAAAATCTAGTATGATCTATGAGCACATTAAAAAACCACCACCCACAACATCAAGTGCACGGAAGATATAATTTGCTTGAATAGTTAAAGTAAAAGACAGAGTAGAAATCCGGTCTTGTTCATACAAACTGAGTAAAGACTTGATTTTTAGAGTTGGAGGGGTTTTTTAGAAAATCTATTTAACTTTGCAAAGGTAATTTGATTGTGACATTTAACTGGATTTAGACTCAGTAATTTGATAGAATTAATTTACATGTATACAAACGAGAGGAGAATCCTGATTTACACTTCAAGCAGAATATACAACTATAGTATTTTTCCTTTGAAACAGATAAGCAGGAAATTATTTTGTGTTCATAGACAAAGTAATTTGTTATTCCTGACAGAGGAGATCCTCTCAACTGTATGTTTGATTCGAGTAGTATGTAATTTTTTTGTTTCCCAACAAGCAACAGGAAAAAGTACCAACACATAGTTTGTTCCCAAGGAAGTTACCAAACTTTGAATGAAGATTTCCTTCTAAAACCCTCCCATTCAGCACAACTTCTGAAGCAGTGAGCACTTGAACGTCAGGGTACCTTCCATCATACCTTTGCTGGGTTTTCTAGCATTTGAAAACAAAATAATAAAATACAAGTCAAAACCCGTGAGAAACTCTTGTGTTAGTGAAGTTAGCAACCAGTTTTTGCATGATTTCTGACATTCAGGTTCTGTATATGTGAGGGGTTACTCTGGATTTTTAATCATGTACTACTTGACCTTTCAAGATGCCCTTTCACCAGCCATAAGGGCAGGTGACCAGTGACAGGTTTTTTAGAGGAGTCAGGATAGATGGGAATTCACCTTTAATAAAACTGAGGGCAGATCCAGCTCCATTACTGGTGTCCCCAGTCATTACCATATGGCTAGGTTGTACAAGGAGGAGCCATATGCACCAGACTGCTTTTTTCAGCTATTATGTGGAGTGTTTCATGCCATTCAAAGTACATTACTCTTCACTAGCAGATTTTAGACATTCCTGTCAGACAGCATTACAAAAATGGGTAAGCATTTTGAACACGCGCTTGTACTCAGCTAATTGTGCAGTGTTTGCTAAAGAACCCTACTGTGAGTGTTGGCTCTGTAGTACTGTACCTTCCATGGCCCACAGGTCTCTGAAGGAGAAGGGGATAAGTTCAAGTGAGGTAACTGTGGGAGAAACCTTTCTGTAGCAAGTAATAGATTTTCCTTCTTGCAAAGTCTCCCACGTGGGAAAGACTTACCCCTCTTCTTTTGTCCTTTCTAAATCATCATCCTTCTGTGGTTCATGGAAATGTTCTCTATTAGCACTGGTGTAAAACATTCAAAAATAATTCTGAAAAATAACAATTAGTTAGAAGGACTAGAAGGGACCAGCTCTTGATCTACAGCTTTGCTTTATTTATTACTATAAATTCAAGTGACAGACTTGAGCACAGTCCATAACACTGTTTAACCAACATACTGATAACATTTCTCATGGCATTATTGCACTGTGGCACTTTTTCCTGCTGGGTCAGACACAGGTCTTTCTTGCCTATTCTAGAAGTGTTCCTTTTCTTGAATCTGCCTCCATAGCTACTACTCTTGCATTTATATCTGCACTGAATTTCTCGGTCCCAAAGTGCTTTGTTTTATTTCCCTCAAAGTCACTGGTTTGGTAGGTATCAGGTATTGCTCCTTTCTATTTTGAAGAAAGAATAGTAGCTCTCCTGAGCTCTGCTTCCACCCATCCCATCAGAATCTTTTTTCTGTTAACTTTCCCGTATCTTCTGTCTGTGATTGATTGGTATCACGAGAGTGGGTTATTTCCTAGCTATCATGTACTGAGTGGGACAAGTTAGTGTGGTCCCAGAAACTACCTGTTTGACAGCTCAGAAATGAGCAGCTAGAAATGGAGTCAGCATCCTACGGAGTGAAGCTGTCCCTGTCCCTCTCCTGGCAGGTAAGTGAGGCTCTGGGGAACTGATACATGGACTCTCCACATCTCTTTCCCATCTGCCTCTTCATATTGTTGTTTTCTCTGAACAAGGCAGAGAATGGAAATGTGCCATATTTATAGATCGGAGAATAAAATAATGCATTGAAATCCACTGCTTTTATTTTGAAGGGAAACTTCCTTTGATGGAGCTGTATGTAGTGTTTATGTAGGAAGGTGATGAGGAGGGGGTGAAAGTACAGCATTGTTATGTGCAATTAAAACCCGGAAGTTTCTGTTGGAGTATTTTCAAAATCCAACTGGGTATATAAATTCCTTTTGAAAATCCCTGAAACAATCCTTTGTACCTTGCCAGAACCCACTACAAATAAAGTTTATTTCTTCAACTCTTTTAGTTACTTTGGGACGAAGAAAATGATAAGTAAAATCCTTTTGCCTTGAGAAAAGTTGGGTGTATTTTTTCCCTTATTGCACATTATATACCCTACCTTTTTAATGAGCTGTCGGGTTTATATTGCACTGTTTTCATTCTGTGCTTGTCTAGTTTGATAACCGGCACCATCATTTTATGCTGTGGATTTGTCAAAAAAGACATGTGAAGTGCACTATTTTTAAGTACATTTTGTCCTTTGCACTGGTTGCAGATGATAGTTAAATCTAACTTGGGTGCATTATATTTGTCCTGGGCGTTACAGATTCAACTCCAGGGTTTGCTTCAGCTGCTGTAACTTGGTGTATTTGTGCTGACCTGAATCCTATTGTGCCAATCTATACCAGCTGAGGGCTGGGCCCTTTTTTTCAGTTCTGTGACTCAGTTCCTCATTTGCTGAAAAGGAACAGCTTTAGTTCTTTTCTTTCGCTAGTTCTCTGATTGTCTGCTTAGCCCCTAAGGTGCTCAGAGAAGGATGCTCTCTGACTTGGTACAGCTTCTAGCATAATCAGGCACCAGTCCCAGCTGGAGCCTCTTGGCTCTGAGATGACTACACACAAAACGAATTAGCTGAAAAAGCTTCTCATTTGTCACAGTCGTTCCCTTTCACTCTGACAATGGGTACGTGCCATACATGTGACACTGAGGCCCTTCATTTGCAGTGCAGGTATTTGCCTGACATAATGAAGCAGTTCTGCAAAAGCAAACCTAACATTTTCCCACACTGTCTCCTGAAACCATCATATCCAGCCCAAATGCACAAAAAAAAAGTGGAATTCTAGGAACAACAAAAGCTGGAAGTTGTTTGCAAGTCTTTCACAGGACTATTTCGATCTGTATTTGCAAGGAGAGCCTTGTCAGACTCTGCCACAATCAGTGTGTGATAGGTCTTGTTATTGTTGGATGTATGTCTGATGACTGTTGCATTGCTTAAGATTATATTGTAGTGATATATGTTGATATAACAGTAATGGTGACATTCAGACAATTTCAACTCTCCACAGTAATGCTCTGGAATATATGATTTGATTGTAGAAATCTGCTTTGTGATGAACGTTGTTACACAGGCTTTTACCTAAAAATGAAAAATCTGAGATGAGATTGAACTGGTTCAGCTGTTTTCCAAGTGATAGAATTACATGCAATTTGTAAATGCAACCCTGTGAGTTAAAAAAAGAAGGATAAACCTCAATTTTCCATCACTAGATAGAGTGTTGCCTTAAGACAAGTTTTATGCCTATCTGTATTTTACATTTAGCTACATGGCATACGGAATTTACAGGACTTAGTGACAGGTCATACCTGAGCATACAGATCCACTAAGCAACAGTACTGAGTTCAAGTAAAGACAAAAAGCAAAACCAGCTTGGTTGCTCTTAATCAAACCTTAGAGAGGAACAGAAACAATAATACACCTGATATCGTTGGTCTAACTGCATTATTCCTGCAAAGCTGATTGAATGGCAGTTGTTTATACTTCCTTGGAACATTATATGAGACTTCATCAAAAAGATGTGTACTATTATTGCCTTTGAGTTCTTCTAATATGCTGTAAAGCTGCTGCTTTTCTTTGTATAACAAAAGGGACACGTGTAGTTAATCACAGAGTGTCTTGAGATACTGAGTACTTTAGTTATTTTTATATCTATTAAAATCATATTTTATTGAATCCATCAATAAGTAATTCATTCCCATATGTATAGAGGAATGGAAGTATTCTCCAGTGCTTTTAGCAATTTGAAATTATAGTTGCGGTAGTTTCTGATTTTAAACCAATATTTAATTACTCAGCTGTATTGTGCTTGGAGTCATCTCCCTGTGGGTCACAGGTGTTGTATAAGTGTTGCCGTAAGTCAACCAGGCTTCTAGTCTCCTACAAGTCAGAAGCTAAAAAGTTTCTCTTTTCTGGAATCTGACCATGTTTCCCTGCCTATCCTGTAATGCTCATCAGGGAGAGGAGATTCCCCAGCATAACAGTTACCAGATCTGACAGGTAGATTGGGGACCAGCATTGCATGACACAGTGTGAATCTGTGTTTCCCGCTGGAGCAGCAAAGCATCCAAGTCAACATGCCTATAGAGTCTCTCAAATAGTCTCAGTAGTGTGCTACAGCTGACTTTGGACTGTACTATGTCTCGACTGGTCCCCAAATAATTAACCTCTTCTCTGTCTTTTCCTAGTACTTAGATAGTATTTGCAATATAATTTTTCATTAAGATTCCTTAGAGCCCTGTATAAGCCAACGGGTGCTGTAGGTGCATTAAGACATTGCCACTGTTGTTGAAATGGTACAAACAGAGACAAAAAACCAATGTTAATCAAACTGGGAAAGAGCTATATTTTTCACCTCCTTCCCCCAACACTTGTTCATTTGCTACAGTAGCCACTAATGCTGAACTTGTCTTGATACCTCTGATACCAGAGCAACATAGCCTCAGGTAGTCTGTGATGAGTACAGCTGGCTCCTTATGCCTTTATTTCCCGCTTCGTTAGCAAGAAGGGCAGCTGCAGACGTGGTGGGGACTATCGATTATCAATCAATGCAAGGTGGAGCTGTCAGGGTCTCTGAGCTCAATTACATCAGGCACCTAGCCCATTTCTCCCTGGAGGAAGATAGGAGAATTAAAGAGCTGCTTTCCGGACTGGCTCTGAGCAAGGCTGTCCAGGTCCTAAGGCAGCAGGTTCCCGGGGGCAGTTTGATGTGGTCACAAGGGCCATAAGTGAGGGAGATGCCCAGTCCCTGCAGCCATGGCTGCAGCTCCGTGCCTGGCCACCTCCAGCTCGAAGCAGTCATTTGCAAGCAGGTCACTGTCTCTGAAGAAAGACCATGGCTGCTCCGGCCATGCAGGGTAGCTTCGCAGTGGGGAGGAGGACTTGAAACTGGCTTGATCCCCTGAAGTCTTCTCTCTCCAGCCAGCAACACTGTATGGTGCACCAGTGGCGCAGAGGAAGGCACAGAGCAAAGGCTGGTGGTGGAGCCCCGCTCCCAGGATGAAGCACTCACGAGGTTTCAGTGACTCAAACCTGGTAGAGCTGCTTTTCTCCTGCAGCCAGCCAAATGTAGCTTGTGCATTCAAGAAGCCTTTATCCTGTCCTGGCCAACTCTACTTCCATCTCTTCTTTGATAACCATAGAAGCCTATGGAGCACTGCATTTCTCAGTGCCTTTATGGCTTGCATCCCCGCTGGCATTAATTATATGATAGAGTAATCCAGGAGACTGCACTGTACACATTCTAGCTGGTACTGGTCATCTGGCTGTGATTTTATTTCATTTTTCAGGAGAGACATTCTAGCTCACTCTTTCATACAAAACTGGCTTCAATTTCCCTCTCCATCAGTTCTCAATGAGTTCTGCTGTGATGAAGTTTCCCACATCAGGTACCACATGAGGAATTAAATGATGGAAATTTGTGTCCAGGTAATCCATTTTATTGCCTGTAGATTAAAATGAGAAAATAGTGTACATCTCTTTCTAACACATCTCGCTATGGATTTAAGGGTATAATCCTATAATCCTCCTTGGATGGCTCTTTGGTTTTAGTTTCTCTCAGGTGGTCATTGGCCTTGACTATATACAATGTGCAGCACACGTTAGGCTATAATGAAACTTCATTTCACTTCAGAACTGTGTGCCCAAAGTGGAGAAAACAACCAATCCTCAACAGCAGCAGTGATCCCATGTACAGAAAGCCATCTATTTAGGAGTAGGTGGTGGAAAAGAAGCGATTAAGCGATCTGCTTTCTCAGGCAGTCGGTGTTAGAGGAAGCCAAAGGGACTGTTTGTTGTCCCATCTCAAGTCGGCAAGAGTAGTTCTTGATGGCCCTGATTCAGGCTGGTTTCTGCAGACTGTGTGTCCAGGCTGTGCCCCGCAGCATTTCGGGAGGCAGCCTCTTTGCTGCTGCACCAGCCACCTGCGGCTGCTGCCTCCCAGGCGAGAGCTGCAGCGGGTTCTCTTGGCGGTGACTTGGTACTTTTGTCCTGACCTTAAGTTGCGAAGCAACAGCTACATCTTCTGAACGAATGTTAAATACCCCTGGGGATGTTTCTGGCATCTGGGCCAAACAATTACTGCACTAATCTAAATTATACAAACTCTACTATTTCTCAAGGTCAGGCTGCAAAGATTTGCATATCTGGACAAAGTGTTCCAAATACAGGGGATGAGAGAAAGAAAAGCATCAAACAAACAAGCCTAGCAACAGAAATGAGCAGATGTCATTTCGAGCAACAAAAATACATTAAAAATAGTGTAAAAAATGAGACAACACTACTGAGGCTGCAGAGTCATGCATTCACAAGTTAGGAGATGCCAGAATTAAGGTCACTGGTATAAACTTTTCACCCCTATTGTGTGTATGCATTATGATACAATCTTTAATTATCTATTCACATCCCATTTTTCCACAGAACCTCTGTCTCACTTGCTGCACTGGATGAATGGTGTTCACTTAATGAGAAGCTATTCCATATTTTGGTTTACCCTTTCTGTGAAGTGTGTGGCCCCAGGCCTTACTTATTGCACACTATTGAAACCTTGATATGAAGATCAAATCATTCATTTCTTCATGGGCTTTTTTGTGACACTCATTGCTGTACTTCCTAAGGGCTTTTCAAGCATTAATGTATTTATCTTCACAATAGCCTTCACAATAGGAGTATTATTGTCTATTATTGTCCACATTTTATACTGAGGCACAAAGAGATTAAAGTCAAAGGTTCCCTAATTTTAGATGTCTGAGGGCATTATTGTGGAAATTTATATTACCCATCTTTTAGCTGAGTGGTTAGCTAATTAGAAGAGGAGGGTCTAGCATATTATTTTATTAGGAGCAGATAGAGACACATATTTACTTGATGCAATCTTATATATTACTATACAGACAGCTCTATTTCCCTTGAAGAATTCAAGCAGTCGTAAAAGCAATTTCTTTGCTTGTTTTGAGTGATGCCTATAATGGTGTCATATATTTAGCTCCATTAAAAAAAACCTGGTTCCTTTTTACACTGATCTTAAAAGAGTTCAGGGCAGTCCTATCTAGGGAGTAAGACTCTTGCTATCCATATGGGTAATTTATCAGCCCTTCCCCTTCTCCCAAGTGGTGAAGTATTCAGGTCCAGCTCTCATTGATTTCAATGCCAGCTATGGGCTCTTGTCACTTGAACAAATCTAAGCTTAGGTGGGATCTTGAGGCAATAACACAAGAAAAAAAAAAAAAAAGGCAATTTATAGCTGCCTGACTGCCTGGGAATAGTTTGGTTTTAGAAATTCACTTCAAAAATCTCACAGACATGTCACAGTGGAGTTAGCCGAATTCAGTTCCTCCTGGCAGCAGCGATCCCTGCAACAAGAGGTAAATGTTTTCACATCTGCTGCGGTCTCTTGCATTTACACCCTTCTCCTCACACACTTCCAGCTTGTGCAGCAGATGCAGAGTGCAGGAGAACTACAGGGGTCTCTGTCACTATATATTCCCACCTCACAGTCACAAGTTAGATCCTCTTTAATGATAAAGGGTCATGTCCCCTGGAACAAACAGTGTGTGATCACGTAACTATGTAAAGACTGTACCATGCCATACATACATGGTACAGATAACCTTAGCCTGACATCTCCTAGTTCGTGAGTCTTCACCATTGAAACCTCCAGACAGCTCCTTTGATGCAGGCCTTTTTGTGTGCATAATTCTTTTAGTTCTTACAAAAAGCCAGAATCCTCAAAATTAAAAGTGTGCCATATGAAGCTGATGTACCTTATCAGGGTACTGGAACTGTTAGCTTCCCTGCACAGATGTTTGCCATGTGAGCTACCTGCTAATAGCAGCGTGTGTCTTTTTGCTTCCTGTCAGCCACTTCAGAAGGAGGAGGAGACACGTACTTTGCCTCTGGGCTTCACATTTGCTTGTTAACAGCGGAGAGTGGTGATAATTGGAGTCATGATGACCAGTCCAAACTCCAGAACCAAAGAGGCACTGATGCTTTCTGACCATTTCCCCAAACTTGGCCTTTTCCTGCCTGTCGCTTCCAAACTCTCTCTCCCTGTCTCCTCTCTGCACCCATCCTGGGTCTTCCTCATCCCTGGTTCTGTGACTTACCTCATTACTTTTATCCAATTCCACTTTTCTGTCTTTGAGCTTCTCATTTCTAGCTTCCACATCCAGTGAATCCTAATCATCCACCCCAAGCCTGGTGTACAAAATCTCTCCATTTCTCCCTTTGCTCTCCCCAGGTCAGTCTCTTTTCCTTAGCCAGCCAGTCCCAACCTCCTGCTCCCATCCCCACCATCCTTTCTAACACCTCATCCTCTTGCCCTGATTTAAGTATCTCCCCTCCTCCCACTCCCTTTGTATCCCTCTATCAAACCTTTTTCTCTCTGCTTTCATTCCCCTTCACAGTGAGGCCCATGTGGCCACAGCCTTCATTTAACCGTGTGGCTGCACATGGATATGCCAAGTCTTCTGCTTGGCCTCTTGGAGGGAGCTGCTGGGGAGGAAAGAGGACAGTGCTTCGGTCACTGCATCCCCGGAGCTGGGACCCCTGCTGCTCCCATCTTCCCTCAGCTGCAGGTGTCTGCCTCCATATGCAGGCACAGTCCTAGGACTTTAGCTAAATTCTTGCAAGTATAATAATTATTGACTTTCAAAGGCACCTTAAACTCTTCCAGTTTGGGGCAAATATTCACAGGGAAGCAAAAGGCACATCTCTGACTCAAACTTACTCCCTTTCTAAACTGTACGCCTCTACTTCAAAGCATGAGGCATTTCTACAAAGCAAAGCAGCTTATATTCTCTTTGGTCTTGCTCTCCGAAGTGTTTGAATGGTGCTAGTTGAAAATGTCAAAACCCTAGAACAGAAACATAGAACCGAACAGAAAAAAAACCAGCCTGAGGCAGACACCTGGCATGGGCTCTGTTCAACCCAAGCAGTTAAATTTGGAAAAGCTATAAGCAAATGAAATCAGTATTTTGTACACAGGCAGACTTGAACAGTAAGCAACAGTGCTGTGATTTCTGTCTTTGTTCTAGATGACACCTGCCACAGAACTGGGTGTTCTTGTGGTATGGGGTTGTACGAGTTCCTCTAGCAAAATAAACCCCAAAAACCTCTCTTCTGATAGAATCACACAGTTTGTTGCATTTCTTTCTTTTGCACTTACAGAATTACATCTGACTGAGAAGGGGGAAAATCACCAGCATTTCTCATACAGAGTTTTCTCACTCTGTCTCTCTGTGATTGGGAGGGGTCTGGAGGGAAGAACAGCCTCTGACACCTTCACCTGCTGAATTTCATATTGACAGGGGTGAGGTTCTTGGCAGCTCCACAGGACTGCGCTCCAGCATCCTGGCTTCATTTTTAGCCTTCACTCAAACGGTGACTCCAACTTGACATGACAGTATTAATTCGCAGACAAAATGCCTAGTTCACAGTGGTGATGCTCAGAGTCTCAGTGGAGTTATTAGTTAGCCACTTCCATGTAGCAGTTTCTCAACCTCATTTTCATATTAATTTTTACAGAAGTAAAACTCTTGCTTTTCCTTTAGATAGCATTTGTAAATACAAGCAACTTTGAACACTGAAAAGCTCTGAAAAATTAAGTTTTCATTCCCCATATAGAGCTGGTCAATAAATTTCCGCAGTGTGTCCCAATGGAAATACACACAGTTATGATGTTTCTTCTGTAAAAAATGCCTCAGTGACTATTGCTGAAGGCACTACCTGTCAGGGCAATATTATCAATCAAATTGATAATAAGATAATAATTGATAAGATTGGTCTTCATTGCCAAAGCTGCCCCTCATGAATCCCAGACCTTGGAGACAAGGGAGAGGGTCTGGAGAGAGGAGGACTTCCCCTCTGTTGGGGAGGACTGGGTTAGAGACCACTTGGCCAAACTAGACATCCATAAGTCCATGGGCCCTGA
>JAOXNO010000001.1:32641112-32652384 GCA_028565335.1 Limnodromus scolopaceus
CTCCCTGGGCAGCCTGTTCCAGGGCTCTGCCACCCTCACCATAAAGAAGTTTTTCCTCATATTTGAATGGAACTTCCTATGTTCCAGCTTGTGCCCATTGCCCCTCGTCCTGTCACTGGCAACCACTGAAAAGACTCTGGCTCTTTTCTCTCTTTTCAAAGTGCAAGTTTATAGTTTTGTTTGCAACGGGCCTCACATTTTCTCAGAACTCTTCAGAGCACGTATGAACTGAAGGAATTTTGTTCAGAACAGAACAGCTCCACAGTCATCCATCTCTAACAGAGGCAGCTGATTTACTTTCCATCTACAGTGGGCAATGTATACTAATCCCCTTGCTCCAGATACTTTTCATTTCCTTAACACAATCTTTATTATGTTGCAAAGCTCATAGTGAGGAAAATATCTGTTCAGGTGTTTTACTGCAAATCTATCTTCTTGGGTTTAGGCAACACTAAAAAACACCATTTGGATATCAGGCTATAAGGAAATTCATGTGTGTAGGTATTTGGAAAGAGAAAGGGACAATATGCTTTTTAATGCAGCTAAAATTATCTGGAGACAGTTGCCTTAACACACAACTACTTCAGAACTCTAAGTAGAGCTTACTGTTCTCAAATAGGTACAAATGGCATTAGCAGTCTTTGTGAATCCTGAAATGCTCCAGATTTCGTATTACTGTTCAGCTGCAATGTGGGTATATGTTCTACAATGCAGCGGTACATGCATTAGTGTGTATATACTTGTATTGTTGATGATTACATAGCAATGTATTTAAAATTTATTTTTATTCTCCACATAATAGTCAGGTATTTGGTCTTCTAGGGTGCCAGAAAGATTGACTGCTCTGTCATAAGTGATTGTCCTTGACAGCAAGCTGTACTCTCAGGAAATCTATAAATATAAGTATTGCATATTATTAGTGAATGTTCATTTCTCTTATTCATCACAGAAATAGCTTTCATAAACTGTGTCACTGAGGTGGTTAGAAAAAGCCATTACAACTGACTTGCTGGTGGTTTAGGGAAGTTTCTTGTAGGGAACAAGACACAGGTGCTTTGCAGGAACGGATTTCTTTGTCTCGTACAGGTACACAATATTGTAACGTTATCACTTTATTTAGCAGCTCATAAGAATTAACTGGAAAAGCTCACACTGGTGTTTCTCATCCAGAAGAATTACCTGATAGCTATTTAGCTCAACCAAGGTCAGACACAAGTGAGACAGTAAAGCAAGAGTAAAGGCTTACAAAAATTGGAGAAACTCAGAGACAAAGTAGGAGATCATTTACTTTTGAGCAGCTTTTTTTAATCAGCATTTTCAGCAGTTGTGAATAGATAATCAACAAGCGAGAGTGAGTTACAAAGAGGAACCTCACAGTGTCACTGAGATATGTGAGACCTCACATTTTCCTGATGGAGAAACTGTTGCTCCCAGGACATCCTGGGTGTGCACAGAGGCTTGTGCTTCATGATGTCTGCTGCACCTCTGGCATGATTAAAGTTGTTTCACCTTGCTCCTCTGACTCTTGTTGAGTAGCTAAAATTTGAAGGGAAGCTCTAAGAAAGAACAGTCCTTGCCCTCAGCGGGAAATGGTGATTACTGTTGTTCCTGGTCACTACACATCTCAAGATGAGACACCTTCTAGTGTTCATCTTTCCTTGTGCACTGGCTTTTTTTCTAACACAATTTGTTCCTAATGTAACAGAAAGAATGGATAGCCATTAATTCTTCACACTACGAGCAATATTTGTCCTACCAAGGAACTAGCCATGGTCACTAAGGACTGGGGCAATATTGTGCTCCATGATGCTCAAAAACAACCAAAATACAACTCCAGCCAGTCCTAGAGCATTCTATTGCTAAAGAAAAGCCAAGAGTTATGGCTGGTTAGACAGGTGGGTATAAACAATAGTGACTTCATTGGTCTGGGTAACAGGTAATCCAGGATACCTAATGCATGACATCTTTGTGTTTTCCCATAGCAAAGGAGAATTATAAAAGAGACTGAGGAAGGAGAAAGCTCTGCAGCTGATAGGGAACCATACAGGGAAAGTTTCTTTAAATAGAGAAAAGATTCATAGCCTGAATTTGTAGACTGATAGAAAGAGCAGCTGTCATATAGATAGTCTGTACCTAGGGTAGTGAAAGATCTGAAGGGATTTGAATATGAAAGGAAGTGCCCTATATTTTATTTGATCAAAGGTAAGAGTGACATGGTCAAAGAAACAAACTAGGAGAATGATCTTTGCAGCAGCATTTCTGTATCGATAGAGAACAACTGCACTTGTGAAGGCCAGAGGGAAAGAGGCCGATGTAACTGAACAGCAGTTGATGAGAGCCTCGATAAAGATTTTAGCTGTGGGGTTTGATAGGAATTGTCATATCTGTGATACGTTATGCAGAGCAGGTCTGCAGTATAAAGGCACTACCAGGTTGTGAGGAGTGAATAGAGGACGTTACCCAAGCTACAGTCACAGGGGAGAGAGAAGGAGTGCCGTCTATTGCAAATCAGGCATCTGCCAGTGAGCATAGGTGTGGATATGGGTCTTTCAGTGAAATGCAAGCATTTCTTATTTTAGGTGGTCTGAAATTTTGAGATTACTTTGAGTTTACTATGGAAAAGCTAAATACCAATTCGGACATTTCAGTAACAAGGGTCACTGTTTTGAGGACATGTGCATACACAACTTTGTCTAGGCTCAAAATTCATTAATGTGTAAATTCTAAGTGCAGAGACCCGGGACTTGTTTGAGACTGGGGTGGCCTGGAAATTGTTGCCTTTAAATAAGCAGAAATGGGTAATAGACTAAAGGATTCTGTAATGATTTTTTAATGGGAGGGTTCATTCAAGGTCAAGCACATGCATAAAAAGAGGCCGTATTGCTGCTTTAACTCTCAAGGAGGGAGTTATTGCTGTCTTTCTATCATTTTCTCAAATAAGGGAGAAAATGAGCAAGACTTGCAGTGGCAGTTCTAGAAAAAGACCAGGAGCTTCAAGAAGCTAAGCAAAGACTGAGGAGGAGAAAAGCCCAAAGGTGATGGAGAACAACAGCAAGGTTGTGGGTATCTCTGTGTCTTACATTGCCATATAGTCAGGGGTAGCCCTTCTATACCCATTTCTGGTCCTGGAAGCTGTCTTCAGTCTTCTGTCTCAGCAGCTTGGAGCTTCGCTGAAGCAGTTAGTCCACTGTTACAGTGGATTTTCCATATTTTGAATTCTTTAAATCAAGACTAAGTGATAAAAGGTGTAACTCTGTCTGCAATTAGGGACTTTGTGTCACAGTTCCTCGTGGGTTTTTTTGATTGTTATTGCCAATAACAACCCAAGCAGGTGAAACCAAAACAGATGAGCAGATCAAATGACACTTTCTGGATTTGAAAACTATGAATGGATTAGCACTGACAGTACCAACGTGAAGCAGGAGGTCTTTTGAAAACTAATGTGTCATCTTTCACTGTGGGAACTAAGTAGCCCCAGTAAAGCCATACAAGTATACAGGTGGTGATATTAAGAGTAGATGTATATTTTTGGTTTAGTGAGGGCTAAAAACTGCAGTGCCTATCAAGCTTCTTTCCTTTTTAGATAAGGTATTGGCAAAGAACACAGGGCCAGAAACTGAGCGGTAGATTTGATCTCAGAGGCATGAAAGTGAATTCTGGTCATGGCTGCTGAATTCCCTTCTTATGTATGTTTGAATGAAATATTAAAATGATGTTTGTACTTCAGCAGCTCACAGCTGCGGAGATCTCAGCTGTAGAGATCACTGCAAGTTGCAGCACTGCAGTGAAGTTAGAGATAACCACAGAGGAAGTTAGGATAACCACACAAAGCCTTTGTCTCTGAATTCCAGCTGTTCATTTCCTACTTCAAACACTTGTAAAAATATATAGCCATTCCCTCTCATTAATTTTCCTCTAGTTGTCTGCCTGTCTGCCGTGTTCTGAGAGTTGAAACAAAGCTATCTAAGAGATGCAAAGATACCTGAAAATGCAGAGTCTTCTACCTCGTAAGTTAAAAGGATTTTAATAAATTAAATGAAATTTGCTATAGGCAGTTTCTGGAACAAGCACAGATATACACATTCATGTATGCGTTTTCTCAGTTCCTTCCCTCTGTTTTTGCTTATTTATTATTCTGAGGGGTTTAAAGTACAAAAGTGTTCCTAGCATTAAATATGGCATATATCATCACTACTTAAAGCAGAAATATTCAGTGTGCATTTTTCCTCTTTCATGATTGTATCTGAACTGTGTTTATATTATTTTTAGTGTTATTTCATATTTATTGTGTACCAAAGACCTATGAGCTACATTCAGACAGGAGGAGAGATGAAAGCGTGACACATTTGTTTGCCATTAATTGCTACCAGATTTTAATCCCAGTCCCACCTTCTCTGTGGCAGTTTTCCCTGGGTGGAAAGGGGCTGGTGGCTGAGGGATGTGGGGTTGTGTGTGGGTGAAGCATGAGATGCGGTCTGCTGAGATCTAGCATCAGCCTCCCAGGCAGCTTATGATCCTTGCTGAATCCTGCGAACACCTGGTCCTGGTCCTCTGGGCTTGGGAGGCACAACCCAGAGCCTGCAATAAAAAACATCAAGTGGCAAGGAGCAATCCTGCATCCAGCCATGGCGCTGGGTGTTGCCAATGTACCCCTGGGTTGCGTCACCAACAGCCAGCCAGGAGCCCCATGGCAGCTGTGGGTCCTGCCTTAGGGTCAGGACAAGGCTTCCCCATATAATGCCTTCTCTTTTCCTCAGGTGGTGGCAGAGAAGAGCCAGATCTTTGGCTTTGATGCTCAGTTACCATTACTGAAACTATCTGCACTTAAGGAGATACCAAATCAGTGTCACCAGCTCCATTTTAGGGTCTTAAACAAATAGTTGGCATTGCAGCAGAGATTGTGTGCATTTGGTTTGGGGAACTAAAAGCAAAGGGAAGAAAAAATACCATGATGTCCTCTTCTGCAGCATCCAGTTTTGTCTGTGCTTCTGGGTTTAATGAGGTAGCTGATGGCAATCAAATGTGCTCCTTTTTCCCATTGCAACACTAGGATGAACCCCTCAGTGATCTTAAATTCATCCTCTGGCTGCCCTTTCCTCATGACTAGAGTGAAATGAGGCAATAGCCTCATTTGATTTGCGCATCCCACAAAACTTGCCAGTGAGGTTAGAGACCTCTGTGCAGCTGATTTAAGCCTGCTGGTTCTGGGTCGGTTTCTTCTTCATAAACTGCATAGAGGTATGCTGCAGACCCCCCAGGTTGGAAACCACTGAAGTAGATGAATGTTGGAGATTCGGTGCTGATGGATTTAAAAAAGAAACAATCTGTTCATGCAGTATGAGAGATACAAATATGAGCGAACGGCAGGGCTGTATACCTTTATTTTTGAAACCATGCAAGTAGAGCTCTAAATATGGTATTTTGGGCCCAGATCCTAATGACATCCCAGATATGGCAGATTACAGACACTTCAGCAATAATGACTAAAGCTGATCGAGTGAACTTCACATAATTATGAGCTGAGAACTTAAAGAACATAGCGTGTGTCACTCTTATCCCAGAGGTGAGCACAGGCTTACAGCACAGACCGATAGCAGAGACCACGGAGATGAAGTACCATGTATGGAAGAATGATGCAGACCTCAGCTTTGATCCAAAGAGAGAAGCAGTTGGATTTATGGGCTTGTACATTCGTGCTATTAGTGTACCTATTAACAAATTATGTAGATCATTCCTACTAGGTATCTTGGATTTCTTGGAAAATTGTTTTTTGGATAATGCTAAAATTACGTTGTCTTTTTTTTTGTCAGTAAGGAAAATAATAGTAACAGTCAAAAGACTTTGGACAAGTCTCTTAGAATCTAGATAACAAAATGGCCACTTTGGTGGGTTTGGATTTGACAACCTGATATTGGCATTAATCCGAAAATTTAATAGTCATCTGCTCTTCCCCTGCACAATACTAATACAGATATGTGTCCGCAGGAGCTAATGACACTGCCTGGACAGCACATGCTCACACTTACCAAAGCTGTGAGCCAAATGAAGCCCTGAAGGCTACTTAATCACCTAAATTGAAGCTTCATTTTCCTAAGTGCTGTGGCTGTAGTGACTTTCATGGAAGTCAGTAGGTTTAACTCATTATTTTAGTTTCTTTTTCTTAAATATTTCTTTCAAATGTACTTTATTTTCTTCTGTTTCATTTGTTATTATTGTTGGTTTTTTTTTCTTTATTTCCATTGGGATTGTTCTTAAATAACAGATTTTATAATCAGTCTGGTAGAGGTGTTACATTCAAAACATTCTTTATGGGGAAAGAATAAATACCTTATAGATAAAGCCAAGAATTCATTATTAGTATCATTTAAATTTTAACAGTGTAATGGAAGAATCATTATTAGTTGAGATCTAATTATTACAGAAAATAGTACTTCTGTGCAGAAAAAGTTTCAGTAATAATAATAATAATGTAAAAATTGTTCTACAAGCACTTCCTAGTTTCTTCTATTTTCCCGGTATTTCAGTCACCCTCCCCCTGCTCCTGAGGATCCTGGTTGGACATAGGCCTTTTCAGTCTGGAGGGGGTCGGTGGGGGCATTACAGTGTGTCATTGGCATCTGGCGTCCTTTCCTGGGAGGGTTATAATGTTCACCTTGGCGGTTTCATTTTCCTCACTCTGGAATCTACTTGAGGTGAGGCCTTGAATTTTCTTCACTGATCTGAAACTCCACACTGCAGCCAAGTTGGCTGTACACAGCACCTTTCACATATATCGGGTACTTCTTTGTTCTCCTCGTTACCCCTAAAAGCAGTTTTGTCCAGCCCCAGTTCTGCATTTCTTTAGCTGACGACTGGTGAGTTGCTTATAGCCACGGAGTCTCCAATGCCAGCCTTCGCCCATCTTTTATCATCCCCTGTCTGCCCTCCTCTGTGCTGCATCCCATGTCTCCACTTCTCGATACCTTCTGTCCTCCCAGGCTGGTATTTCAGTATACTACATAATAGTGTTAAAGTTGTAAAACCGTGTTGTACCATAAAAAGAATAAAAGAATTACAACTGATTATCTGTAGCCACCTGGTGAATTAGAAAAGTTGCTGTTGTGGCTGAACCCGGCAAAGTAGAGCTGTGAGCAGGTCGAGAACAGTTCAGACAGGGCAAGCCTGACAAGCCTCACTCCTGAGACCTTGCAAACTCAGTACAAATACAAAGCCTGTAACCTGTTACTAGCAATGGCAATACCTTAGTACGGGGCTATCGGGTTACACAGGTCTTGATACAATTCAGGCATGCTTCACAGTATGGGGTATATGTGTAGAAAATGTGAAATAATGTATATGTGAAAGGTAGCTGTAGTTTGAATTGTCAAATATACATTTTTCTAATGGGCTCTCCACTCACCTGTCTGTTAGAATATAAGCAGTAGCACACTGTTGGGGTTGGCTCTCTCTGTTTTGCTTTTGTTTTATGAAATATTTTCCAGTCTCAGTAGTTGTTTGCTGAAACAAATAATACAGTAAGTTGTACATCTGACAGAACTGGCATTCTAGTTATTCATTATCAGGTGAAATTCATACAGATCAATAAAAATGCTGAACTTTTTTATAAAAATCAGATGCAAGGACACAGTCCAATACAAAATTTTATACAAATTCTCTGTAAATCAGCAAAAGGTGCTGCAGGAGCACTGGGGCAAGGCAAGAGCAGGAGGCTGGATTTATGGTCCCATGTTTACTTATTTGTAATGCAGAGTCCACAGCTCTCCATTCGTTTATCTTCAGGAATATGTAATATATTTCTTCCTATTTATTCCTGGGTGAAAGCATGTATGAATTAACATGAGACACAAGTCCAGAGATGTATATCAGATACTGTGAACTGAGAGCGTACACTTATAAAATTTTTATCTTTGGGCACTTTTTGAAAGCCTACGGACTGCAAGGGGAGGTTTGCAGGTGCAGCGTAAGGATTGTGCAGCTGGGCAGTTATTACCATAGCTCGTGACGGGTTGCATGCATTGCATTACTGATAAGGGAAAAGGAAAGCATCCTTATTTCTCTTATCTTCTGCATCTGTAAATTGGCACTTGGTGTATCACTGTGGACACTGAGAACCAGGTGCAGAGGGTCAGGTTTTCTCCTTGCTTGTACTCCTGTTAATCCATTTAGCTCAGTATCATGATATGTTAGCAGAAATCAACTGCTGCTAGTGTTTGGGCCATGCTATTCCCTGCTGATAAAACTCCTCCATTTCCCTTCTGCTGTAGAAGCTTAGCAATTCTTGGAAGTTAAGTCATATATAGTGATTTATCTTTCAGAGATTACACTTATTTTTGAATAATTTTTTTTTTCATTACCTTGGTAGGAAACTTTCCAGCCTTATAAAACTGAAAAGAATTGGAATTGGTTCTCTTGGGGAGATGGCTGTGCTGGAATGGTTTTCAAATGAAGGAAGCACAAGAGACAGAGCTCCTCACATTTCAGATTCCTTTATCTTACTTTTAGCAATTCAAGTGCTTGTTGCAGTAGCTGGTGGGATACAAATCCAGGTGTATGCATGGGAACAGGGCCAGTATGTTTTTAGCAGCGGATCACCAACAGTCTGCCGCACAGAGAGTAACCACCCTGGCAGTAATTGTACTGATTCCAGCACTAGTGCTCAACTTTCAGTGTTGGCTGTAATAAGCCATGCTATTATACCCATTCTCAAGTGACCGATGGTGGGCACAGATAACCAGGTGAAAAAATTCCTTTAAATGCAACTCCTTCTCAGCTGTGTAACCGCATGCTACCAAAATATGCATGATAATAGGTAAGAGTTTCCACATTTCCAGCACTACCTTGTCAGCTGAAATACAGCAGTGGAGAAAACTGTACTTGGATTGATTCAGACACGTTATGCTCAAGGACTTGCACTTGCAGGGAGTGTTTATTTAGATGTTTTAAGGCCAAATACCGAAAACACCCTATGAGGTTGAACAAGTAGAATACAAATATATGAAAAGTCTGAAGAGGTCAGGCCTCATTTACCAATTTCTTGCCTGTAAACTGTTTGCCAAATTAGTAACAGAAGTTGTAACCAGTAATACAAGATTTCTATATAGGTATTTGTGTGCTTAGGGTATTTTGTACTAGCAGGTGGTTCAGTGGGTTCCATGTTGTCATTCTGAAGTGAACTTTTAAACACATAATTACATGAAACTGAAGTAAAAATCATATTGTAATATCTAATATAAACAAGGTATTCTATTTCAAGCAGTTACAGTCAACCTTAAAGTAAGAAAATCCAATAATGGGAGTCTTAAAAATAGAACCTTTCCCTTTTATTAATTTAAGCCATTTTAAAGGGCAAAAATAGACCATGAAAGCTTTTATTTAGGCTCTTACTGTTCTTTTTTTAACAGGACTGGGAGTTTCCACATTTTATGGGTGATGTTGAAGTGAATCTTCCAGGCTTGCCATCTGCACACATGCAGTTCAAAGTACCCTATTTCCAAAAGATCCTCAAAGAGGAATATCACATACATATAACAGGTATGTAATCTTGCACATTGTCACAAAGTCACACAGTGAACTGCTTCTGTGTAACACATGTGTGTTAACATGTTCTTAACCACATACTTTTTCTTTGTGTGTGTGTCCCAGATTACTATTTTTCTATCTGTTTATCTGTCTATACCCATATCATCTATATATAAACATCTCAGGGGAATGAGGAACCTGTATCTTATGACTCAAAGAGGTCTGCTGTGTTTTATGGCTTTCATCAACTTCTTGTGACACTAAGTAATACCTTGTGTAGCTTCAGAGATCTTTTATCTAAAATTACTCTCCCGGGGAATTAGTGACTTATTTAATTTTCAAATCTCTTATGTGTTCAGATGCCTTTGCTATGATTTATGCTAATATCTTTTCATAACTTCGGTCATTCTCATCTGGCAAAGGCCACTCATAACTGTACTTCCATCAGTCATCTAACCAGGAGCAGACAGTTAAATAACCTCAAGTAAAATAGAATTGCAGTTATTCAAATGGATGGTACATATAGATAAAAAGTACCTGATCCTTGCATACCGTGAGACATTATTTTAATAACAGTAGGGAATGAAAAAGAGAAGGTTAAATAGGGATAAATATTTTGGTTTTACCTTCAGGCTATGCTCTCTCTATATTGGGAAATGGTGGATAATAATGGATAGCAAAAGAATGCAGGTGTGAATTGGTAGGGGTCTTTAACTGGTAATATAAACAATCACAGCACATGATACTGTACAGGAATAAGGTACATGAGAGCATCCAATGACACAGCCATATGAAACTCCTGCAGAGCAGGGATAAAAAGAGCATTCAGAGATGATACAAAAAGGTAAGGCCAAGAGCTAGCAGGGGAGTCACAAGCCCACCAGGCAGCAAAAGCCAAGGGAAGACTGTGCCAAGGAGGAAAGAATGATGAAGCCAGGACTCAGTCAAGATAAGCTAAATATGCTCTAGTGCCTGAGATTGTTGGGTGTGGTAATTGTTGTGGTGATGGGCTGTTGGTTTTGTTGTTTTGGTGTTATGTGTTGGGTTTTTTGTTGGGTTTTTTTTTTTTTTTGGTTGTACTCGATGATCTCTAAGGTCCCTTCCAACCCTGAAGATTCTGTGATTCTGTAAATGAGGCCTCAGAAAAAGCATTTTCAGCAGAGAAGACAGAAATCTGAGTGATCAGATTGAAAACCAGAAAAGAAGAGAAAATGAGTGCAAAAGTTACCTGCTGGCTATTGAATGAGGGAAGGCAAATGGGCCAATAGGAAGTACAGGTGAAGGGATGGAAAGTTTTTCAAAATTGGATGTAGATGCCCTGTTGGAATACTGAGAGATAACAGCCAGCCAGCAAGAAGAAGGGCTGGGACAGGCCTGAGTGAGACCATTTGAGCCACTGGTGATTTATAGAACAGGATGAAGTAAACAATCTCATGGTCAGTGAGTAGCAGGTGTAGGGTGAGAGAAGATGGGATGTGTACATGATGAACATATTTTTCTCTCTCAGGTAACCAAAAAGGGAAAGGAGATGGGGAAAAAAGAACATAAGCATCAACCATTTGATGTGAATTATAAGCATGGTATTCAGGGATAGTGAAAAAGATTTTTTTAGAATCATAGAATCATTAGAGTTGGAAGGGACCTTAAAGATCATCTAGTTCCAACCCCCCTGCCACGGGCAGGGACACCTCCCACTAGAGCAGTTGCTCAAAGCCCCATCCAGCCTGGCCTTGAACACTTCCAGGGATGGGGC
>JAOXNO010000001.1:32652484-32675924 GCA_028565335.1 Limnodromus scolopaceus
GACATTGAGCCATTGACCACAACCCTTTGAGTGTGGCCATCCAGCCAGTTCCTTATCCACCGAGTGGTCCATCCATCGATGGACCATTTTTTTCCCTATTTCTCAAGACTAGAGCATGAATTTAGAGGGGCTCAGTCCCACAAGGTTCCCAGGTGCTCTGCAGTTATTTTGCTGTATAAGGAGAAGTAGTGGAATGGGTACACAGACGTGTATGAATGATGATTGAGGCTGTGCCATCATACAGAAACTCAGGATATTATTAATGTAGATGAAAACCAATGGGTGGTAGAAGAGGAACTGAAGGGCAAAGAACAGTTTTGCATTGTAGAAGAGAAAGGGATATTGATGGCAATCAGGGAAGAGCAAAGAATAAACAACAGCAAAGAACATAAATTAGGGATCAGAAATACAACTGCTAGCAATGCTGCTGTTTGAAAACAGACCAACCGACCTAAACCAATATTTATGCATTGTAGAGTCTTCTGCAGAGACAACTGGAGGCCTTTCTGATTTTCTGGCAAGAAGGCGTTCTTTTAATGAGGATGAGCTAATGAATAGAGGCTGAGGAATATTTTTCCCTGCCTAGCATTAACAAGATCCATTTATTAGATTCACTAGACAAATCAATCCATTTGACTGCACATCACATAGTCTGTCTACTGAGTGCCTGTTTTATCTCGGTGCTACACCACCCTTTAGGAGATCTAATAAACAGCCATAACACATGCCACAAGAACCTCCCTT
The DNA here is from genome assembly GCA_028565335.1 of Limnodromus scolopaceus. Classification (NCBI taxonomy): domain Eukaryota; kingdom Metazoa; phylum Chordata; class Aves; order Charadriiformes; family Scolopacidae; genus Limnodromus; species Limnodromus scolopaceus. Next base: position 32,653,229 of record JAOXNO010000001.1, read on the forward strand.
TGGGTAAGTTTTGCTTGAACCATCTGCTCTTGCCATCAGTTCTTGTTTTAGGTTAGGGTATAATCTTGGATCCTTTTCAAGCTCTAGTTATTGTGTGGATGTGTAGATACTTGTAATTTTCTACTGAAATCAAGAAACTAATAAAAAAAAGAAAGAACTGGTTTGATATATATATGACAAGATGAACATAATCCACTCTGAAGTGAGGGTAGAGAGTGATGCACAAATGCAACCGCAGCAGATGACATGGGGGTAGAACATTGATAATGGCACCTGCCACACTGAAGCTCTGTTTAATACATGGGATCCAGAATGTTAAATTTAACCATAGGACTTCTTTTAGTAACAAGCAGGAAAAGAAGGTTAAGGCTTAAATATAATTTATTTTAGTGTTTGCTCTAGGGATAAGCTCAGGCTGTAAATCTATGACCTGTGCCCTGATTTGGAGAAACCAGAAGCCCTTTTCTCCCAAACAACAAGGAGCAAGAAAACATGGTTGAAATACCATTTGCCATATTTTTCCTGGCAAATTTTATTCTTCATCAGTTCTTTTACAGTCTGTTTTGGTCACTGTTGATTGATACAAGTTGAGCAGTCCTAGGACTCCCCATGAGCATCCCTGTTCGGTGCTGTGTTGCTCTCATGAGCAACAGTCCCACAAAGAAGCAGTGAAGGGACATTCAGAGGAGTAAAGGACTTCAAACTGCCATCCTGTGCGTGTGTGCTTAACAGCTTCGTGCAAGTTCTGTACAGATGAAGGATTTCACAGTTACGTGATCTGTGTTACCAGCTCTCCTGATTTTGTCACAAGTCAAGACTGTTGGGTTTTTTTGCTTTGGTTTGTGTTTTTTTCTATTTTGTCTTAAAGTCTTAGCCACTGACTTCAGTGACTATGTGAAAATTTCAGCTTTTATATTTTTTTAAAATAAAGCTCATGATTGCAGAGACAAAAATGAAATGTTGTTTCTGCATAACTCCATGTCTAAAAAAAGCAGATAAATAAAACAGTACTAAGTGTATTATTTTTAACCCATCTTGCTACTTCAAACTAATAACATGCTTTCTTAGGCTTGACTTGTGATATGGGAATATTGTAGGTTGTCAGTAACGTTGAATTAACATCTGCAGCCTGTAGCTGATATTCTTTAGTGTAATTTTAAATTTACTATCAAAAGCATATCTTATTTTTACTGGTAACAGAGTACCATGTTTTACTCAAATTTCTTTGCATCTAGGAACTCCTAGCAAGCATCCACCCAGTATTAAATGTTTTTATCCTGTTTTAGTAGCTGCTTTTATCTATGAACATCAAAAATAACTTGAATTCCTGCATCTGCTTAACTAGTCCGGATTTCCCTTGACAGATGGTTCACTGCAATGTGTGTGTTTTCCTCCTTGGGCTGCTTTTTATGAAAATACATAGTCTATCCTAGTTTCTACACTACCCAGGGAAATTTGTAAAACTTTAAAGTAAATTTTGTTACTTCAGATTCTTTCATGGTTAAAAGGCACTACGGGGCCTGACTGGTGCCCTTTAATAGCAGCGCTGGAAATCCAAGAGCATCTGCTGCCAAGTGTATGGATGTTTCAGATAGGAAATGTTAAGGTTTGGGTATCAAAACAGATGGGAGATGTTTCTGACTGTTTATAAACATGTTTCTGACTGCTGATCTAGCCAGAGTGCCTTTCCACCCAAAGGAGAAATCATCACCTTCATGGCAGGTGAGTGTGTGGCATGGCTGGCTTGTGGAGTTTAACCAAAAGTGTGTCTAGATTCAGGCCAAGCATCGCCTACGCAGAGAAGCCTGAGGGAGCTCATGGGCCAAAAATAGAAAGGTTAGACGTAAAACCAAAGCTGTCCGTGCACACAGATGTGAAAAAAACCTCAGAGGATTTGCAGCTTAGTTCAGCTGTGAGTGGTCTGTATGCATGTATGTAGCTAGTAACAGAAACGTGACAGAAGATAAGAAAAATGTTTCAGAGATACCTGAATGTTTTACGGAGGTGTCTGAATGTTTTTAGGCACAAATTGCAATTGAGATGAGAGTCTAAAGTCACCGTTTCATACACTAGCCTCTGGCTATGCTTGCACAGCATGAGGCCACTTGAGTATAGCCTTAATAAGTGGGATTTTCACGTTTCCTCTTGACCTCAGGAGAGATGCTGAGGAATGGCTTCTACATGAGATCTCTATTTTTTAGGACATGACCGCTCTGTTACAGAGTAAACATACAAAAATAAAAATGCTCCAGAATCAGCAGCTGGTTTGGGATATTTGGACCTGTGGGATCTGCCTCAGTTGCCCAGCAGATCACTTGCATGTGGGATTGTGGACTAATTGCTAAATCCCTTGTAGGCCTTATCAGCCTCTTTAAAAATGATCACTGCCTAAACATCTTCTTCAGCTGGGAGAAATAGGTGCCTTTCTGGAAAAAGAAAAATCCATACATCTTTCAGTACGAGAAGGCCCCTGTCATTCACATGCAGGGCACTCCTGTTGTGCGTTGAAGAGTCTGGGTGTAATTCTTTGTGGAAATGTTTGACTATCCTTCCATTCTTGAGACCTGATCATACTACATCCTTCCATTTCAAATTGTGTCTATGAAAAATCCATCAGCTTCAAGAAGGTCTAAATGGTGCCAGGTGCGTGTCAGTATTCTTGGCCATACAGACCACTGGGGTAGAACTAACCCTAGGGCAGTAGTGGTACTGATCCTACAGAAACTGGTTAAGAGACAAATTAAATGACTTCATAATGTGGGACTCCTTTTTCCCTTATCACTTTTAATCTGTAATGCAAAGTGAAGTGCTGTAAAATAAATTATAAATATATTTTTAAGGAAATGAATACCTATAGCTTCATAATATATTTATTCTGACTCTTTGCAAAACTATAATTTTAAGCTTGCTTATGCGCAAGATGACAGATCAGGAGTGACTTTTAATTCACCAAGCTTATTTCCTATATAACTTGATATATGACTAAAAACTTGCTTTAAAAAGCATTACTCTAAAATTACATGGCAATATACAATCATTTCATATACATAGATTATACACATGTGTAATGTTAAAGCTTGGTCAGTGTTATAAATCTCAAAAATTATTTGTCATGGGGAATTATCATCAAATAGATGTTTTGTGAGTGGAGACTGTCAGGCCTCTTGGTTCAAGTCTGCTTCAAAACATCACTGATTTAGAAGGATTGCTTGGTAAAATGGGCTTATTTGGCTATCAACGCCTGCTACTGCAGCAGTAAAATACATGTCTTGGGAGAAGGATAGACAGCAGAGGACACTGTATTCTAGAAAGAGGCAAATACTTCCTGTAAGTAACCAAGACAGCACTAACTCCCAGTCATTTTGTGTCTAAGGAGATTAATGCAGCCTTTGGCTACAGGGAGTACTGAGTAGGTGTAGAGAGATGTCACTGTGTTCATATATGGTTATAGCAAGACTGTTAGTCATATCCAGTGTTTGCTTGTGATGACAACTGTGTTCAAAAGGAGAGGAAAAATCACAGAGCCCATCAAGCATGGAAGTGATGCAGAGGATAGAAAACTTTTCTAGAAATGAGAAATTTAAGGAATTTGGAGAAGATCCACTATAGAATAGAGGCAGATCTCAGGCAATTACTTGCCACTTGGATAAACAGGTGGTGGTTCAACTTAGTTAACTGGGGTTTCTGCATCGAAGCTGTTTAAGCACCCTTTTTAGCACACACTGACCCAACGATCCCAGCAGCAGAGCTTAGGGCTGTGCTCCTGCCTGCCTAGCTCTGTCTAGGAGTTGAATGAGGGAGTTTCAAGTTCATTCTTTTTATGAAACTGGAATAATTTAAATGCATATCTCTCTTGTATCAGGTGAGCATTCAAATTCTTAACATGAGGGTGGAGCCTTTCTTAGACAAGTCCATCTAGAAAAGATCCACAATTATGAAACCACAGTGTAGAATAGATGCTACATGAAGCCTGAGATCAGGCAACTGGCTACCTCTATTCAGCACGTGCAGTGTTTTCTGCTGGCTTCTTAGTCAACTTCTTCACCAGCTGCAGGCTGCCATCTCAAGTCCTACTCCTTAGGTGGCTTGCTCTACACATGTCACATTTAGGACACTGTGGTTGCTGTGACATGTCCTGGGTGCCATCACGCCTAAAGAGGAGGTAGGTCATAGCTCAGCATTGCAATGTCTAAGTTTCCTATGTCAATCATACCTGAAACCTACAATCAAGAAAAAAAAACAGTGCCTTTTGGCCTTTGTAGAGGCCACCTCAATAATGTCCCCATTTTACTATGCTTCACATTTTGACCTTTCAGTTGTCTTTTTTTTCTCCTGTTCCATTCACTCTTGCCATGTCTAGCTGAAGGGAAAGAGCAATAATGGTCCACATCGTTTTTTTCCCTTCCCTCTATCCCTGGGGTCTATCAGATCTCTCTGGAAAGTCTCTGTCTTGGCTCTGCAGAAATGCAAAGTACCACAGATAATATTTTGATGAAGAGAATAACAAAAGAAGTGGAAGGGTTTATTTGGATGGTTGGATGCATTTTCTTGGGAAAAGAATATGGTTTAAGTAATTAATTTTGGGGCAATGCAGCAATAGGTGACTTTCTGGTTGACACACATAGCAGTATCTGATGACAAATTATTGTTTCAAAAAGTGCCCAAGAGAACAACCGTAACAGAAAGGAAGTTTTGAATGCAGTAAATCCCGTTTTCTTTCAGATTGGCCATAGATAAACAGATAATGGTTCTAATATTTGTTTCATTGTAATTTTTTTTTAGCCTGTTTTCCTAAGGAAATGAGAATTATGTGATCGTGTTCTCTGTGTGGATTGGTCTCACTCTGTCTCTATCCAACACTCGGTCAGCATCAAATAACTTTTGAACCCACCGCCAGTTTCAAAAACATTTTTCAGAGGCCAAGAATCTGAAAAATAGTCCTATTGTTTTGTCCTAAGAAATGGTGGTTAGGTAAAGGAGAATCATCTATGATCGTGCCCAGCTGAGGAAAAAGCAGGGAGAAGTCAGCTATTATATTCTGTTTGATAGCAGCCAATTGATCAGTGAATACGTGTGTCCTGGCCAGCCCGTCAACACCCACTATGCAAGATACATTCTGTCTCTGTCTGCTGAAAGGTCATATGTGATGGGGAAGCCAGGGTTATTCTGATGGAACCACAGGAAATGCAGGGTAGAAAACCACAGGAAACAGCATCAAAATAGACTGTATTGTTTGTTACTGTATTTCATATTTTAACATCATTTTCAGTGTCTTGGTGCTGATTTAAGGAATTTAAATATTATAAAATATGGTGATAATCTTCTAAAACTATAATTTTCTGTAACGGATTTATTATAATATTGATGAAAACCCAGCAAAAAGATAGAGTTATTCAGGAGTTATGTGAACAAGAATGTCTGCAAGGTCTTTTCAGTGCAGTTTGTTTTCTGGATGGTGACAATAACACAAGAGAATGAACATTCTTGTTCATTTTCTGGCTAATTATAATCTATACTGAAGAAAACTATTAAACATAATTGCAGAAATACAAAGAATTACCACCCTTACCCTCCTGGAGCATTCTGGTCATACAATTTGAACACAGACTTTCAGGAACTGGAATCCATTTATTCTTTACCAGGCCAATGACATAAGTCATTTGATAGATATTCTGATACTTTCATTTTTCTTTTTCACTTGAAACATATTTAAATACGATTCCATTATAGACCAACGTAATTCATCACCAGCAAGAACATTCCTACATGAATGTCCTTTTACATAATGCTGATATGTACATTTGCTGGGTTCTTGGGTAGTGCCAGTCATCACTGCACAGGTAAGATCTTAACGTATGTTCAGCTAGAATGTAAGAGATGCTTTGACTATGAAAATAGTATAATTTGTTTTGTGCATTCATAGAATAATTTGGTTACAAAGGACACCAGGAGTTCATCTGTTCCAACACCCTACTCAAAGCAGGGCCAACTTTGCAATTGCATAAAGTTAACTTTAATGTCTTTTGGATGCCTGGAGGAAGCACACAAAAGACTAGTTTTAAATAATAAAAGGAGAAAGGTTTCCTTCTCCAGTGTTGCAGGAGCTTAATGCTAGGCTGTGAGTCACTCCTTGGAGGAATCTCTCACTACGCAGACTATAGGAGAAGCTAAACTGGCTACCCTCCCAAGACTACAATCAGCCCTTGCTATTTCTTGAGTGTGTAATATCTCTAAGTCACAGTTTATCCAGTTGCCCCCACCTGAATATGTCTGCGCACCGTGGATGGTATAAACAATATATGTATATAGTCTTAAAATGTAAAGAATTACCAACCCCAAAAACTTCAGTCACTTCAGTCATTCCTGACATATAAACAGTTCTATTAAATATGGCCTTTACATGAAAAAATCTCATGTGAATATTTTTTAAGCCCTGGTATTAATGCTTTTTTACGTTTATGAATCTATACCATATCACCTAGTGCTCTAATCGACAGGTCACCTACAAACTGCAATGTGAGTTCAGTTGATATACTGCCGTGCTTGTGTTACAGAATTATTTTATTATGTGCCCAGATGTAATTGTGAAATACTAAGGGATATTCAGCATAAATCTGACTATGGTGGAAATTTTATTACAACTTTGCTTTACAGATTAATAAAAAAGGGATTTTTTTTTTCTCTGAGTAGCTTTTACATATGACTGTATTTATACTGTTTCTAAAATGGATATATCAGATGACAGGACTTTCTTTTCCCAAACAGGCAAATGGTTTAACTATGGAATTATCTTCCTTGTTTTGATCTTGGACCTGAATATGTGGAAGAACCAAATATTTTACAAACCTCATGAATATGGTCAATATATTGGTCCTGGGCAGAAGATCTACACGGTGAAGGACTCAGAAAGCTTGAAAGACCTTAATAGAACTAAGTTATCTTGGGAGTGGAGATCAAATAACACTAACCCATTGACCAACCGGACCTATGCTGAAGGAGACATGTTCTTGCACAGCAGATTCACAGGCTCCAGCCTTGATGTCAAATGCCTGGCTTTTATTCCAAGTTTGCTGGCTTTTGCTTTGTTTGGTTTCTTCATCTGGTTCTTTGGGCGATTTCAGAAAACTGACCAAGGCATGGAGAATTTAGACAAATCATACACAAGAATGAAACGAAAGTCACCATCAGATATGGGAATGACACGAGAAAATACACAGGTGTTAGTAGAAGAACCATTAAGTTTTCAAGAACCACATCTGGTATCCATAAAATCAGACTTAAGTGAAATAGTTTTTAATTCTTCTCTCCTAACTTCTGAAAACTTGAATGCACAACTGAATGAGCAAGATAGCCCTTTGCAGCCAGTACCAGAGTCTTCTGTCCCTAAGAGTGATCCTGTGACGTAGAGGAAAATACCCAGGAAAATCAGTTTAAAGAAGCAGTTACTATAAGATTTCAGTTTTACCTTTTGTAAGTTAAGATTTACATAGTGTTTAGAATAAGAAACTCAACCTATACCAAAAGGTGCTCAGCATGCTTTTTCTAGGATTTTTGGTTTTTATTTGTATTATAGTACGTGCCTACTGTATATCTAACATTCCTTTATAGATTGCTTCCCAAAATTGCACAAGCTATTTATTAACACATTACCTTAACTGTATAATAGTGTATTAGATGATTACTTGCAGGTATAAAATCCTACCGTGGTGGTGCCTTGAGACATTAAACTGTTTTTTAACTCAACACCAGATGTATAGCACAGTTCTTCTAATCTATTTTGCAAAGCTTTTTTGTATATGGTTATTTCAAGAATCATTTGATGTCTTGACAGAGGAGATAAATATAGTTATTCCTAAAGAAGGGTTTCTGTTAGGACATCACAACCTGACTTTGTTATTTACTCATCTGTGAAGTTAGTCACTTTGATGACCGGACTGCAGAGAAGCATGTTGATTACCTTTTAATTTTTGCTGGCTAGCTGCCAAACACAAATACAGATTCATTATGCAGTAAACAGCAGAGTGATAATACAGCATGGGTCACTACTTGTGAAAATACGACTTTCTCTATCAGTAATAGCAATTAGGTGATAATGCCTAATTATATTTTTCCTAATTAAAGATAAACTGCTCCTTGATGAAAAGTTTTGCCCTTCACCTTTTAGAAACAGAGGTGAAAATACATGGTAGAAGCAATTCTTCCCATCATCACATCAAACCTATGCAACATCAAAGAGCCAATAGAGTGATTAAGGTAAAGGACACAAAGGCCATTAAATCCAGTATTTGTGTGATGGTCTTGGCATACATGAAACATACATTGAAACACACCACACATGGACAGTCTAACTTCTCCAAATACTGAAGAAATGTTTAGGGGTTTTAATTAAAAAAGATTAATAATTGAATTTTATTGTACCCTTTTTTTTCCCTTCATTCATTATCTGTGAATAAGTGTAACCTGGACACAGAAACATAGAGAAACTGTGTTTTTTGCTTTTTTTGAAGGGGACTTTGTAACGTGAATTCCTCTGCTGTGTGATCAAACCATATGCACTAGAGAAATCACATATCTAAAACATCAGAAAGACTCTGATTTGCCTCTAATTTAGTTCTATAAATTGTTGTTACAAGTTACTAAATAATAAGTCATTTTTAAGTCTGAATTATTTCCCTGTCGTTTACTGGTGTTGCTGTATTTTGTCTTTGTGACTTTTTTATCTCCGTTGTTTTGATCTATCTGCTTTTAAGTTTTTGGAATGCTGAATTTAGCATGCATAATAGAACTATGCATTTATTAACTGTCACTTGAGAGCCAATTTTAATAAACATCATTCAACAATTGTTTATTATGGGGCAGGAACATATTCTGTTAGTTTTGCAATTTTAAAAAACATTTTACCCATGCATTGTCCTATTTAAAATCATAAATATTTCTGACACTAAAAAAGACAGGCAGTATCACAGTAATGTCAAAAATCAAATATTTTGCTTATGGAACATTTAATATTTCATCAGAAGAAAGTTCAATTTATAATCAGACTAAATTTTATCCATTAAAATTTATGACTAAAAATAAATTTATTCATTTTTCCCTACTGCAGCCTATAAACTTATTTAATTGACTTAAAATATAGTGAAAGACAAACCATTAATTAGTAATGGTAAAACACGGTGACATCCTGCTTGACTATATAAGAGGTGACTATATTGATGTTTGACTTTCAAACAGCATTTGATTTCTAAAGTAGTTAACAGAAATAGCTGATTATTTTGCAGATACATGCTTCTCTGTATGTTTTGGACACTGTAAACCCAAGTACTGAAAATCTCCCATTAACTTATTTCTCCTTTTTGTGCATAGAAGTGGTTAAATCCATTAATATGTAGGCAGAAAATGAAAAAATTATTTGAGCCTTACAGCCTGCATGATTACATGACTCTGAGAAAACTGTTATTAAGCAACTGATCCGCAGCTAAAATAATTCTGTGACCTCACATTGAGTTAATGCTTTTCAGGTCATTATAAACTTGCATGAAAGAGAGAAAAGCATCAAATAATCCTAGATTTTGCATGAGTATTTAAATTAATGGTCAAGCAGAGAGACTGCTTGTGTCATGAATTCATAAGAAGTTAAAAGATTCAGTGTAGCCACTCACCATGGTCAACTCATCAATTTAGTTAAAGGAGGAAGGACTCCTCAGTTGTGAGGGAGTCTCATTTGTAAACACAGATGCAGATGGAAGAAGAGGAGTATTTCCACTCTCCACTTCCAGTGTTAAGCTTGAGAAGCCTGAGTTAGGTGGCTAGGCTTAACCTAAGCTAATTCTGAAGCAGGCAGAGACCAGGGAGCTGAAAACCCTAAAGGTGATTCAGTACCTAACTTGGTCATTAATCTCTGTGTTAGTCAGTAGCACAATTCGGCAGGAACGGGTCTGTAGAGCAAAACAATTGGTGCTGAGGACCCAGTGCCCACGCTTTGTGCATTTCAGGGTTTAACTTCAGTTTAGCTCATATCTGGTCCTTATAAACTGAATGCATGATAGTGGCTGGAGTATGTTTTGGACAAATCTCATTCATGTGCAGAGACCATGCCATTTGAATTAGGAGAGAACAGGTGGGAACAATCTAAACTGCATTTCTGAGCTCAGCTACTAATGCAGTGTCATCCTCAGTTTTCTCCTGAAGCAACTTGTCTCTCTCTGTGGACTGTAGCGGTGTCCTTGGGAGACTGAGTGGCTAAGAAGGAGGGTGAAATTGGTTACCCAAAATGGAAAAATTCCTCCTCCAAGCACATTCACTGTTTTCAACTGTTGTTCATTATTAATATTCCAGAGTGCTTTGCTGACTCAAACCACTCTGAAATGCTTTCTAGCATAGCGCCCATCACTAGGACCTTGATACGAATGGTTGACCTTTTCCTGAAAACCTAACTATTACACAAATTGTTTTGTTGGTTTTTTTTTTCTTTTCCTGAAGAAGTTGAAGAATCCATAGAAGGGGCGAAAGTTGAGGAAGTGTCAATTTTTCACACACTGCACAAGTCTCCATTCTGCCCTCTGTAATAAACCATTTAGCAGCTGCCAGCACTACAGGGCTGGCCTGTGTCTGCTTTGTCAGAGAGCAGATTTGGTACAATAGTTCTTTTTTTTAACCATAGCTACACTGTACAGTGATGGATGATAGATACTGCCTAAAATAGCATGCATAGAAGAGACATCTCTAGGATAAGCACATAAGATTTATGAGCCCACAGGTGCCTATAAATTGCCTCAGCATCCTCAACAATTACCTTTGTGGAGATGGAAATGACGTGAAGCAAACAGAAGGTAAGAATGTTTGTAGAAAGTACCTTAAATATAATATTCATGCTTATGAAAGTGTATATGTATGTCTAAAAAGTAATTGTATAATACGTGTGTATCTGTGTTAGGAGCCTAGGGATTAGTTGATTCTGCTGGGGTCAACTGCTGAGTCTCAGGCAAACAATTCGCTAATGCCCTCTTTATTCTACATTGCTCCATGAGTTACTTACTCCAGGTTGCTTCATCTCCCCTGTCTCCACTTCTACTGCCTAAAAAATACAAGACCAAAAAAGAACATTTAATTGCACTATCTGCTTCCCCAAATTACCTTTTTGTCTAATTCATGCAGAAAGTAAATTTGTTCTGTTTTAGAAGATTTCTGTCCTCTCCAGCTAGTATCATCATACTCTGGGCTACTGCGCTGCATTACAGTAGGTGTTAAATTATTGCTTTTCCTGCGGTGAACAGCCTCCATCATGACAACCACCTGGAAACAAAGAGCAGACACCTCTCAAAGACTGGAAAGGCAGCAATTCAGATACTTACTAACTGGCAAGATCATTTTCCCACAAGTGAACAGGTTATGACTCACTAGTAAAAGATGTAACAGATTTTTAATACAATGCCCTTAATTTTAACAACCTCCTAGGAGGGGCTCAGTGGGAGAGGACTTTTTATCTCAGGCCATAAAGCTGAAGTAGTCAGTCCTGCAAGCAGAGTGTTTCAGCTTTTTAGGTTGCATTTGAAAGTAAGCAGCTTAAACTTTGAGCAGATTGCAAGAACCATAAAAATTAAAGAGACCGAACTGTGAATAAAAACATAAAGTTGGTTAACTTGTAGTTACCTAGTGCAGGATACAGACAAAACACACATTTATCAGATGTTAGAGTGACCTTGTGCTTGGGATTATGGTCAGTGACATGCAAAGATTCAAACAGTATTTATTAACAAACAGTTGCAGCCCCTTTACCGACAGAGGTTGGTAAACCAAAGAGGTTTTTGCCACTGCAAAAACCACAGATCAGCTCTGCTAACCTACAGTCTCTCCTGTCCGTCCATTCTGTCATGGATGACAAAGGGGGTGTTCATTTCCCTGTGCATTCAAAACTGTCCCATGGGGAGCCTGGGCTCCCTGAATGTGATGTGGCATGTCATTGCAATGCCTCATATACAAACTCCAAGTAGGACAACCAAGGACAGGCAGAAGGATGAAGTCTGGTTGTGAGCTCCACAGCCTTGAGGTGAAGAAGAATGGCTTATGTGACCACTTCAGAGGCAAATCAATATAAATGGAAGTCCTGTTTCATAGGAACACGAGGGGCAGATGGGGAGGCAGCAAATCACTATAAACTCCTTTCCATCCCCTTCAGATACAGAAGCAGCAAGTCCCTGTTCCCAAATGCTGACAAACAATTCACAACTTCCAGATGACTTCTGGGTGAGTAGCTCTTCTGGATGACTAGGTTTTAACACCATCTTATTTCCCTCCTAACACTTCCTCTGCACGGGGGATGTCAGCAGCTTTTCACTGTTTGGGGGAAGAGGGTAGTTTTCTGAACAAGAAGTAGGGAGGAAGCTTATGAAGGAGAAACCCTGTGAGGCCAGTACTCTCCACAGCAGACTCCTTGTTGGAGCAAGGAAAAGCATAAATCCAGCTGCTTTGCAAAGAGGAGTGTAGTAGTATCAAATCCTTTCAGAAATGTGTGTTGCCGCCTCAGCACAGTCACAGAGATACTTCTAATCTCATGCTTTTCTTTTGATGTCTGGCAATTGGGGTCTGCGGAAGAGCAGCTTATCTGATTCCTGCAGGCAGGTTATAGACCTGGGTCTCATGCTGCTTTGTGACATCTGGAACACTTCTCTGCATATTGAATTCCTTCTTCTCTTCCCTTTTTCTCTCCCCCCTCTCCCCTCCGCCCCTTCCCCAAACTCTGATTCATCCATCTGTTTTTATTTCCCATAAATTTTTATTGTTTGTGCCCTGAACCGCAAATGACCCACCAAAGGGCCATAATTGCTGTTACTGATACGGTACCATCTGTACACAGGCTCTGCCCAGATGAGGAGATTCTGCCAAAGCAGCAACAGGTACCTTTCCTAAGGCTCTGTCACAACCCAGGGACAGATCCAGTGAGAACATGGCTCATTGTACTACCGTATGCTACATGCAGAACAGGGTTTGGTCCTTCTAACCAGCTCCCTCCACAGAGCATTACAAAGGAATGTTTACAGACAGGGTTATTTTTATGACTCGATGTATTTATTCAAGAAGACACATAGCTGTGTACCTTCTTTAAAACACCTGGACCCCTGTCTCTCTTGTCGGAACCTGCTTTGCTCTCAGCTACACGCCAAGGAAACATGGCCCACACGAACATAATAGAAGTTTTCCTCAAGTCTGCCTTCATTCTAGCTCTTCAGTTTCCAGGGAAAAAAGGGCTTTCAGCCTGCTCACGCACACAGCCCCAGTGTGTCCTGCCTGGCATAGCTTCAAGGCTGAGGATTTTAAGAAAGAGGAGGCTCCTTTCTTCTCTGCAGGCAGACAAGTACTGCTGCTGTGGCTGGCTGCAGTGCAATTCCTACCTATTGTCAGGGAAATGAGAAAGACAAGCAGAAAGGAGTCATAGTAGTCAAAACTGAAATGCAATATTTGTTTCTAAAAACCCAATATCAGCTGCTTGTTTGCTCCCTCTATTTTGCCGTTTTTCAGAAAGACAGTTTGAGGTGGATAAGAACATTTCCTCAGTTACAAATCTTTTTTCAATGTTTCTTTTTCCCATGGGGTCCTTCCCCACCATTTCCTACTATTTAAATCTCTTTGATTCTCAACATCCTCAAAATGCAGTTTCTGTTCAGGCTCTTCCTTTCTTCTCTGCTTACCTCCCCTTCACTGTCATATGTTCACAGGATAATTCACATTGGAAGGGGTCTTAGCACAAAGCAGGGTCAGCTCTGAGCTCAAACCACATTGCTCAGGGCTTTATCTTTGCAGGTCTGGAAAATATCCAAGCATGGAGACGGTGCAACCTCCCTGGGCAACTTGTTCCAAAACCTTCTCAGCATTGTTGTGTAAATGTTGCCACTGGTAGAAAACTCCAAGAGAGATTCCCCGTAGCAACAAGCAGGAATGAGCAAAGTACGTGCAAACCATGACAAGTGACACAGTGTGAAGCCAAAGACATCAAGATGTGAGCGTGGCTCCATCCAGGTACACTCTGCCCTGTGGGAGTGAATCCACACCAGTTCGCACTAGATGCTACACATCTAGCAGAAAGCAGAAAATGGCATGCAAGCATTGAAAAAAATCAAGACAGTTTCTTTGTGATGCCGAAGTTAATTGTAAATATATTTCATACTGATGTAACTGGTGTCTGTTTATTGCCTGGTACCGTATTTGCATATTGAAGAAGTCAACTATCTCTTCAATTTGCAATCCTTGGCTCATGTAATCAATTACCTTGAGTGAGTGTTTAACATTACTTATGAAAGAGTCAGACTTTATCATGTATCATCTAGAAGAACCAGTAGCACCCATTAATAGAGTGGATTACAACATTTTTGCAAAACCTGTATGGATTGGTCAGTAGGAAACAAATTGAATGGCTGAACTTATGCATTGCCCAAGCCATTAATCTATACAACCATACTGTGATCTTTATTAACTGAAAAATTATTTTGATTAACTAAAAAAAAGACTTCTTTCTTCTCAGACTTCCATTCATATTGACTTTCCATTACTGGCCTCACGTAGGCCTGCACACACAAGAGTGTTAGAACAGGTCTCCAAAAGAAAAAATAAATTAGAAACCAATACTTGCATGTAATGTGGATGAAGGCCAGGCTGGTCAGGGGCTTGTTTTGTTTTAATTAAGGTGTAGCTAGAGCAACTAAAGAGCCCTTCCCTCCCAGCAAGTCTAACAGAGGCAATCAGAAGAAAGCTGGCCCCATTCAAGTTCTTGTCTGGGAAGGTGGCAGGTTACTTAAAGAAATGTGAAAGGAAGACTGACAACTTTGCAGAAAAGCAGGAGGCTTAAGCAGTAAAGGAGAGGATGAATGTACAAAGATCAAAGAAATCAATACGATTTAATCCACATTTATGTCTTAAAGCAGTAGCTTATCTTGAAGAGCCTGTGTAATTTTAAAGGATAGAAAGACAAAGGCAAAGGAACTAGGTAATAAAAGACTATCTTATTCAAAAACAGGTTTTTAAAAAGGTATTGATGGACTCTCCCTCCTTTGAAACAGAGATAAATGTCAATGATGACTGCTTCTGGGACACTCCATGACTTACTGACCTTTCCTTGACAGGCTTAAGGGGACATAAAGGGAGTCAATGTGCTGGTGGCTACTAAATCTTTTGGACAATGAAACATGTACTCAAACATGGTCACAGTTTCAGTATTTACTCATTCATAAAAAACATTTGCCGAAAGCAGGCATTGCTTGAGCCAACAGCATCTAAAGTTAATATATTCCAGAACTGCAGCAGCTCCAGCTGCTGCAGATGTTTGAGGACCTTTGTGAAGTTTGCTCCCTGTCGACTGTGGCAGCCTTGCCAGGTAACGCTGCTGAGGATGCCTGTGTGGCTGAACTTGTGTGTCATCCAGTGATAACACCAACCTGATCCCACAAGTACAGATAATTTCTAGTAATCATTGTTTCTATGTTTCCATGGTTACTGGAAAGAGAAAGATTTCTATTTTTGCTCCATGAAGCTATACAAAAATTGAATGTTTTCCAAAATCTCTGCAAGGTTAAAATTAAATTGTGAGCAGACAATATAGCCATTTTCCCTTCATGTGTGCCATCTCTTTACTCTCTTTGCACCCTTTCTATCACTTCTGACCCACACAAATCCCACCAGCTCCACAGGAAAGCTACTCCTCAGAAATAATCCCAAAGGGGGCAGAGATCAAACTCTTTCCTATGGGGAGACTTCAGGCATCGCTCATTCAAAAAGAAAAAAAAAAAAAGAAAAAAGAATATTGATTGCAAGGTCTAAAGAGTTTGTTATTTATATAAATGCAGCTAAAGCGCATGTGGCAGAAGTCGACCTCCTGCTCTGTTTTCACAGTAAGTCTCTTACTAGGGCCGGTATAATTATTTGTTGGACCTATCAGCTGCAGGTAGGCTTAGTGTGCAGTGTTTAATGAAACCTCCGTGGAAATGTGTATTGTTGCACCTAAAAGAGTGGGTTTTGGTGGGGTTTTTTTCAGTTTTCAAGCCCAGGCAATACCTGTATCACATAAGAGTGCAGGGTGGCAAGCCCTTAGTCAGTAACCCCTCTGTGCTAACGAGTTTGTGAAACTCATGCAAGGGCCTTTCAAAGGTACAAGCTCAGGTCCATGTGAGCTGTATGGGTATTTTAGGTCACTGTGCCTGAAGGGTTAGCCAGGTTGCTCTAAAGAGTGTTACAAAGACACAGTGTAATAATGGTCTGACTAGACTTCAAAGGCATATACTTCATTTGGGTGTATTTTAGTGCCTCGACAAAGGCGCATGAAGGATTAAACAAACATAGCGCAAATGTCCCTCCTGGTGTTTTAATGGCTCTGACTTTACTTCACAAAAATCTCCACCATCTCTGTGGAGAAGTGAATGAGGCAGTTGACAAGACCTTTTCCTAGAGACCTTTCTGCTCCATCTTTTGTAATCTGCTGGAAAATGTCCTTTACTCCAACTACCCACTCATCTCATTGCGCTTGTTGCCATTTATACCACGGTAGAATGTAAGTGTCTTACACAAATTAGACTATAAAGATTGGAAAGGATCTGCTTGAAGAATTTGCAATACAAAAGATGACCAAAGGTAGAAAGGAAAAGTAAAATCCTAAAATGTGAAATCACTTGCCCAAATTCCCAGAAGTCAAGTATCCCACTGCTTGTCTCTTTTATTAGGACTTTGGCCTTTCTGTTTTGTTGCTGTCAAATGTTTTATTTGCTTCAGGAGATTCACACACAAAGACACAGTGCATGAAACATCCCAGGAATGGCATTAGGCGTATTTGACCCTGGCATATATCCCGTCTGGAGAAATGAAGTTTTTTGAAATCAGAAGGCAGATATGTTAGCATCAGACACCCGTTGTCTCCTGCCATGAAAATGCCTGCAAGGTGGCCATAATGAGAAGTGGAAATACCTCACTTGTTCCTCAACTGCCTTCCTGAGTTCGCTGATCTCAGTCTGGGTTCAGGCATTGTGAGTCTGGAAAACAGATTTCAGCAGTGCTTCATATCACACCAAGTAACATGCAAAGAAGTTACAAAGCTGCTCTTTTATCCCCCCAGATGTTGACATCCTATTGTTTCTTTGCAAGTTATATTTTGTGAAAAGGAAGTAGTTAAATTCATTTTCATAGTAAATGCAAAGACTGCCAACATTTATGTGATGGCAGCTTCAGAATTTATGCCGGGTTGTGTTTTTCCTTCAGCTGCATCAAGTGTCACTGAGAAGCAACGCTGGAAGTTCAAAAGACAAGCAGTGAAAAATATTCTTCTAACATGTTCCTGTCATGTAGGCTCTGAGTGCATTAATTTTTGCTGGAACGATGAAACAGGGAGACCTGTAAAACAACAATCCATTTGTAATGGGATTCTGCGCGTAGAGTCCTGATATACGGTCTCATCTGAGATGTGAAAGGGCCCTGTCAGTGTCAGTGTGATAAATACTGTTTTTAGGGACAAGACGAGTAGAAACATTAGCCCAGTGAGAGCGCGTGTGAGCAGCAGAGCGTGACAAGTGCTGTGCTGTGTCTCGGCCAGATTTGCCAGGGGTGGAGGGGGGTGGTGGTGCCAATCAAGGTCAATCACAGGGACGGGTGAAAGGCAGATGGTGGGAGAAATCCTGCAGTCCCTGGATGTGTGGTGACACTGCACCAGCCAGGCGCCCGGGCAGCTATGGGGATGGCTACGGATATTCAAACCCCTGGGCTGGGGCTGCCTGGCAATTTGCTGTCACAAGCATATGTAAGTCACCACTGACAGACCTGCTGCTGCTGTAAATTAAAGTTGGTCAGTGTAACCTCATTTCTAAGCAGTCTCCAGAGATGGGAGGAGAAAGCCAGGGCGCCCTGTGAGTGGGGGTGGGGGCTGGTCACAGAGCAGCAAGATGTCTCTCCCAACAGCAAACGCCTGGCACTGGAAGAGATGGCATCACCCCATGCCTCTGCCCCAGCCTGGCAGCGGGGCAAGAAGGTGGAGCGAGGACACACCCTGTGTCTTCTGTCCCATTACTTTATGGGGAATCATAGACTGGTCAAAGTTGGAGGGGACCTTCAATACCAGCAATACAGCAGATAGATAAACTGCATTACTAGACACTTAGTAAATGTTAATAAACAACAAAATCCTAAACACCCTTCTAACCCCAAAGCCTTCTGGTCACCCACACTGACACATGTGTGATTACACATTACACGCATGTGTGGTTGCACTATGGCCCACATGCACATCACATCCCTGCGACAAGCCTCTTCTCTGGCCTGCCCAGATCCCTCTGCTGGGCAGGATGACCACCTGCTGTCTCAGCCTCCCCCCAGCACCACACCACCCACCAGCTCGCTGGGGGTGTGCTCTGCATGGAGCTGACCCCGCGGTTTCACACGTGGGTGACAGTGGAGCAGAGCTGGTGGGTGATCTTTGCCTCTCATTGCAGGGCCAGTGCTGGGTGATGGTTGCTTTCTCAGCCTGCTGCCCTCCCTCTGCCTCAGCAGCCACAGATCTTGCATGTCCCTGAGCTGCCTGGCTGCCCTCCTCACCCCAGGGGTCTCCCAAGCTTTCCAGCCACCTACCCTGCCACACTGAGAGCATCTCCTGCAGATCCCATTGCGGCAAGCAGCCTGCCTTCTGCCAGACATCCGGCTCATGTCACAGCTGGCTTTCAAACAGCTTGTTCTGCACTCCCACTAGGGTCTGCATGTTTGCCTCATACCTTTAGCTAAGGCTGGGGTGGGCTCTTTTCCCATGGACAGAAGTATGACCACCCTGTGGGCCTGCAAAGCATCCCCTCTCCGCTTAGGCCACTGCTGAGTCTCCTGCTCTTCCTTATCCAGTTATCAGGGGTCAGTTTAACAGAATTACGGGCTCCCCTTATGTGCCTTCCTGATCTTGGGCTTTGGCTAGCTTTACTCCTCTTATTTTGGGAATTACTGGCCCATCTCTGCAAAAGCAGACTCCTCCTGTGAAAGCATACAGCAAGTGTGCGTGGATTTTGCAGAAAAATCTTTTATTCTGTGGATCTGCTGGCCATTGCTCCTGGGTCAGTCTCAGAATTGTCTATGTGAAGGCTCACCCCCTTTGAGATGTCACCTTCATTTTCATGCAGAGTCACGGTTTTCTGCTCCACAGAAAAATGCTTTGGTGTGGCTGCTATAATGATGGGCACTCTGGCCATGATCGTGGACATGGTACAAGGAAGGCTAGAGGTGCCTACAAGCTCGTACCTAAATGCCATAATTTTATTTTCCATGACAGTGCTGGTGACAGGCATGGGTTTTGGCAAAGCCAGTGCACTGGTTACTCTCATGGTCTCAAAGGGAGCTGTATCTGTCTGGGACTCCAACCTTGTCACCTCAGTTTGGTCTTCCAAGGAGCAGGGTTCTCCCCTACTGCTGAAGCCCCGATACAGGACAATACAGTGTAAAGCAAAAAAGAGCTTTCTAACATACTTGCATGTCCTGTTGGCAATATCTGTCATGAAGACAATGGTCTCACCAGGACAAAATATATTTTTCTCCAGGGAAATCCGAAGGATCACGGAGCCACGTCTGAAGCAGCAGAAATAAACTATATCTTTCCTAGCTTCCACCACCAGTGGGGCCTGCATGGAGAGGTTGAACAGAAAGGCAAAGTATGCTGAGTTCTTGTGCTGGATACGGGGTGATTCCCAAACACCACATGCATAAACTTCTAACACAACAGCTGAGGCTGCCCAACTGTCCCCACAAGCCACCATTAACCCAGAGGACAGTCTTTCTCGCTGCACTGAATGTGACACAGCTGAATTAGCACAGTCCTCCTGAGCATATGTGCAAAAAAATTCATGTGTGCACATGTAAACATTGTCACCTTTAGCTATCCATACCCAAATTTAGAAGGAGACCACAAAATTATTAGAATCATCATGTTCTGGACATCTTGATGACCTTTGACTGACTTTCCCAGTCTCGGTAGAGTTCGGTAAAAAAAGGCGCCTCCTATATAGTGATGTTTGTCCAAAGCTTAGACTCCAAAATAAGCAAATAACTTCGCTTATCCCTCATCCTGGATCTCAAAGTGCTCCCTACATGTCATTCTTCAAGTCTTACACTGCACCTTCTATGCTAGAAAATAGACATCTTGGTGCAAGCCCTAGGACAAAGATGGCAGAAGATACTGAAGTGTCATTTGAATGCTAAAAGGAGAAAACTCAGAGCTAAAAGTTCATGGACACTCAGTAGTAAGCTCTGGGTCAGAACAGGGTAGGTCCATGTGTCTCCAGCTCAGATAGCTTGTTTCCCTTACCATGACTTTCATGGGTCTTCTGTGGTCACCAGCAATTCCTTGCAGCAGTAAACATCTCTCCTCTTTAGCTAAGACAACTTGGCCACTGCAGCAAGTCCCTTGAACAAAGTAGGAGATGCAGCCAATTTTGCTGTTGAATGTGGAGGGAATACTTGGAGGAAAGTTGAAGTGGAAGTCAAAGGTGCGGACCCCAGGATCCAGCCATCCATCTGAAAGCCAAACAACACACTCTTATCAGAAGCCTTTTAAACATTTAGAATGTTTGTACCTTACACAAACCATGAGGTGTCTCCCAGAACCCAAGGTGTCCATACCACCTTGGATTGGTATTGCACCCAAAGTCCCATAAAAGGCAAGTTATGGGGTGGACTGTGTATCACCTCTGCAGGTCAGTTGCTGGATGTATGGACCCCTCACAGTTGGCAGACTTGAGAACTGCTAATCTGCCTCATTTTAACACAAGGTGAGCAACCTGCAGCTCTTCACAAACTCACAAATTGTTTAGGATTTTCACTTATCAAAATGTAATGCCACAGACTTTTAACTTTCCCAGTAAACACTGGGAAGTAAAGGGGTGCAATAACTTTCACTCCTCTTTTATCATTGTCTACAACACCTGTGTGTGTGATCTGAAACTTTTGTTTCACTTGTGCAAAAGACCCCTAGTTACAAAAAAGTAGTATTTGACACCTCCTCTGTGAAACTGAGAGAAAAAAATATTACGATCTATTCCTTCAGATGTCTGCCTTTATTTCTGTACCACTTCCTCTGAATCAAACTCAGTTTTGTGTGGGTGAAGTCTCACTGCCTGTAAGGAATGAAAGACTATCCCACCTGTGCAAGGATAAATTTGGCCTCTTCTGGCCAGGCAAGACCAGCTCTTGACTCTTTTCGTCATCCAAGACCTATTTCTTATAAACACATATATCTGCTGGCAGTTTATCATCCAGACTTAAGCTTTCCTTCCTCCTTGTATTTTGTGCCAAACTTTCACTTTGAACCCACAATATTAGAGGATGTGAAACTGCTAGAATTTTGTGCTGCTGACTACATCCGTTTGCAGATGAATTCGACGCTTCAAGTTTCAATAATCTAAACTGGATATTCTTGTTGGCAGAAGAGCCTGGATATTGTTTCCTCACAGCATGGGAGATTTAGCAGATGGCATAACAGCATTTTCAATCAATCAGAGTTGTAACTCTGAAGAAAAAAAAAATGCCTAAAACAATCTGAAAGGGAGGAAACTAAAATTCATCAGCCTCTTAGGTAACTGCAATATAAAAAAGTCATGCTATTTATTCTGACAGTTTGTAGAAATCTGATATTCCCAGGGCCTTATCTCACACAATGTTGTCTTCAAGTTAGTTTGGCTATGTTCTTGTTTCGGTGGAATAAAGGACTTTGAACTGTGAGCAGATCTGCAAGTTAACCTTGAAAGAAAAGTGTTCCCCTCCTGGAACGATCTGCAGTTGGACCCCAGTGTGAGTGGTCAGTTCTGCAGCCCCAGCATGGTGTGGGGATTTACTGAGAGGGTTCACATTTCTCCGTCCCTGCTGCGGGTATGGCCTGAGAGCCTGGCCCTGTATGCAGGGCTGAAGTAGGCCCCGTGGTGCAAAAAGGCTTGAGATACTTATTTCATTCTATATACAGCTTAAATCCCACTTTCTCTGGCCTGTTTTGCATCACTTCTAAAGAGACTTCTTTGAATTGTGCCCACTTGCTGAGCTGTGCTTTACTTTCTGAGGCCCTCAGGCTCAAAAGGACGGTGGCCTTCAACAATGTCCCTGAACTCACCCTGGAAGCCAAGGCCGACTTGCCTTCCCAGGCTTCCCATGGCTGCTGGGTGTGAGCCCTGTTGTACAGGAGCACCTGCCCTCTAAGTGCTTCCAGAAACCCTTTTTCCCCTGAAACCATGCAACAGAATTAATTACCCTGTAGAAAGTTTCCCAGCTGCCAAGAGGCACCCAGAGATACCGTGTGTCTTGGTGTTCAGCAGAACCTGGGAACTTCAGTCATGCAGGAAAATTTAAGTCAATTCTGGATAATTTATTGTTACCTAATTCATAAAGCCTTCCATCTTGTATTTCCCAGGAAGGGAGGAGGTAGCTGCAGCTGTGGGGAAAGTGCAAAGAGGCTGCTTATAGGAGAGACTTGAGGGGTGACCTTTATGTGAAGGACACAAAGGACTTTCCAGGGTAAAACTGATGGTGCGCAGCAGTGACTGAAGAGTTTCAAACTGCCTGTAGTCCCAGTCCTGTGAGCTCTTGCCTCTGGTTTGCTCCAACTGGGATCACAGAATCATAGAATGGTTTGGGTTGGAAGGGACCTTAAAGATCATCTAGTTCCAACCTCCCTGCCATGGGCAGGGACACCTCCCACTAGAGCAGGTTG
>JAOXNO010000001.1:32679350-32751712 GCA_028565335.1 Limnodromus scolopaceus
TGCACTCTGCTGCTAAAGGAATAGAGAAAAAGGCATTAGCAATGTCAATTGTAGCATACCACTTGGCTGCCTTTGACCCCAGTTCATATGCAGTTCTAGCATGTCTGGCACAGCAGCACACAGTGGGAGTGTGACTTCATTCAGGCCACGATAGTCTACTGTTAAACGCCAATCACCATCAGACTTTCGCACTGGCCATATGGGGCTGTTAAAGGGTGAGCGAGTCTTGCTGATTACTCCTTGGGTCTCTAACCAACAAATCAGGTTCTGAATGGGAATCAGAGAATCACGGTTAGTGCGATACTGTTGACGATGCACTATGGAAGTAGCAAGTGGTACCTGCTCTTCTTTAACCTTCAGTAATCCCACCACAATGGGTCTTGTCCCTGGTCACAACTTCCCACACTTCCTTGAGATTTCTTTCCAGGCTGATTTTCTTCTCTTATAAATCTGCTGGTAATCTTCTACCTACTGTTTAATCCAGCTGCTGGTTGTCTCAAGTGAAGTTCACCATTCCTCCTTTCCTTATGGTGTTATGGGTTTTGGACAACCTCCCTCCCAGAAGGCACAGTTTTGTGTATTGTATTCACACTCACCTCACTAGCAGTTTAGCGATTGTTACCTGGGCATGCTACCACAAAGGACCTGTGCAAACTCCCCCACAGCAAAATACTAGTGGTGGGTAGTAGATGTGGCTGATACTGCCCGCATAAGCAGTGGCCAGAAGACTACAGCAAGTGCCCTGAGGAGATCAGGGCAGGTGAGCAGCCACCACACCACCTCTCTGGGCAGCAAGGTCCTGCAGGTCTGGCTGAAGCCAGTGGGCTATTTTTCATTAATGCAGGATGAGTGGCAAGATTTTATTGTAATGTAGGAAGCTTTGGTGAACATGTCTAAAGGCAAGGGATTGAGATGAAATGCAGCCCACTTTGTCTCCTGAGCTCCTTTGTCATATCAGAGGAATTCCAGCTAGCTGGAGCTGCTGCATCTTGTTCCTAACATTAGGGAGAAAGACGTATTCCTTCCAAATAACATCCCAAAACACTGTAAGGCTGATCTGAGATAGACCTTAAATGCTGTTGGATACTTGGACCAAGTGTGTGTGCCATGCTTTGATCCACATAGATGTGGGAAAGGAAGGAAAATGATGCAGCGTGAGATATCAGAGAGACACCTTCAACCAGGGGAACAGGGATGAAGACGACAGCAAGGGCTGCAGCGAGAATCACATCTGCGGCTGATGCCAGCAGACATCTGTGAGCCACTTATGAGCTGTGAGCCCAGAGTGAAAGCACTGGCACCTGTTCTGCAGAATCCAGTTCCAGAAGCAATGTTCTCAGCTGCAGGTTGAGGATAAGGGCACATGCTGAGAAATGCTGAAAATTAACTGATCAAGACAACCAACAATTTAGGAAAGAAGTCACAGCAGCACGTTGAACTTTAAGAGTTTTGTCCTCCATACTAATAAGTCACTTGTTCCAAGGCTGTCAAGATTCTCCTTCACAGCCTCTGTACCCCATCCTTGCTTGCAGTGTTTTCAGGTGTTTCTTTTTTAAGGAAACAAAGCATTGAATTAACATGCTGACTGTAAACTGTCACTCAGTCTCGATTCTCGGGTGCTGCAACTCATTCTCTCAGCCTCTGCTTGCCCTGCCTTGTTAAAAAATAAACTCTTTGGGAAAGGAACTGTTCAATGCCCTGGATGTAGTGAGAAGGAACAGTTTCTCAACTGGGCACAGAATTACACATAACAAAAACATCCTTTTTCTTAGTTAAGCTTGACATTTTTCAGCAGTCATCGCCTTGTGCACAAGTTGTGTGGTTATGGGTGGAAAAAATACCTTATGTGATAAGCAGCTTATATGAGTGATGATATATCATCAAGCAAAAAATTATAATTACTGATAATATATGAACTGAATACTAGATTCCTGTGGCTTTGTGCTCAGGCACCGATTTATGCCTTACAAAAATAGCTTATAGCTATGATCTCCATGCTGCCATTACACCAAACCAATATTTCATCTCAATCTGTACATCCCCTGAGGATTTTAAGTGCAATCTGAGCATACAATTGGCCAGAAAAGGAGGAAGTATCACTTTTATGTCATGGTTTGTGCTCCTTCCTTAACTCCAAGTTCTGTCTTGAAGTTAGACCAACTGAAAACAAGTTGTGCAAATGTTTCTCTGCACTTTGTGATGTCTCTGACAAAATTATCTTTAAATTCCATTTCCAGAAGAACAGTACAGTATACTTTTAACAAAAGTAGGCTTCAAAAGGTGCAGAAGGGAAAATTATATTCTGGTTTTGCCTATGCTGATGTGTGGTGTCATCAATTTTGAGTTTTCAATTGGTATCAGCCAAAATGGAACCTTTCATCTGAACCAACTACACTTCAGAAGTTACAAATGAAAGGAAATTGGATCCATACCTCACTATATTTAGTTTTGCAAGCCAAAAGCTGTCATTTAATAAGCTCTATGCAGTCCCACTATGTTCTATAGCTTTGTCCAGGCATCAGGGAGGACTGTGTCATTGTTTGCTCCTCATTTCAGTTCTCTGAGACTCATGTGAATGTTGCCTTTGATTTGAGCCTCCTGGTTTCAATTTAAAATTTTTGAACCTGAAAACTCAAAGAGAAATGAAGGGCCAAGCGCTTGAACTTAGTGTTGCACTGTGGTAAAAACATGTTGCTGTAGGGTTGTGTCAATGAAGCCCCAGAGAAACCAAACTCAGCCCAGGAGCGGCCATTGTCATCCTGCATCTGCACAAGGACTGGCTTCCCCAAAGACCTCAAAGTCTGAAGGAACTGGATGTGGCAAAGCAGAGGGGACACCCAGGCTGAGCTTTTTGGGTTCACCATAGAACTTGGAACAGTTTGCACTTTAGGAGACTGTAATAGAAAAGCGTTGCACAGATCCCATTTGTATTCTGCTGCTTCCACCAGTTTAGAAAGGGCCTGCATTTGCACACAAATTCCCTTTGTGAGCTGAGCTGCCTCTGTAGCTCTCCTGAGGGTGACATGGAAAATGGAGTACCTGCATTTGAATTTTAAATTTCTTGCTTTACAGGGGAATTAGGCTATGCTGATAGTGCTTTAGATGCACTAACTGCTAGCGCTAGCTTTCTTGAAGCCAGCTTCACAACCATCTCATAGGCAGTGACATAGCTATGAAGAAGCTGTCATGGAGGACTCTTCATACACTCAGTTCCTGTTAATACAGAGGTTTTACAAGAGAGGATGAATCAGGCAAATGAATGCAGTTTCTTTTTGCCAAGCAGCGTCCCTCTATGGAAGAAATAATGCGTAATAAGCACTGTGAGTGGGATGGCCAACCAGAGCTAAATGGATAATTCTTACTTGGCATTCCCGTACAATGAGTGATTCACTTGGCAATCACAAGGTCCAATTATCTTTTAATACTCTTTTTTGGATGTGATTAAGATATATTGTGCATAGAAGTAGAAAATCAATGCTTTCACTAATAGTGTTTTTAATTTTATCAGTGAGTGTATTGCAAAACATAACTTTTTTTCAACTCTCTTCTAACTTAAAAGATTTTTTTTTTTATACCAATATTGGTATTGTCCCTAATCCTGGTATTAAAAATTACCTGTTATTTTAATGCATTCCATGATATCCACAGAGCAGAAAAGTACACTGTTTCTACTGCCAGTTGGTTCTCCACCAACTTGTTATGCAACAGATAGAAAGAGGTGTGTCATAGAGCCATACTGGGAAACGAATTTCATCAGAGGGCACGGAAGTGTAGTTGCCAGGTTTTTGTAAGCCAAAATCATGACACCTTTTTTTGTGAGGATCAGCATAAGTCTGTCTGACTGTAAATCCAGAGCATCTCCTTTATTCCTTGGCTAATCTCAGCATTTAGTGAGCACATGCAAAAGTGAAAACCACTTTAAGAATTTATAGCTGTACTTGGCAGTTGGGGGGTGTGGGGGTTAGGAAATACAGCAGAGACAGCAAGACTTTAAAGCTCTACCATGATAGATCTTACCTGGAGAAAGCACTGCAAAGCTGTCAATAGCAGCTTGTAAACAGTAGAGCTTGAAATAGGGAAAACATGTTTTTTCCCTGTCAGAATGGCACAAAGCCTTGGCTGAAGCCCTTGCCTGGCCTATCCATCTGCCTGATGTGAGAAATGAGATATTGATTTTTCTTATACCATACGATCAGAAACTTAGAGGAGCCACAAAGCGAGCAAACAACACACAGTTTATTAGACTCTAAGTGAGATGTTGGAAAACTTTTGCAAGACACATCTTTCTATTTACCAAATGCAATTTAATTCACATTATTAACCAAAGAAATATGGAACTCGCACTGCTAGATTTGCTACTGGTGAGAATTGATGCACCTAGGAACTGGCTTACATGCTGCAGCTTTCCATGATACAGATTATTTGTTCACTAAAAGGAAATAATTCTTTTGTTAAAAATAAGCTGTAAGTCTGTGATTTTTCAGAATCACCCCATTACATTAGAAACAGGGTTGCTGCTCATTTCAAGGAAATGTGTGCCCCTCCAAATCCATTCTCTATGCTTGAAATTATCAACTTAAGCACCCAGAATGATCTCTTATCTAGAAAACAGTACACAAGAGGAAATTATAGAGGAAAATTTCACATATTACAATTAAGAAACTGCTAGATAAAGTCAAGAGTACCTACGGGTACTTGCAAGAAGTTCAGATCTCAACATACAACAACTTAAGATATTTCATTCTTTCTGCTCAGTCACTCACCTACAAGAGCCGAAATAGAGAAGTCTGAGGATCCAGAAATGTTAGTGGGAATGAGAATGACATGGTGCTAGCTACCACAGCTGGCATCAGTAGCAAGTTTGTGTTATTTTATCCCTGCTAGAGAGACACAGTAGCTCAAAACTTTTTTAATAAACCAAAAAGTCCCAGAGGGCTTCAGTATCACATAGGAGGTCTTTTAATGATAGACCAGCACTCACATCCCAAGCACTTGTTCTGCTGACTGCCATTACTTTAAATAGCCACTCAACCTATCTGCATTTAAATGAGCAAGTGGATAAATAGGCCTATTTCAGTTTCAGAAAGTGTTACCAGTGGGACAGCCAAAACACCAGTGGGATGGCCACAGCAAAAGTCACAAGCCCACAAAACTTGTCCATCTCATGGGCTGCAGGCTAGGAGCAGCTTTGTTAGGAGAGGAGAGGAGAACTTGGTGTTGCTCCTGACAAGTAGCTTTCCACAGCATGTTTCAAAGCAAGCCAGGTCAGAAGTGGAAGTGTTCCTCTATATTCCCCCAGAAGTGAACAGAAACATAGAGTGAACCTGACTCCGTAATAATAATGACAGAAGATAAAACAAAAAAAACCCAAGTCCAGCAATTAATGTAAACAACCCTCATAACAACAGCATGAAAAACAAGCCAAATCATCTACACAGGTGTCTAATGTGAGAATAACTTACAAGAGAGAGGCCCAGCCCTGACAAGAACTAAGCTGAGGCTGTGGAGTGTGTGCTACCCTCTTTTCTGCACTCAGAAGTTTTCAGTCAGGGCTGTGTATCCCATCCTGGGGTCTGTGATGCCTTACCAGGGTCTGCAGGTCACTCCTGGGTACATCTTGTGAAGCCTCTGCCTTTTCATACTGGACCCCTAAGGTTCAGACCTGGCCTGTGCCCCATGAAGGCAGGTAGGGACTCCCCATGCCTGTACTGCCCTGGGCAGACCCACCCATCTTCATAAGGGTTTGCAGGTGGGTGTGGGGGCCCAGGTGCCTCTTCTTAGCTGGATTGCACAGTTAGGTTGTCTTCTGGAGGTAGATTCTCCAAAGCCCTTAAAGTGAGGATTTTCACAGGAAAAGGGGGATAGAGCTGCTTCTTTTTTTAAACCTGAAACACTGTGTTCAGAACAACTTGTTGCATCAATGAATAGCCCTTCCACTCTGTTTTGCTATTCAGGAGAATATAACTGTTTAGCTACAACCTGTTCTGCCCTAGAAAGCTTCACAGGACCTAGCACCCTTTTCATTCCACTCAACCATTTCCATTCTGCTTTAATTATTCATTACATCAACAAGGGGTACATAAGAATAACATCTCTGGCTAATTTTCTGTGCCATTCCTTGTCAATACAGAGTTTATAAAACTGACTTCCAAGAAGAGCTCTTTGCTCCAGAATTCCCAGTGGGATATAGCCACGATAACCCTGTGAGATACAATGAAAGTCCCTCTGAATCAGCAGTCTGTGGTGGTGTGCTTCCCCCTCTCCCTCCCTGCCTCCACGCAAGCCCTAACCATCAGTGGGAGTTGTGATGAGTTGCACCTGGACTTTGGGGGATGGCTGGCAACACAGCCAAACACTACCTGGAGTGGGGACTTGGGTATCTTATTCCCATGTCAATTTGACGATAGGTCAATTAACTTACTCTATAAATAGTGAACAGCTCAAGAACCTTTTGAGCTCTCCTCCATGGCAGTGGGATGCATCTGCTTCTCAAGGTTGAGAGATTCCTTGCCACAACATATTCTTGGTAAGTGACTAATAGTATGCTGAGCTTTGAAATCTTAGTTAAGTGATATAAAGCATTGATTGCACATATGTAATCCTTTAGACATAAACTGTTGATCAAGTCTGGGTCTAGGACTGGATCCAGCCACATCTGGACTCCTCTCTGAGAAGGAGTTTAGAAAGCAAGGGGGTTGGTTCTGAATCTTGTGACTCAAAGGGAGGGTCTCCCTGGTAGCTTTGTCTGAGCCTGTTGTCTACCCAGTAAATAACCAAGTGTACCCTGCTATTGAATCTCATGAAACACTGTTGCGTTCAATACCAACCTTGTTAAATCACTGTTTTATATTAATAAATATTTCACTACTTCCCTCTTACAAGTGAAGTTAGTCACTATGCCTGCGACACAAGCATCCAGCGTGCTCTGGATAGGGGATGGTAGGGAGGGTTGGGTTACATGACAAAAGCTGCATGCACAACCCCAAAGAACACCACAGCCTGGGGAACACCATCTGCCCCCCTGCTCTGCTCCTCCTGGGGCCCCACAGGAGCCACCAGCCCATGAAAGGCTCACCCCCACAGCCCTGAAGCCCCCTGGCAGGGTGGACCCCGATTCACCAGTGAGGGAGAGGGACCCTGCTTGCCCCAGGGCTTTCCCAGCCTCAAGTGCCAGGGGACACCCAGCACCAGGAGTCAGAGAGGAGGCTCTCAGGGTCACCCACAGACTGGGAGCACTGCATGGGGCATGGAAATCCCTGGGTGGTACAGGGAAGAACATTTGAGGACTGCATGGGACTTACTGTGGGATGTTTAAGGAAGGGAGGGATCACAGTAATTTGAGGAGGAACAAGTGTGGGAAAACAGAGGGAGAGGGGAGAAAAGGATCCAGTCCTGTGCAAACAGGTGCTGGTGCAGATGTCTGTCTGGCCATGCCTGTGTCTGACCAGTGTGGTTTGTCCCAGCTTCTCACCAAGCTTCATTTCCAGTAATTTTCCCAGCTGTGAGGCTTTTTGGGCTATGTGCATGTGTGTATGGGTGACACTGAGTGCCAGGGTGGACCAGTGGTGGGAGTACCCATACATGCATGGCCTTGGCCGGCACCAATCTGAAGCAGCTGGAAAGAGTGGCACATGGCCTGAGGGCCAATGGGTGATGTCTCTGGAAGTGGGGCATCTGGAGGCATGGTCCAGGGGTGGGGAGCTGTGGTGGGCTCCCCCTCTCAGGCTGATGGATTCAGCAAAACTCTAACAGGGAGGGCTGAGTCCAGCCCTTAATTCTAAGAGCTGAGCAAAGACATTTTCCGAGCACGTAGACTAGGTTAGACATAGCTGATGAGATGTTTGCTTTGCCTCCCACCAAGGCTTCAGCAGGAGCTAGGGGCTGAGCTGTTGAGCACCTTTAGTCCGACACAAGTTAAATCCAGCTTATTTTTCTGGGAGGTATGCATGTGTTTGTATGTGTCTCAGCTATACATCCAAACAGCATATTAAAAAATGTATCAGGACAGTACAGTTTCAAATGGACACTTCAAACAATGCAAAGAAAGCCAAATGCCTTATACACCCCATGCCTTGTGGTACGATGAAGGCAAACCAGGAAGATTTCTTGCTGTTTAGGGAGTCTGTATTACCCAGCAGGGTGTTGCCCATTTCTATTGATTTGTGATGCTGTTTTTTTCTCTTTGAGCTTTCAGATTCAGTCCTAGAAGTGTGTTTGTTCAACTAGGTTTGGGGTCATAAATAATTGAAATCCACTAAGAAGTGGTAGTTTTGGTTGGCTGATTTATATAGTGAGGAGAGTAAAGTGGTTGTGACCTTCTGGCTTTGTCTTTGACAAGCATATAATTGGGAGACAAGAAAGAGTCTCAAAAGCATGCCACTACATGGAAAGCAAGCCACTTTTGCCTATGAAGACATGAGGTTGTTCTTCTAAATTGCCTCTCATTCATGCAATGCATAGTCTATATATTCATCTTTTAGCAGCTCTATTGGCTTTTCCGGACATGCCGGATATTCCTCAGTGTCTTGTTTGGTGAGGTTTGGTTTTAGTGGTCAGACAATACGAAAGCAATGCAAGCTTAATGCACGAAATCATTGTGCATACAGTTTCAGCAACCTCAGTAGATAAATCCCAGGAACACAGAAAAACAAGAGCAGGGAAAGGAAAAGGGAGGAGGAAAAATGCTGAAGCTGAATTTTTGGTTTGTTTTTCTGTCCCACTAATGGCCCTCAAAGAAAGGGGAGAAGTCCTTCACACAGAAGTGAAGGGAGTAAGTTCTTTTGCTTTAGATGTGGTGCAGAATCAGCGCCCTTCTTGGTCACTTGTGCTGCCCATGTGAATTCACGCCCTCTGCGGGGTTCACTGGCTTTAATTCTTCCATGTCAATGTAAATCACTTGTGTGCAGAAAGGAAGGACCAGGTTCCTTACCTATCTGTTTTCACTGAAACATGAGAGGGAGTCTATTGTATCATAGTACAAGCCACTACAATGCTACTGTTTCTGCTCATCTGCATGGATCTAATGCTTTCAAACAGTTTATTATTCATAGAAACAATTTTAGATCTAGTGTAAAATGTGTTGTTCTTTTTGAAAAATCAAACCACAGTATATTAAGCATGAATTGTATGGAATTTTTTATATTGTTAGCTCTTGATGCATACGAGGAAATGGACTTTACAGCAGTCCTTGCAGCCCTTAGTGTCAATTTTTTATTAATGTTTCCCTTGTAATTCTGTATTTGCTTCTAGTGTAGATGGGAAATAAAATGGGACCTCTCCAGTGACTAATATGACATTTTTGAATTTTCATGGATGTTAACAAAAGACTATGTGGTCCAGTGAATAAAAGCTACTTAGTAAGTTAAAAATGACACTGAGATTATATCCCATGTGGGTAATATATATTTTTTTTATTAAAAATCATTCATTAAATGCTTGTTATTTTCCTGGAAGATAATATTTCCAAAAAGATTTAGCAGTCCATAAATGAAATGGGCAAGTTCATGATCAGCTGTCATTCTGTTATTTGACAAGCTCTAAATCTGTGTGGGTTATGAGTGCTGACAACCTGTTACCTCTGAGCCCTTGGTCTCTAGCATTCAGCTTTCTGTCTCCTAAGAAACACTTGATAAAGGATGTTTGAAAGTCCAAACCACAGGGTTTGGGGGGCTTGTTGATGGTGGATCCTTCCTCTCACCTACCCCATGCCTTGCTGTAACTGTATATCCAGGAATGCAAGTGTCCTGGGCAAAAAAGGGACTGAGCTAAAGACAGCATGGCTAGGATCAAGGCTATGGCACTCAGCTAGGAGCATAGATGGCTTTTTTAATAAGGTTAAAAGGGAAGCATAGGGAAAAGGTGGGGATAGGACCAGAAAGGTGCAGGGGGTAATGGCTGGGCACTTAGTTCCTGGTCAAGTGAAGAAGGAAGCAGAGAAGGGTCCTGCCCTCCAGGGTCCTGCATCCCAGAAGAGCACTGAGACGTGCCACTGCAACACAACTCGGCTGAGTACAGCGATTATTTAGGCAAGTAATTCTAGCTTGTCCCAAGGAACTCTTGAGATCAAGCTTTTGACTGATCCATTACTCCTCTCTGAAAATTTACAGTGCTGAAGCAAACATTTTACCAAAAAAAATATCTAGTTCTGTTCATTTCTTCAGGCTAAATATTTTCTGATATATAACTCACAAATTCAGGCCGTGATAAATGACGTTCTTTAAAGGTAGGCTTTGGTTTTACGTGTTATGTCATTGTCCCATATCGAAAACATTGCTAGTTCTAACAATACACATTATCCAGTGAGCTTCTATATCTATTTTCGTTAAATACATTGAAAAAATGTTTGTTGCTTTAATGAAATACATATGTAAAACTATAGCATAGGCCAAGTATGAAAGAAATACAGATTTGAGGAACTGCTACTGTGCAGAATTAAAGGTGAAAGTGATTAAGAAGAAATTGTATTCAGAGTTAAAAAGCAGTTTTGTCCCAGAATAAATATAAATTAGCTTTCTGCTGCTCCAGGGTTTTTGATTTTTTTCTGGGTTTGAAGCTATTATTCTGACCATAAAGGAGAGAGGGAAATTATATGCAGTTGTACAAATAGGATCAAAAATTTGTTCCGTTTGAACTTTAGCCTATGAACTAAATAGGATGTGGATTAGCTCAGGCTGCAAATCTGAGCAGAGTTAGGAAATGTCAGCTATGTTAATG
Organism: Limnodromus scolopaceus; assembly: GCA_028565335.1. Lineage (NCBI taxonomy): Eukaryota > Metazoa > Chordata > Aves > Charadriiformes > Scolopacidae > Limnodromus > Limnodromus scolopaceus. The sequence continues at coordinate 32,690,064 of JAOXNO010000001.1, forward strand.
AGCAAGCAGACATTTATCAGGCAACCACTGTGAAAGTAATCTTCTTGCTAAGCCATTGAAGGTACGCCAACAGGTTGCATCTGTAATTGGGGGCACCAAGGCGCACAATTGCACGGAGCGGACCCCTCTTTTCACAGCCGTGGTGTTTCAGTCACATGTCTGCAAGTCTTTCCAGTTCTTTGTGTCTGTAATTTTTTGCATCGCTGCCCCTAATTGTGCGCCCTTTGAAAAGCTGCCCTATGTTGAATGGATCCTTTCCTTTGCAACACTTCAAGGGACACAGCCAGGACCTTCCTGGCATTACCAACCCCCAGCTTCCCCTCAGAAACCAGAGTAGCTTTAAAACAGATATGACTTCTTTTCTTGTTTGCCTTGGACGAGCAAAATAGATTGACTTTATTTCTAGTCTACATAATTTTCAGATTTATATATATATTTATAGCGTCTTTAAACTTCATACCTATGGAGAAAGTGATGGAAAACCATGTCTGTACCATGTCAGATACGATGTGTAAGTGCTCCAACCCTACCAAAACCATGGGCCTAACTGAGGTTAATAGCCGTCTTTCATTTAGCATGTACATAAATAGTTCCTAAGATGAGAGGAAGATCTCTGCTGACTTCCCTGGACCTTGCATCTACTCCCTGATGTCTGTTTGATGTCTCCTCAGCTGGAGGTCATCTGCCCTCAAGACAGAGAGCTAACAGTTGGCAGCCTCTTTGCCAGCTGTCCTACTGCTCTCCTGTCACGGAGACCTGGCAGTTCTTTCAAAACTTTTAACCTGCATTTAACCTGAACCGGTACTAAGGGTCTGGCTAGACAGCCACAAGCAGTGGCAGTGATATGGGTCAACCACCTCCTGAAGACCTTCAGCCACAGCTCAGTAGCTGTCATGTGCCTGCTTCTCACGCACTGTAAGGAGAGCTACAGAGGAGTCAGCTGTACCACAGCAGAGAGGAGGTGACAGCAGCATCCCTAAACTGCTCCTCCATCATCATCTGACCATGTGTTCAGGTACCTTTAACCAGCTGTGCAACGTGCCTGAAGCTCAGCACCAGAAGTTTTTCTGTCCAGGACACTTTTTCATCCTGAGGAAGCTTTTTCACAGCTGACCAATATCTGCATGATTCAGTTGGTGCCTTCTCAGGATTTTCTGGTGTAGAGTCGTACAGCACTCAGTAAATACACTATAAATTCACATCTAAACTTCCCTCTGATCTTGCTCTCACTAAACCTGGGGAAAAATTTATTACCTATTTCACTTGAAACCATTCTGTATATTTATTTTTGTACATGAAAAGCATTTTGGTTAGAGTGAAATCTCTGCTTCTCTATATTGTTACAAATGTCCATGTGTCTCAAGTTTTGATTCACTCCATGCAGGCAGTGGCTGCAGTTGACCTTGTACTGATTGATTGTTCAGAAATCCAGGTTTATACTTATAAACTAGATTAATGCAAAACTGCTGGAACACAGCTGAAGAATGAAATAAAACACAGAAACTCTTTCAAATACTAAATCAAACATGAGTTTGCCTTCGCTACTATGTGTACTGGGCCGAATTCAGCTCTCTGTAGGATTTGCTTCTGCTGACCAGGTATACACAAGGATATATTTCATATATGAACTTTAAACACTAATAGCTCAAGAAAGCCAAATGTAACAGCTGAGAAGCTTTATGTGCAAATGGATATTACCCACAAGAAGCAATTTAAATACACAAAGCATGCAAAAATCATTTGAAAGCTACACAAATGATGAAAGCCTGCTACATAAGAAATAAAAAGATCACTTAAATGGGCTGTATAAATGTCTGAATATGTATAGCTTTGCTGGGAATTGATGGAGTATTTTAAATCTTGTTGTAAGGTGATTCAAGAATTTAGACCTGTGAATGTGGGGGTGCAAACTGGCCTTCTGGGCTGCCGATTTTGGAAGCTGCTTTTGGATCTTTGGTTTGCTTTAATCATCATTCAGAAGAAAAACAAAAATAATTAGGATTTCATCAGCTGCTTTCTCAGTCTCATTCAAGCCCCAGAGCAATAGGAAATACAGATGAGACTGAACTGTGAAAACTGGGACTAAAGTAAGAATTTGACTCCAAATTGATCCAAATTCAGTTATTCTAATTTTATCACTTCTTAGGAACATACGAAATGCACAGTGGGAATGTATATGTTTTAGTCTTTGTAAAGGGGTGGGTAACACTGGCTGAAACCTCTAATGCAACACGCGTGATCTCTAGCCCAAGGAGCGATAAATTCTATGTAAGAAAGTTGGAAGACACGGTAAAATAAGATGCTCTGTTGTGGGAATCGTCAGTGCCATGCTGAGACAGGCCAGCACTGGAAGTGGTATTAATGCCCATAGAGGAGACATGGGCATTAAAGGATGTGCATGACGGGCAGCACGTCCTTTTCTGAATAAAATACCAAGTAAGGGGTAATGTAGTTACAAAACCCAGAAAGTTGCCCTTTCCCCATTCTATTTCCAGCTAGAGGAAGCAAACCCCATGATTTTGTGGTGGAGTTAATTTGCTGTGATGGGGTGCTGAGGCTGGAGGGCACGTGATGCCTGGAGCAGGCAGGAATGGGGTCTAGGTGCGATGTGTGTTTCTGCTGAGTTGTGCTGGTTTTGGTGGGATTACAGGCACTGTGGGTTGCATCCCTCTTGTCTTTGAAGGCAGCAGCAGTTAAACAGCCTCTCAAGTTTACCAAGTGAGGAAAGTGAATTATTTCTTCCTCACGTGCTGTGTTCTTCACAGAAGCATCAGGGGCCATCAAGCATAATTATTACCCAATGGAAACTTAAAAAGGCAAAACAGACTAATTAAAAAAAAGATCATTTAAGCAGTATCAGTATTACCCCCTCAGCTTGCCACCAGCAATGTGTGCAAGGCCAAATTTTCACATCACCTGCATTAGCTGGTCTTTGACATCCATTTGTCACTAGCCTGACCTGGCTGGGCAGGGGAAGATGGGCTGTCCAGTCTGGGCCATGCAGGCACCAGCTGCAAAGCAGCATCCACAGGCATCTCCCCAAAAATGTCCTGCAGAAGGAAAGCTGGCCATGGGAGGGGGTTCGCTCTCAGTTGACCGGGGTAACTTTTACAGAGCCACATGATCACAAAACACCAAAGCAGTGAGAGGACTGCACTTTGCGGGGTGTTTGTGAGCACCTACATTTTGTCCACAACCAGTGTCAATGAAGCAAATACAGGACTTTTGCCTTGGAAAGCAAATAAAGGGCCTGTTTTTTTCTTGCCTCTTCTCAGGGAGAAGTATTTTTCAGACAACAAGAACATTTTGTTCCTGACTTGACGGCAGACTTTAGCTTTCCTGGGCTGTGAGTGCATGTGTTGGGGTGATACAGGATCTCCTGGGAGAGTCCCAGTCCTACCCCTGCATCCCTCTGCATTGACAGACCACTTCACCTGAAAAATCCATGTACTGCAACCAAAAGGGGAACTAATCATGACTTGCAAAATTGCAAGAGGAGACAATTTGAGCTGGGTCATTCTGGTCACAGCTTATGTAAGACCCAACTACACAGAGCTAATAGCAAAACTGCAAATAGACACCTTTAGCTAGGGTGCTGGTCCCCCACCCACCAGACTGGTGCCTGCAGCTTGCCTGGTTTTGACGTGGGCCAGTCCTTGGGGAAAAAACTGTTTACATTGTGATACTCCTAAGCAATTTTCACATTTTTACTAAATTTGCTAAGAAAAATGAACAGCAAAGGCCTGTCTGGTCAGATAAAATATTCAAAAGCAGCATCAGCTGGAGCTTTTTATAAGAAAGTAGGGTAATGATGCAAAAGGCTGCATCCCTCTTCTTGTTCTGATCAGGGGTCATTAAAAGCAGGGGGAGGACTGGGGAAGCATCGGTGGGATTGCTGGTTGTTTTTCTGTTTTGTTCCCCTCTCCCTTCAATGAAATTGTCCCCCTTCCCCACCACGAAATTGCACTTGAGCCAGGACTTTGTTGAGATGTCTGTTTAGATGGATGCTTTAGCTGTGGTGATGCAGTTCTACTTATTTTGGTTTTCAAATATGACTCAGTCCTAAAATAAGCCCTTAAACAATTTAATTTTACAGTGCCAAGCAATACTGCTGAGACATAAATGACACCCTGGGAGTTACATTTGAAGTCTAAAATGGTAAAATGAGATTACTGATAAAAAAAGAGTTTAAGATGAAGCATGGTAATTGAGTTTGGCTCTCTTATAGACAAAATATTATGTGATCAATAGATTATTATCATTTGTAGTAGTTAAAGTCTCATGTTATAGAAATAATCTATGAACAGATTAGTAGAATACAAGGTTGCAAATATCCTGTTACAGTAAACAATGCCTATTTGGCACTTTACAGACTGTGTAAACTCTGGCAAAAAGAAAGTACTGATTAGTGCAGACCTAGATGAGTAATTGATTTTAACAATTGATTTTTTTTTATTTTTATCATTTTGCATTAGCACCATACTGACAAAAACAAAAAAGTGAAATACACTGACATGCTAGTGGCCATTCACGTGGCTGATGAACAGCTAGGGCAGAGGGCTCTGAGATGCGGGGCTTGCAATACCATCTTTTTCTTTTCAGGCCCTCTCTAAAACGTTGCTTCTTACTCAGAAATCCAGTGGTACGCTTTGTCTTTTCTCCCAAGACAGAAATTTGGCCACTCTGCAACAAGAAGTTTTACATTTTTAATTAGAAATTAAAACAGCAACAGAAGAGATGTCCGGGATTGGGACTTGGCGAACACGGCTGTGACTTGAGCAGAAGATGCGACTGTAGAGGGCTTTACTGATGCCCTGCAGAAGAGATGCTTCTCCACAGGTCACTCACTCAGGAGATGCCACAGCTGCTCTGGCCTTCTTACTCGGATTTTCCTTTTATAGTTGGGAACAGCTATCTGGTGATTTTTAACTTAAATTATTAACTGGTTTGGGGACAAGTTAAACTGCGTTTGTCTGTAAGTAAGTTTCACCATTAAAAAATAACGAGCTGAGCCCTACTTTAAAGCTGCTGCTATTTTTATCTGAGAAATCAAGGGAGTCCCTGCCTGTTGAGAGGCCACGTGAGCTGAGCACCATCACCGTGCTGTAGCGGGAGTCTTCTCCACTTTGGAGGAGACCCACAAGTGCTGTCTGGTCTGTGCATCCTGCCCCGCAGCAAGGCACGTCCCCACAGCAGGGACGCAGGCGATCCGTTCGAGGTCAGACTCGCCATGTCCATGGAGGAGGAGATGCCACCCTGTACACACCCTGCATTTGAAGTCAGCAGGACCCCAGCTCTGGGCTCTGTGGCTCACGAGGTTGTGCTTCTCTGAGGTGTCCCAGGGCGAATCTGCTGTCGCCCAACGCAAGACCCTACGCTGGCACTGAAGGAGGGCAGTTCTACAGCACTCCCTGTATAAATATCCACTTCTAGTCATCCTAGAAATAAAAAACAATGGCTAGCATTTCAGCTATGACTTAATGACCGTATTTCCCCAGGTGTGCTGTTACAGGTGGAGCTCTCGCAGAAGGCAAAGACGTGCTTCGCCAGGAGGAGGACGGAGGCAGCCAGCCCCCTGCTCTTGCCCAGGGTAAATCTGTGAGTACCAGAAAGGTGCAGCCGCACAGTTGGCTCCCTTTTCAACAATTTACAACACTGCTGCTTTTTGTCAACTTGTTTCACCATAGCCCTGAATTCAGCATTGTAACTGAAGACATCTCTGCCTTTATATCTGTAGGCCTATTAACTCGGGGCAATTACTCTGTAGAGGGGTGACAATTCCTTTCTGGAAGTTATTGAATTCTGGTACTGCAAACACTGCAAACAGTGCATCAATAATGAAAGGCCAGTAAGAGAGCACAACGTACCTGCATCATTCAGGAATATAATTTTTTTTTATGGACTATATCGTCTGACAGATAATTTAGGCCTGGAAATTAGACATCAATTTTAATAATATTTAAATTTACTTTTCAAGAAAAATTAAAAACATGAACTACTAATTACTGGCTTGACTGAACAGGAGGGAGATGGGGAGGAGGGGGTGAAAAGGAATGACAATGAGGGTCACCGAGATGTCTCATTGGAGTTTGCTGACCTTTAGAAGAACTCCCAAATGATTAGTAACCTTGAACATTGATAAATTAGATAATATTCACTCAAGCCATTCTCATTTTTTATTTAGCAGAGAATTCCACCTTTGTTCAGCAGTATGAATTCTGCTCTTTACATACATGTAGCGTTGACTGTCTCTCCAATGATTTGATTCAAGGTTTAGCTATTATGTTACATCTGAATTCTTGGCTTTTTAGAATGGTTCTTAGTGTATTGCACTCTGCTTCACAAACCTACAATAGCAGAAAGGTCCTACAACGCCAAGGTCAGGGTAGGCAACAAAAGGAAAGAAGCTCTTGTTTTCCATCTATACACCATTTTAGTTTTGATTAAAAGCTGGCATTAAACACCAGTCTTACTCTGCCTTCAAGGAAGGATTGAGAAAAAAAATTTGAGATAATTTTCTTTCCTGTTCTCATATCTGTTATAGGTCTAAACCTGATGTTGGTGGATGCACTGTACCAGATTAAGGGCAGAGACACCTACCTCACCCATAATTTATCTATCCATGGACCCAAAATAGGGATGCTTACAGCTATTCTGTGGATATCTGCCCTTTTCTCTACCAGCTCCACTGCTTTCCTTCAGAGCTTTCTGCCCCTGAATGAGGATTCTGCCCCTGAAAAACATTAGCTCTTCTAAAAAAAAGAAGTCTGTTCTTCATGCATTTCCTATGTTTATCTTATACCTATTCTCGAATGAAATTGAAATGCAATTCTTCAATGGTAACACCCTGTGCTAAACTTTCTCTCAGGAACAGGCATGCAGCTGCCACTAAAATCCACTGGAGATGTGCCTTTGCATCCGAGGTGAAAATATGACCTCCTGACAATTACTAGTAGGCAAGAAAACACTCTACTGACAGCAGCTTCTTTATTTAAGGAGCTAACACTCTTCTTTAAAAACTTCAATTGCAGCTTGCCAGGAACTGGACAATACAGTAAAGCCCTTGAGTACCTGTTATTTATGGACTAGGTAAGGAAAAGGCTTATTTGGTCTGAGAATCTTCATAGCTTTAATGGTTCAATGTAGACTATCAATTTGGGGCTTTTTGCTTTTTTTTTTTTTTTTTCAGATTTTTAGCATCTTGGGTTTGTTTCTATTATTTGCATTCAGTGGCCTAGAATCTCTTGTATTCCCTGCTCCAAAACCACCCAGTTCTCAACAGACACCAGGGTTCAAGGGAATACCTACCAGATACATGCATGCATGGCATTCCTTTGATTTCCTGCTGTACTTGAAACACTGTGAAGCAGCACCTGTTTGCAGGAAAATAATTCTGTTTTGTAAAAAATATATACATGGACTTCCCTTGCAACTTAATAATACACAGAATATTCTTCCATTAGTATTAGTAATACTAATGGAAGTTTTGCCTGTCCAGGTTGCGTGACAACCTGCTGAACTGGTAAGAGAGATGCTGAAGAGAAGCAAGGCACTTTGAAAAGAACATGACTGCTGAAGCAGTATTTAAAGGATGCTGTCATCTTGGGCAGTTCTTCATCTCCTGTTGTGCCCCCACTGTTTGTGATGCATTCCTTACAAATTCATCCTTTTTGTAAGTGCTGATTTATTCTCTATTTTTCTCCCAGAATAACATCGCTTTGGTCACCTATTTATTGTCCCAACAGTACAGTACTGAAAACAGGGCTTCCATATTGAGGTGATCCTCATGCATTAAGATACTTTACACAAACAACTGAAACAGCTGTGGAGCTTACAGAAAGACAAACAAACCCGGGGCAGCTGGAGAGAGGAGGAATCTGGAGGAGATCCCCTGTAAATCTGAACAGATGCAAGTCACACACAAGTGGTCTGTACCCGCTCTGGGTGACAGCATCCCGCTGGCAACGCAGGGTCGGATCTTTAGGCACGTGAATTTTCTCTTCAACCTACTGTAATGACTCAGATGTATGAAGTTATTTATGCATTCCCAGAAGAATAACAGAGACAGGACATGAGATGCATAAGGCTGTGCTGGGAAGAAGCTCCCATATGTAGAGGAGCCAGACCGGCAATGCCCCAGCTGTACTGCCCAGCAAAGAAGGGACAGTAACAACATGCATGGAAATGACATCTCTGGAAAAAAAAAAAAAAGAAAAAAGAAGGCACGAACAAAAACGTAAGGTAAGAGAAATATTTATTTAAATTTGCACAATAACGAGCTTATACTGAACAAATTCAATCAAGAAATAATAGTAAGTGCAGTAAAACAAGGAAATATTGATGACTTTTCCCGTCAGAAAACATTAAGAAGCCATGCCTGTGCATCACGGGTTTTCTTTTTTGGCTTTTTTTTTTTTTTTTAGTTTTTTTTTTGTTTTGTTTTTACAATAACTTCTTTTTTTTTTTTTTTCAGCGCACATACTGTACATATCACATCTTAGCTTCTAGGTTCTTTATTCCTGAAGGCTTCATCCTTTTACTCAAATGTCTGCTAAATTCTGCAGTGAGCAATCAAACACATTGTGCAGATCCAAATATGCTTAGGTAAAAATCTCTGCATCTGGTCAAGTGTTGGACTCTCAAAGCTTCGGAAGACCCTGTAAGAGCTCCTAGTTGATTTTGGATCTTGACATTGTTATGTACAGCATTACAATGTGTCACTTCATACTAAACTAATATTCTGCATAATGATGTCAGACAGACAAATAGCCAGAAGATTTGGGCCTGGCCTCATACAAAAGTTTACACATCTGAGCTTATCTCAAGTCCCATAAATTTCACTCTGATTCAGATAACTGAGTTCTCACATATCTGCACTTTAAATGGACAAAACCAATCTAATTTTAGTTTTAATTTTGTACAATTTTTGGTCTAAAGGTCTTTTTTTTGTGAAGGAAAATTCTTTAACCAGAAACTGCTTGTGAGAGGTGGTTGTTGGTGTCACAGCTCCTGAAGGCACTGTGGGTCCACTGAGCAACAAATGTGGCCATTCTAAAGAAAGTAAAAACAGAAAGAAGAATTGAAACGATTAGCATTTTGTACAAACTCAGTCAGTTTAACAAGCTCAGCCATTTGCAAACACCCTTCAGATTTTAATGTACAGATTTGTAAAATACATCTACAGATTTTGTTCGGATTCTATGACACTGTCATCATGTCCTTCCCTTGCCCAAGGGAATGGGCTACTATGATTCCTCTAATTGCTTGGTTTGCTGTGATCTGTACCCCAGAGGTACAACAGTCACACTGAAAGAAGCTGGGATCAGTGGAAGAAACGCTCCTGACATAAAGGTATCAGGCATCTGCTGAGGCACACAAAGCTGCTGAGCAAGACAGGACACTTGGGAGTTTCATTTACATCAGGCAGAAGGGATTCTGGGTTTTGTTTCGCCCTGAATCTTGAAAGTTAATACATCCTGGCTGTAACACCAGCAAACATTAATCCATAAAGTCTTTCCTGATAGTCCAGAGGTTGTTCTGAGAATATTATCAATTAAGGGAACAGACTGGCTATGGACATGATTAAAGTACTGGAGAAATTGTTTACTGCATCTCCTCTACTTCTTTTCTTAAGTCCAATTCTTACAATGCAAATAAAAGGCATGTATTATTTTGAAATTACTCCAAATGCGTTCATTTGACTAAACTGCGAGGACTGATTAGAGACCAACATCTGAACATTCAAACATTCTCTTTCACTTATGTTACAGGAGGTTAGACAATCCTACTGTCCAACTTCTTTACTTGTGATTTGGAATGGTTTTGTGGCTAAGTCACCTCTAGCTGATGCCTAGGTTTCTGAATTCTTAAAGGATTTGTGTAAATCTGTTTTGCTATAGCTTGCTTAAAGAGGCTTAGACTGGATCTTTGACCTTCTGTGTGATGCTCTGCAATAGAAGAGTGGGGTGACACAGGATGAATGAGACATAGAACGATACAAATTGGACACAGCATTAACCTGATCTGTAGGGAGCAGGCTGCTTGCATGCAGAGCTACAATATTAAAATGCTGCCAATACAAGCAGACAGTGTATTTCAAAAAGAAAATTGTTCTGTGATGAGAAATGAGTAAAATTTGGCTTGCTGAGGGACAAAGTGGTACATCTTCACTGCCAAGCAGCTTCTCACCTAAGCCACATTAAACCTATGTGGTTTGGTAGAGTATGTATGTGTCTTAATCTTACATCAGTTCACAATGCAGCAATGGATTTTATCAGTCTGTGTATGTATTTACACTGAATACAAATTAGCCAATGTTTAAGGTTCAGTCTCTGCCTAAGAGAAAAGGGCAGATGGGAGCAGCACACAGGTGGCCATCAGAAGAACTGATACATGGCTTCTGCGTTGCCACTGATTAGCAGGACAACAATGAGAACACATTTCCCATCGCTGAATCTCAAAAGAGCTTTAGAGAACAATCACAAACAAATATTTGTTTTACAGATGAGGAAACCATCTGAGGCACATGAACCTCAGCAACTTGCCCAAGGAAAAAATAACTTCTAGCAGTGGAACTGGTGTATGCCACCAGCTACGGACCCCTAAAATATGGCTTTCTGCTTGTAAGCCTGTTTCAACATCCTTTGGGCAGCAGCTGGCTTTCTAACCATTAGCCACTCTGTCAGATCACATAATTTTCTTCTAACCACTGACCCCTTCTGACATCAAGACAAATGCCAACCACTTCCCTCCTAAAAGAACTATGCCTCTGTAACAGCAACTGCTGTTGCACACAGTATTGCGTCAGGCGAAGTGGAGGAAGAAGGTGGTGCTTGACAGCTTCTGCTACATGAACAGTTACTCCCCATCTCTCTCAGGCCAGGTGGAGACGTTGAAGTTAGATTATTTTTTATGAGTGCCTTTTCAAAGCAGTTAATTGAACCATATACTAGAGTTTGGGAAATATCTTCCTTGGGAAGGACATAGAATAAAGAGCAAAATCAACTGTGAATTTTAGTAATAATTAAAGATGTCTGCATGAATCCTGCTGCCTCTATTTCCTTGGCTACTATGGAAACACTTTGTCATTCTTCAGCATTGGAAAATACAATTCACCTTACAGCCTTCTTTTGAATGGAAAGACTTCTTTTAACCTCCTTTTCTTTTGCATCTTTAAAAAGAGATGCCAGCATTCACATAAGCCCATAACCATTAGTTTTTCTACTCAAGACAATGAATTAATTCCTTTAGACTACAGAAACTAGTAAATGTTCTAAGCATTATGTTGATTCTACAAATTTTAAAGCAAGAAAAATATATATGTATATAGTTAGTCTGTTTATTCTCAAAACAATCACTATTTTCAGAAAGCAATTCAATCACTTCTGATAACCTTATAGTATAGAACATCATAGAACAGATTTCTTGTGTGGTCTCATCTTACATATACATTCATTACTGTATATGTTTCCAAGCTAGCATGGAGCTGTATCGTAAGAACTGTGATCAAACTTGAATGGAGCTATCCTGGCAGAAAAGCCAAGCCCGTTACTGTGTCCACAGCACACTGCAGCATGGGCTGCTGTCCTGCTTCTGACCTGCTAGCACATTAAACTATCCTTCCAGGACATGCAAGAGTGAAGTTAACAAAGTCAAACACTTACTGTAATCTCCGCTGCTTTAAAACAAGTGTAGACACCAACTACCCACTGACTGGACTGAGCACATTAATATTTATATGCCACAGAACAAGCTGGGAAAGAGGCTTCTCAGCTGAATTTTTATATTCTTTACCTTGCACTGGCAGAGGGTGCACTCCGTGCCGTGCTTAATCCAAGAAGATCCAGTGAAGCGAACGACGTTGGTTTCATCCAGGCAGGTTTTAGTGATGTCGTTGCGAATGGTGTCCGCTTGGCAGGGGTCAGTGACACAGCGTGGGCAGCACTCGTTCTCAGGCAGGACGCTGAATTCACAATCCACCTCTGGGCACGGCAAGGGCCAGCAGTCAACTTCACCTTGCTGTTTACAAATATTACGAGTACAAGAGATTATTAGCTCTTACTTCATTTCATTACCCATTCTTCTGACACAGTTTCTGAACTGGCTAATTTCATCCATCTGGTCCTATTCACAAGCCAGTGCAGAGAACACTGATATTCATTGCCTGTGGGAAACACAACACTTGGGTGCTTTTTCTGCATGCTATTCAGGAAGTGTACAAGTTTTAACTTATTTCAACACACTCTGCATCAAGTTGCAGCTGAAAACTTTCCATAAACGTCATACAATACAGAATACGGATCTGTCCTTGTGAAGTTCTACTCCTGCAAGTGACAGAAGCCATAACAGGGCTGTACTGCAAAAATGCTTCAAAATCTCCTGTTTCACCTAGTTCTTACCTTCCTTTGGACTGGGATCAGAATAATTGAATTTCCAAACTTAATCACACTTTCTGCATGATGGATTCAGTACAGGCAGGGTATGAAAAGGCCAAGGGAGAGACTTGCACTGGGCCAGAATATTGGTAGGGGAAGTTACTGTGTGCCTGTACACAAATCTAAAGATGTCTAATTATTCACATCAGTTCCTAGAATTTGGGGTCAGCTTCCCTTCAACTGTGGGTGGACAAGGGCAAAAGTTTCATATCTATTGGTCTTTTCAAAGGAAAAACTTCACAGAAGTCATTAACACGTTACTTTTGGAGCAGGTCCATCTCTGACCTCCAATTTACTCAGCTGATTTGAGACACGGATTAAGTAGTCTGGATTTAAGGGGGGGCAAAGAGAACACTGTTTGGTCCTATGAAAGAAGTTTATTCACAAAATCTGTATCTAAGGCTTTTAGAATGATGAGTTCAATATCTTCAGAGAAAAAGTGGAAAAAAATTCCCAGGGATTTGCCATAGCTCCTAATTTACCCCTCTTGTGGCAGAAAGTATTGTGAAATTACTTGTTTACAAAACTTTCTGCTGGCTCAATTTTCCTCTTTTTGAATCACATGATGGTAAGAATGAAAGCAATCTTAAAACCAGTCACTGATCTTGATATTTCAAATATTTTCTGTAGTGATGGACAATACAAGGAGTAGACAATTTGTTGTCACCCAAAAAAAAAGCCCTGACAACTGAAAGAAAGCAGGCTTTAGTTACAGAAGTAGCATCTTGAAAAGGAAAGAAACATCTATTGAGATCCCAAACTATATGTTGGTTTGGTTTGGTTTTAAGACATTTAATGAAGCACCTGGGAATATATTTCACTGGATTTTAGCAGCAGTAACACTGAAAGTACGATGTCTACAGAAATTGGTTTCTGGCTGTTATTCATGATACTCTGACAAGGGAAAGCTGCTAGATGGACTAGGCTTTACATTTGGAGATAACCTGTGATAAAAGCTAGTTGTTTTTGTCTTGGGATTTTTTCTGTCATGGAAACTTCTTGAGCAGTATTATGCAGAATAGTTTTTGCTCAGAGTCTGAAACACATACGTGGAAAAAGATCACAAGCTTTAAAAGATTTCTTTTTCAAAACTCATTTCACTTTTTTGAAAAATGTATCAAGTCTTATTATTTCTTTTGTTACTCTGAATGTCTAAATGAATAAACAAATTTTAGTCTACCGCCATTTTGAATTATCAACCGTGAAAATAAATACAGATTTATAATTCGGTTACACAGCTACATTGGTCTTTGAATGAGTGAACACATGAGTCTTGCTGTGTAGGTGCCTTATCGAAATGACCTCCACTTTTTGCTAAATCAATCTTCATGATTAAATAATTTCTATTATGCCTATTGTGTCAAAATGCATTTTTGACTGGAACTTGACAATACTGACAAATATCCATGAAAACCAGGTTTCGATTATACACATACTCCAGAGGAAATTAAACGGTTGCTAATGCATGAAAATTAACTATTCACAGATCAGAACATCTCATATCCTTTTTTCACTCCTGCCTCTGCTGCTGCGATCGGGAGCCTTACCAAGCAGCGACACTGCTGACAGTTCTGTATCCAGGAGTCACCGCTGTTGTAGGAAAGCTCCCCGCTCTGATGTAAGCATTGACTGCTGAGCCTCGGGTCACATTCAGGACAGCAAAATAGGTCAACGGTGGGATTTTCACAGTCACAGACCATTCGCCGGCACATCACATACCCATTCTGTTGATGGGAGACAAACATAGAGTGATGGCAGAAATTTGCACAACTCCAGCAGTACTTGTACCAAAATTTGATTTTTTGGCATGATTCTAAGCCTCTAGCAGCTTGTGAGTTTTCCCACTTTACGATGTCTTTGTCAAAATACAGTTCAAGCAGAGGCAGAAACCCCAATACACAGTAACTACCATGAAGTTCCCCTGTTGTCTTACACACATCCTTCATACAGCCAACACCTAAGGTGATGAAACCCAAGGGTGTCTTTCCCAATGGTCAAATTTTAACGGATTGTACTAAGTTTATATCATTCTCATATGGATGCTAGTCAAGACTTATTTTAAACTTTCAGATCTGTCCCACTCTTCTGTAATTATTCGCATAAGGAAGATGACAGGTAGCCTGAAATTAAATTCATGCCTATGAAACTTGAGCTGCTGGAATGCTCAGGACTTTGTCAGCAGTGTATTGGGCCTTCATTTTTCACCAGCATTTAGCTTGGGGTCAAGCTTCCCACAGCAAACATTTGAGAAAGTTAAGCTGAATTACTCTGCAGACAGAGAACCTGCTTCTATTTATAGCCGTCTGCTAGAGATATTGGCGTCAGTCACCAATGCCAATATCTGTCTAGACAGACAGTTTCTTTGCATGAAGATGCCACTCCTCCCACTCAGAAAACACAGGTGGCATCTCTGCTAACAAAACAGTTCTATCATCCTTCTTCCGGTAGCATATTATAAACCTCCCATGGAAGTTCTGCTCATGCGGGTTGGAGAAAGAATCTATCACCAAAACCCTGTATAAGATACAATTCCATTTTTCTGTAACTCCACATGCACACCTGAGAAGGCAGCTAAGACAGGAATTTCACTTGAATCAAGACACCCTTCCCTTCATCCCTACCACCATCTTTTGGAAGCAGCTACTTCTATTTCTACTGACCTGGCATGAGCAGACAGAGCATCTGTCGTTCTCCAGCACCCAAATCTGACCATTGTGCTTGATTTTGTCTTCATGGATACAGTCTCCCGTGCAGTTCTTGCCATGGGGACAACGACAGTCGTATCCACCATCCAAGTTAAAGCAAACAGTGTCATTGGCACAGCTATGCCTTCCAGTTCCACATTCATCAATGTCTGCAAAACATGCCATGTAATGCTCTTAGACTACATTCAATTAACAAAAATGTTCTTGCAGTAATCAATATAAATGATTCTTGGTCATTAAAGCCTTCAGCTGAAAATTAATTTGCACTTCACCAGAATGGGGAGAAATAACTTACAAGTTCACAAAGAAAGTATTTTTCAAGTCACATCAGCTTTTAAAAGATGGTATTTTGAGTTTTCCTATACATCCTTTTAAGTGAATGCTGTTGAGTAAGGTGGTGTGAATGAAGAAATCACAGGAAACATAAGCACAAAAATAATTCTCAACTCCCTAAAGAGCATTAGTTTGTGGCCACCATTCACAAGACATGCGCAGTTAAGCAAGAAAAGCTGCAGAACCTTGTTTTCAAAACCTTTTGCTGGCTCTGTCTAGCACATTTGAGTTCACTTGCTGAGAAGTTAATGTGAAAGGTGACATCTGACCTGTAAGCTCATTTAAGCAAGCACACCATGCTTTAAGTTGCATCATTTATCAGGGTGAGCAAACCAGAATATTTTAATTATTCAAGCTGCAGTGACATCTATAGCCCTTGTGTCTAGCATAGAAAATAAATAAAAAAAAATTAATGTCTCCAGTGAATAAAGGTAATGACTTCAAATAATCTATCTCAAAGAATTCAGGAGTACCTTTAAAGGTCTACTTCATCAAGGTATACACAATTATTTTGCAAGGGGAAACCAGCAGCACACACTGCCTTCTACTTGGATAGTCTTTGTTTAGCTTTTTCAGCTGTCCACATGGAGAAAACTTTTCTGGGAAAAAAGCTTTGAACGGGCATGAAATAAAAAGCTATATGCAGCAAAATGTGGAAAACACTATAAGAATAAAGAATAGATCTGTGGTGATTGTAAATATCAACACACTGAGTTCAACTCTAAATATAATTTCACAACAGTCTGGCCCAAGGTTCTAATTAGAGTGCATTAAAAAGTAGTGTTCTGATATTTAACTGTCCAGTAGATCAGCACAAGACGAAATAAGCAATATGGCCATGCATGTATCTTTCACCACCAGCATAAAAACTGAATAAAACACTCAGCTTTGGGTTCAATAATGGAAATGAAACCTCCAAT
The DNA here is from genome assembly GCA_028565335.1 of Limnodromus scolopaceus. NCBI lineage: Eukaryota > Metazoa > Chordata > Aves > Charadriiformes > Scolopacidae > Limnodromus > Limnodromus scolopaceus. Next base: position 32,706,456 of record JAOXNO010000001.1, read on the forward strand.
TCACCTCAAGCACATTCAGTTTAAAGCAAAGTAACTCAATTATAATTTCATTTCCAAGTGTAGCTGCAGACAACAAAAAAAATAAACAAGTTGTTAACATGAATATGAATTGAGATAAAAAACAGCAGGGAAATTATTAGAATTCCATTGTATAAATAAGCAGCATTGTGGGCTTCCTTCAATTACAATGTGCAATAACAGTGGCACCATTTCAAAAAAAGGTATTGCAAAATTACTAGGGCTTACGGGAAGGATGAGGAAAATGTCATTTGAGAAGAACTGAAAAGAAATGGAATGTTCACCTCTAAAAGGACATCAGCAAGAAGGGATATAACCAAAAAATAATGAATACTCCAGAGAAGACATGTTGAGAGCTTTTGTTCTCCTTGTTGCCTAACACACAAGACAGAGGACAGTGAATGAAACTGAAAGACGACGAATTTAAGCCTGATAAAAGGAAATAACTTTTCATACAAGGCATAGACAAGCTATGACACTCACTGCCACAGAATGTCAAGAGGGGAAAAAAATTGCATAGCCAAAGGTGTATAAAACTAGCAAGAGTATTCCATTTGCAATGTTAACAGATTTTGGAAGAGAGATTACATTTCATGCATTAGGGTCTATGGTGCCCTTATTTACATATCAGATAATCCAGAACAGGCAAATCATCTCACATCTCCACATCTTCTGCCTCATTTTCTTCTGAAGCATCTGGAGTCAGACACCGTTGCAACAGGGCAGGAGATAACTGGGATCATGAACCTAATTCAGTCTGGCTATTCACACAGCCCTGAACAGCTGGAATGTCACAGGCACATCAGAGAGGGAAACCCATCCCAACAGTAAAAATACTTAATTAAGGGAACAGAGGGCCCTGCAGAGGCTGTGCCATCTCCAGCCTTGAAGGTTTTTAGACAAGTAGCTAACAGGAAAGGTTTAAGCGACGCTGGTCTGGGCAGAGCAAAGGGATGGAAGAGCTGTTCTCTCTTTCCTTTATTGTCTTTTAAAACCATACTTAAAGTTATACAATATATCAATTTAAAGTTAAGATCTCCATATATACTTGTGTCTAACTGGTTTGAAGTTATGCAATAAAGAGCACAAACACAAATTCTACTTAAATATAATGATTCACATTAGCAGCAGGATTCCCTGTATCACTGAAGTCATTTTTAATAAATGACTTTCCAACACTTGCATTCATTTGTTTAAAACACTCTTTTGTACAAAGCTTTCACATAGCTAGTGTCATAAATTAATAATATAACTTCTCAACAACCTGGCCACTTAACTGAAAGCAGACATATTTAATGAGATACTTGGACGAAGTTCAGCTGTCATGTAAATAAGAACAGTTTGCTTTAAACACAAATGGTGACCCTAGAACACTAAGTCTGCATTTGGCACTTACGTACAAGTGTACTTCACCATTTGCCCATGAGGAAAATGCTTTGGAGGTTTGTTTTTCAACATGGTAACGGTTAGTGCACTGATACTGAAAATAATTGAGGTTTCATCATTGACTCTGGTATTGAGCCAAGCTTATCCAACACTGAGAACTTACAAAAAATCCCAGCCTTGTTTTTTTCAGTTGTTTGATTCATGTAAATAGATGTTCTGGATAGGGCAATTTAAACGTCCCTGGTCAAAGCAGGAGCTATTTAGGTTTTGATTCTAAGCTAATCAGAAACAGCGGTGTGTTTATAAAGTAGCAAGAGAAACACAAATTTTGTATGCGTGAAATTCTCATCTGCATTATTCATCCACATCAAACTTCAGGCATTAGCTGCAAAGAACTTGCACACAAATCATCCATACCAAGCAAAACTTTGTTCAGCTTTTTTGCTTTGGATTTATAATGGATGGTGAATTGTGTAACTGACATTTTGTTTACAGCCATAACCAGCTCTCCAAATTCCATGACCATATGGACAGGGTACACTGCCCTCCTGCATTTTTTGTGTCTGAAAAAGGGAGAGGGGATGATTACATATTTCCAGTATATCCAGCCACAGAGGCATGTTATTATCACTCTCATACTGTTTGAAAAAAACCAACCCAAAACAAAATAAAACAAAACAAAACAAGCAACAAATAATTCACTTCAGGCGATTTACAACACACTGCTTAGGAATCAAGCAGCTTGAATGTTATGACCTTAGAACATAAAGTCTCAAAAGACTGGGAGGTTTGCCTCAGGAAAAAAACAGAAACAAAATGTAACTAGTTACCTAGTGCTAAACTAAGGATCAGTTCTTATTTATCTCACTCACAGTAAAAATTACAGCAGCTTTGATCTGGCACACTTTTAAGGATTTTCCTTTTATTACCATCATCCCTGGGTATAACTTCATGTTGCAATGACAAAGGAGTACCACAGATGAAGTAGTGATACACATTACAGAAAGGTAGGAGTTAACTGCATCACAAGTAATTTCATGCCTACACAGGAAAAATGCTGGACTAAATCCACACAAAAGGTGACAGTACCTGGAATGACTAAACTCATTTATCTGACTAAACTCAGATTAAAAAAAATGTAATATTAGATAAATATACAGACTGTAAAGGCAGAAAACTCCATAAAAACAGGAATTCAGATTGCCCCACCGGGTTGTACACCAAGGCTGTATTTAACAGATTTACTGACTGTTTCTTGGAACAGTCAGAGAATCCCAAAAGGACAAAGCACCATTTGACTTGGCCCTGACCAGTGTGCTGGCCCTGATTCAAAACGTCTCTACTGAGCAAGTGCTCTGTATTGGTCACCAACAGTGACCACAATGTACACAAGTTCAATATCCTTAAAGGAATTTAAAAGGCTGCAAAAAATATTTTATTTTCAAAGGGGGAATTATGTTAAAATGATGAAGTTTTAAAGATTAATTAAAACTATTGCCCAAAAGGATAAAATGTTTTGAGCTAGAAAGATTGTTTAAAGGTACTATAGTATAGATTCAGAGTAAACTTATACTATACTAATGAAAAAGACTTTAAAGGGGGATACATTTCATATATTGTACTATTTTTATTTGAAAACATCATGAGCTCCTTTGCATAACACATGCTATTAAAGGAACTATGTGCTATGGAATAAAAGAGGTTGTTGACTCACATATTGATAGTGGGTTAATTAGTAAGTCATGAAAGGCAGGAATAAATGATCAGGCTGTCACAATGAAGAGGTGTCCCAGGGAAGTTCCCCAAAAATCTGTGCCAGAACGTGTGCTGCCCACTTCACTTAGTTATCTGGAGGAATGGATCAACAGCGACACAAAAAAGGCTGTTGATAATAAAGTATTAAAAACAATAAAACCGGCAGTGAAATATAGAAGTATTTCATTATATTGACTGAGTAAACAGTAATATGTCATATAAGATTCAATTGTAAGGTGCATGGGGAAATACCCATTCAAAAATCAAATAATTCCTTTGGATCTATTCCGGAAAGAGATCTTGGAGCTACTGTGGATAGCTCTAAATAATGACAGCTCAATAATACGTTGAGCACAACCCCACAAATACAATACTGATAATGACAGATAAGAAAACTCACATTAAACTGGCTATAACAAACAAGGCATAATTAGAAAATAACCTGTGCACACCTTGCTAGGTAGTGACAAAGGGCTCAGAGATGCAGTCTGATATAGCTGACTGAAAGTTGAAACTCACTCCTCTGATGAGCTTTCCAGACTTACTTGCAGGACGTTGACATAAAGCCAGACAAGATTCCCACCTGGAGATCTTTCCAATATCAGTTAGAGTGTCATTGATGTAAAGAAAAGATGAACTTCTCTGTCATTGAGAAGTATGCTGTAGGAAGAGATGGGTTGGCAGGGTGGACAATTCCTTTGCTCTGAAGCAACTGAAGTTTCTAAGTTACTTTAGCTCTGAGGAGTAGCACTAGCTCAGCAAGGTGACAACATGAGGGTGCCTGAATGCTTTTTGCTTAAGGTAAAACAGGAAGGAGTGCATTTAATAGGGAGCCCAAGCTCCTCTGAGCAGAAAGTTTGGTTTCTGTTCTGTGTCCTGAGTAAGTCTATTGACTGATGTAATCATTCTTCAAAGAGCAAGTGAATTGTGAATAATTTATTCATGACTTCATGCAAGCCAGCTGTCAGAGTGCTTAGCAGATGTGGAAGATGAAGAGCTGAGATTTTAGATGCCAGTAACACCATCTTCACAGAAATGTTGTTTTTTGATACAGTAAATGTGTTCAAGTTACTGTCTTATAAAATCGTAGAATCATAGATTGACGAGTTTCTGTTTTATTAGTCCTTTTATAAAAGGTGAGAAACTCTGCCAATTTTGTACCTTGCCCACACTCCAGAATATTTAAATACTCGTGATGTTTAAGTTGTATTCCCAAACGCAATAATAAAGCCTTAATGCCTATAGCTCTGTTTGGAAGGGATGGAAAAAAAGTCAATTAATGGTTTTATTTGTTGACCCTTTACGATCATGAATAAAGGCGCAAGGACTTCGATGGAGCTTTGTGACTGCGAGTAAGATTTCCTGCTGAAGAGTAGTGATTCTTTATTTCCTGTCTCCTTAAGTGCTATCACTAACAAAGCTACTGTTAAACATTGCCAGCACTGTAGAAAGATCTAAGTGTAGGACTCCAAACTGACAGCGGTTTTTCAACTACAAGAAATTTCATGTACTGGTTAAAATATTGGATGTACTTTGAGATAAATTCAGACATCCTGACAGTCAGCAATTCCTCTGCCTTCCAGATGGAGAGACATGGATGCCGAAGTGACCATTTTGGACTTTGTTCATCCATTAAGGCTGAGGAGCATCCTGAGGCTTGCAATATGCCGCCATCCGCCATTGTCCTGGTTTGTGGAAAATCATGTTCTAGTAGAGCCCCAGCCCTCTGTGTTGTCAGGCAGCCTGCTCTGTCACACAGAGAAGGAAGCGGTTCTACTTCTGCAAGCAGGAAAGCAGAAGAAGAACATATCCAGGCATTTCAAAACATATACATACAAATAAACCCTAGCAACCAAAAAGATCCTTTTTGAATCAGGCATTCTGGATTGATGCTTTCCAATCCTTTCATTTGCACCTGTCTTACTTAAAGGATGTGGTACCTGCTGAGAGTGCAGATATATTGATCTCATATTCTGTATCAACAACAGCTGGTACCTGCCAGATACTCTTGATAAGTCCTAAGGGGTTGCACTAATTAGGTGAGCTATTCTTTGGACATGGAAGTATGCAAAATGCCCAACAGCTGATGAGGTATAACCCACACTATTCTGGTAGAAACCAATACAGCTTCTCTCTTAACTGATTTTGGAAGATTTTAGACATTGCAGGGGACAAATTCACAGGAATCCAGATCTTACACAGAACTGTAGAGCAAATATTAACTGGGCTCGAATGATCTTATTTTAGGATTTTGCCCTCAGTCGTTCCAGTTTTTTAATGCCATGAAGCTTGAGGCTGCAATATCTACTACCTTAGCCTAGCTCTCTTTTATGAAATGGTACATGAGAGACAACCTTCAGAGCACCAATAAGACTGTGTAAAGAAACTACAAAGAAAAGCTGTAGGGGATGCAAAGAGGAAGGTAGCAGGTAATATAGGATGCTCAATGCTATATTTGCACATATATATATATATATAATTTAAGACTTCCCAAACCCATGCAGTTTTCAAAGACTAGGAAGCTGATCTTTCACCACTTTTCTGGAAATTAGATGATGCATAACATAATTCTATTTCCAAGGGAAAAGCATTAAGTGCTTGTAAGAGGTTGAAGCCCTACAGGTGCATTTCCCATCAGTTCTTTCAGTAACTGCTATAGAGACCACAGGTCTACCCAGGAGTATAATGTGAAGCAAAACTAATAGCAAAGGAATCTCTAGGTCTTCCATTGCCTGTAGCTACAATAAAATGGGATTATGAATTTCTGCATTCAAGTACGTTAGTCCGAGTACTCAATATTCTCAGTCATGCCAAAGAAGCATCAGTAGCCAAACTCAATATATGTGTAAAACAGGCAATTCAGCAACTATTATTTCATTATCAAGCACTGACAAAGTCTAGTGCTACCAAGGCATCCATCTCTAGCTAAGAATTTTTAGTATTATGTCCTAATGGCACCGTTTCCTGCAAAAGGTGTAGGTGCGGTTTTGGTATTCTGTTAAAATAAGGTTGTTAAGGAAATGCTCCTGTGCTTCTGTGATCTTAACAGAGGTGTTTCCATATGACTCTTTAAAACTGGAGCCTTTGCTGAAGGAAACAAGTTTCTTACTAACACTGATCACAGAAATGCTTTTTGTAGTACTATCAGCACAAGTCCAGGGGACACAGGCAGACCCGGATTTGAGGCAGACCATATAAAACAATCAAGAAAGAAAAGATTTGAACCCACACTTCCTTGGCTTTTAAAGGTTTTCTTCGCTGAAAGAGGGAACTTTCTTCAAAGGAACTAAAACTTTAAAAAGATGAGCCAAAGATAAGTCTATTTAAACACTACTTTGAAGTAGTCCTCTTAGAAAGCAAAATGGACAAGCCCTCGAAGAACATTTCCTAATCCCTAAGAGGTTTATAAATTTTTTTTCCCCCCAAGAAAGAAATCAGGGCAGGCCCAGTTTCTTTTTGGTATAATTCAGCACTGTTCCTTCAACAGTTCTGCGGGCCGTAGCACCTGCACAAGCCAGAAAGCTCCAGAGGACACTGGTCCTGGATGCAGCAAGAAGCTCATACAGCTGCAGGTGGGAAGTGGAGAACTGAGATTTGAAATCTGAGATTTGTCTAGCCTGGAAGCTGCTCCCCTGTTACAGCGGGTGTCTAAAAGATCATCCACCAACAGCCCAATCTAATCACCTCTAACTAGGGAATACTGAAGAAGTGACAAAAGAAATCCATTTTCTTATGGCTTTAAACCCAGTAGGGGAATCTCTCACAGCGGAAAGATCTGACAGCAAAGAAACCAATTGCTTTTGTGCTACCTGTGTTCTGCTACTGGAAGTTTAACTTTCCATACTGCAATGGATTTTAGGCTCTCTTCACACCTTTTTCAGGTTTTAATTTTTGTCTGAGACACAATGTCACAGGCTTCAATCCAATAAAAAGTGATGTAGTAAAACTAATAAAATATCTAACCTTCCTCTCTATCTCAAATTGCTATGTATTCCAAAATTTGGAGCTGCAATCAATCAAATTGAAAGTGTTCCACTTTTAGTGACTAGGTTTATCAGCAATGAAGATAGTTTCCTGGCATCTGTGACTTAATTCTAATTACTTGTTATCCTCTGTGTATGTTTAATAAAGAGCTGCTGGTGCTCTGTAGAAAAGGTCAAAACATTCTAATAACTGCCACTTCTGCATACATGTAGCACTCCCCATATTTCTTTTTCCTTGGCTTTTCCTCTACTGAGAAATTGCTGCTTAATGGTTGCTTGTTTGCACACACGGTAACAGAGTCACTTTGTATCACGCATCTCTCTTGAGAGAGCAGGTGCCAAACCACTACCTTCAACCCATGAGATAAATGTTATATTGGCATTGAAGATAAAACTTGGGGCATTGAGAATATTTCCATAAATGCCCGGCTAGAGTATTACCTGTGCCGTGAGTGACAGAAGGGCAACGTTATAATCAGAAGGATCACAACTTTTTCTTTGCACCTTCTTGTTCTGACACCTGGGCAGCTGACACTGACATTTAGTTAGTTCTTGACAAAGAAAGCTCAACTTATGAAAGCAGTGGCTGACTCAAATCGCTGATTCCTCCTGGGAATACAGGCTTTCAGCTGTGGTGAAAATGTGTTGAAATAAAGTATTGATGATGGGGATACCGAAAAGGTCACTCTCGCTCCTGGAGAACTGTCTGTGTGTCTGCCTTAGTGAAATTAATTCAATTGCTTCCCTTTGGGACCAATGCAGCCCACCAATGTGAGTTTAAACAGCAAGGTAGGAAAGCTTATACTGTGCGAGCACTGAATGTTTCAGTACTCAGAGACAGAAGGATTCTCCCTTCTCCTAATTTTGCCCTTAGTAGTCCTTGACAAAACAGATTAGTTTGTTCTCTTACTTAAGAGCAGCAGCATGCTGCATCTTAAGAGCTGAGTAACATTCCACACTAAGAGATCTGCATCTGAAAGTAACTGTGTTCTTACTAACCTGCTGTTCTAACAACATTCATGAACAAAGAAAACCTTCCCATCTCCTTGTCCCCCCTGTTGACATTCTCTTGTCCCCTGCACCTTGCACCAGCCCAAAGTCCACTGAGCTTCCCATTTTGCAAGGTTGCTCTTCAGATTGTGACTTTCTACAAGCGGTTAGCCTGTGCACAGGAAAAGCACCACAGTATTAACCCAGGTGTGGGTATGAGTGTCAGGGCTGCATAATCACTCGTTGCCATGGGAAATATTTTCATCACAGACTATTTCAGTGTACGAGGAATGGAGTGGAGGAACTGAGGTCTGGATTGAGGCCCATTTCTACATATAAAGAACCTGACATATAAACACATTGCTGTGGAGTGACTGATCACAGTGCATGCTACCAGCCCACAGGAAATCACTTACGCAAGGACCATGCGCGGAAGCACGTGTAGGGCCAGAGAAACTGTGTTTTAAGCACTATGCCTGACTTCACATATTATCTTAGCAAATAATAGAAATGGCCAATAGTGCTCCACCTATATATTAGGAATATTCATACATTACTGTCATTTGCCTTTTGTTTATGACTTTTATTTAGACCATGATCGCTTTGGGTCAAAGTTTAACTTCCACTGATGCAGTGTCCAAGCCAATACTTCGCCAGTACAGTCAGAGATACCAGACATCAATGTAATGTGAGTCATAGCACTACCCCACCTGTTTTAGATACTGACCTTCACAGGATTCTCCACTTGGTGAAAACATCCCATTGTCATGGTAGCCATCTCTGCATTCGCAGTGGTACCAACCAGGCAGGTTAATGCAGTTAGCACGGCTGTCGCACTGAACAAAGCCATCTGAGCATTCATCGATGTCTGTTTAACAAGAAAAGCAAAAAAGAAGGAGAAAATTCACACAGAGGAAATTGCTATATTCATCTGATGGGAAAACAATGTCTCTGGTACTCCTGGGTTTCACAGAAGTATTTTCGTTACTGATGCTTGAATTTCCAGAATTATTTGCACTAAAGTTTTGAATCATTTCCATGAAAGGACTTGGCTAACAGTGTTTGCCCTGCCAACAGTGGGGGTTCTAGTAATCCCAATTTACTGTTTACATATTAGCAACTCATTTTCTCACAATACATGACAGATAATCTGACACCTGTGTGAATTGCCCACAGTATGAAGAAAGGAATTGGATCCTGGTTCAAATAATAAGTTATTAACCCTTTGAGTAGTGCGGGCTGCCTGATAAACAAAGATTGTTTCTAGGGGCATATGAAAATATTAAATACTGGCTCTGATCCTTGCTTATGCTCTTGGTGACACTGATTTTAGGTTAGTAGGGCCTCCCTATCTTGTGGACTTCCTGTTGACTTACACTGGCGCCTCTGACTCTCAGCATAAGTGACTGCAGTCTCCTCTCTCACCATCAAAAAGAACAGCTGGGATTCCAAACAAATGCTTAGACCCTGAAGATGAAATACAACACATTTTCTTCCTCCCGATAATTCCTTTAGGATGTGTGTTTGTTAAAAGATGAACTCCCACGACTTAACTTTAGAGTAACAACTGATCATAGAATGGATTTCTGGATGCTGGATGCACCCGCTAGATCCAAAATCCACCAAAGCACATCCTGCAGACGCTTGAACTCATGCACTTAACAGAGATGCAGAGAACTTTGTGGCATGTTCATTTCCAGTGCCTTCAGTTACGCAGTAAGCTGTATTAAAGGTCCCAGAGAATGAGTGTTGTTAACAGCTAGGGAATACCAGGAGTATGGAGTCAAACAGGGATAAAAATGTGTCCTTCCTTATCAGATTCATTGCATTATCACCGTGTTTTACACCAGAGGTAGCATACTGGAGCAGCAAGCTGACTGAGAGGTGCCTATGGAACCGGCACAGAGAGAGACACAACACGCGCAAACCGCCTTCAGAAACGAAACACTCTACATCCCCACACCATGAGTCTGAATAACATATAAACCCTCAACGCACTGGCCATTCTGGGCAAAGTAGAGATTCAACCTTTCTTTAAAAGGTTGAATCTTTAAAATTAAGAACTAAAACAACAAATTAAGACTCAAACCCTTAAAAATACCTCAGCAGTTGATCTAGTATCCTCCAGGATGCGGATATGAAGGAGAGGTGTGATGTAACCACTAAGATATATGTAAAATACGTCAAAATTCTTCCCACAGCCCCATTCATGTAATCTGTTATTCACACAGGAGAATGTGTGAACTGGCTAAGAAAATCAATTGTGAGCTGCAATAAGGTAACAAATCTCTTTCTGAGAATACTAATGTGTGCATAGATATCTAACTCTAGTCTCTTATGAAATCTATTCAAACAAAAACTTTAAAAAAAAACCCCAGGCTTCCTTATTCATCAAAAACACTTTGTTCCAGATTTGAAGGTAAGAAAATTATTAAGTACATGGGGGATACCTGCATAAACTATAACGTATCGCTCAGTCACCCACATTTGGTTTTGAGTTACATTTTTAATATACATGCCAGGGCATAGGGGGAATGTGCTCTGGGTGTTCTATTTACATGCAAATAACATCTCTTTGGAATAACCTTACAACCATATCATGAGTACATTGGGTTTTAAAAGCTTTACAGATACTTGATGAAGTTTTATTAGAAATTTTCATTATTACGTCTCAGTCTGATTTTCTATCAACATTCTCTCTAGCCAGATGTGCCTGGTGTACATTACAAGTAATTATGATGATGAAAATTACCAGTACTCTGCTGGAATGTTGCACCAAAATATTTTGCCACTCTGTGTACCACAAATTAAGTCATAAGTGTCTATTGGTTTAAAACATAGAATTTTCAACTCCACTATGAATCCAGGATAATCATCTAAGCAGTGCTGCTGCAGGACTGAGAAATGCCAAACCTTTACAACCTTCCTGTTCAGTGTGTCTCTCTCTAAATCAGTATAAACTCTGGCCTTTTTGTTGTGAGCAGCCGGGAGCCAGTGGGACCTCAGAGGTGTTTGAGAGATCAGAGGAAGATCAATGAAAATTATGCTACTGTAGTGAGAAAAGGTTGGTTTGCAGTCTGTGCTTTACCTACTGCTATTCGCTCACATACCACAGATTACTTAAGAAAAAGGAAAGGAAATGAAGAAAGGACTACCATCTAGGAAGTTCCCTTACCACTAGGGAATATGCTGCCTGGGAGACAGCTTGCCAGGCAGAACAGCGTCTGAGTTAACGTGCTAAATGCTTGGCATCACCTGGTCAGTATAAGATAACTCGTTGGGGTTGGCCAAAGCTACAAGCTCCAGAGAATCAATGAAGCATGTAACCATAGAACCTCAGAGGCTGAAAGAGTAGAGGTGATGTTCAGACTCAGTACGAATCTCCATACTCAATAACATGCATTAGGCCACTGGATGGCATATATTTCTTCTTTGGAAAAATGAAATGTATTTATTGGTGATGAGGTGGAGAAAAGAGCGTTATTTAGGTCAAAGTAACAGATATGAATTCAAGAAAGCCTACGTTCTTGTCCTCAGGACAATTTATTTGTGAATCTGTAAGCCTTATAATTATAACCGCAGTATTGCAGGCACAGGCTGAATGCATTCTGATGAACTCACTTACTGATTATTCAGGAAAAACAAGCCTTGAATGTCACGTCAGTATTGGTAAACTGACAACAAAAGCAGCTTTCCTGTATTTATTTGCAAACTAGCTGACAAACCTATATCACAAGAAATATTGCTTGGGATAAAATGCTTTTACAGATGCCAATAAACAAAGAAATACATTCTTCTGGTTTTGTTACGGCTGCACGCAAAGTTGAGTGAAGTTATTTAAGAAACCCTCCCATAACAAGCGTGGACGGAAGCACACTGCTGGTCTTTAAGAAATGTACTGTTCTTGGCAGATTGTTTGTCTGAAACCTTTTCATTGGAACCATTGCTGCATCGATGCTGAATAGCTCGTTACTCCTTACGTGATTGTGCAGCAAACAAAAGAAATCCAAAACAATTCTCACCAGTAACTTTTTAGGCAAACGACATTTTACAGCACATGCCAGTGGGTTTCAGAATATAGATGCTCCTTATGCACAGAATTTTGTTCTAAATCTCCCAGGTAATGCTGATCACTAATTCTAGTAGAAACTTGCTCTGTTACAGGACAAAATGTAACTGTCACAACCCTGTTAAACGAGAAAATGCAGCAGAATTTTTTTTTTAGAGCCAAAGCACTGATTTCATGGAAAATTTTCTTGACATTTGGATAAAAGGACTTCTATTTTCAAATGGGCATAGCATGGCTCAGGAAGTGCTGCAGAAGTATCTACAACTGAAATTATCTTATTAGTATGGGAAAAGCAGCCAGAAATAATTTTTCTCTGTCCTATGGTGAAACATTCTCTGATGAATCATCTTGAAGCTGCTCAGTCAGAGGTGTGAGCTGACAAGAGAAGAAAAACTGATTGAAGTTTTGCTTGGCCAGTGGTTATGGTGTATCAGTGGGCTATATGGAACATTAATAGCACTAATGATGTCCTATTTGATGCTATGCTAGAAAGGCATGAAAAATGAAATATTACTCTATAGAAGGAAGTTACTGAAAGGCTTTATATTTTCACTTATGAAAAAAATTACAGAAAATGTTTAAGTACAAGGAAAGGAGGGATGTATTTTTTCAATAGCAAGTGATGACATTTTTAAGCAAATAGATGAAACAAACAGTCTAAGTATGCAAGTCCCATTCTTTAACTGGCTATAAGAAGCTGTGGCAAAGTGGGGAGAGAAGAAGAAAAAAGAAAAAAAGAAAGAAAAAAAAGGAAAGCATTCCCATCAGGAAGGAAAATAAAGTCTCATATGTGTGATGGGTCAGAGCAAATGGACTCATCCTGGCCCTGTTCCAATTTACGGCAGAATTCCCATTGACCATCATGGAGGTGGTATTTTCTCTATTTTTCTCTTTCCTTTTCAAATAAAGAGTACAATCGCACGTACCAAATCTGCCACCCCACTGATAAGAGTGGCCGGGCTTGGAATAGAACACAATGCTGAGTGTTGCTGGAAGTAACCTTCACCCCAAGCTGGAGAGCATCTGCACAGCTCTGCCATAGCCCTTCAGCACCACCTGTACTTCTGGCTGTACTTCACCCTACGGTACAGCACCACCTGTACTTCACCCTACGGCCTTTGCATGGCAGAAGATATGTGATTTTGGCTCTTGAAACACTGTCGCTGGAGAACACACACCCCCCTGTGAGACTGATGAGGCCATAAGCCACCACAGACATGGGGACTCTCTCTACCCGATGTAACTCATGGACACACTCATGGCAATACTGTACATATCTTATTGCCACAAAGTGCAACCAGTTATCACACACATTGCTTATGATACAGTTTTCATGTATTCAGGTTTTCTGGGCATTTTTCTTAAACTGAAATCAGTCAGCCTGGGTATTTCTATATTTTGTTATCCACTTTTCAACTGGAAAAAAAAACCTCAATTTTTAATTTTTTTCTTTTCTAACTTTAGTCCTACTCTAATAAAGTAGACACACAGTCACAGGCATTTTGAAAGTAAGTGCTGCATACATCTAGCTCCTCTTGATTTAAAAAAAAAACCTTGCTCTTCCAAATCACCTTTATACCTCAGAATCACACATTTCCTGAACTGTGGCAACAGTTTCAGCTGTTATAGCCCTTGCTCTTGGGGAGACTGAGAAAACTCTACTCCCTGAAGAGTAAAATAAGATCATTACCAAATTATCCACTCGTACAGTAAGAAAAAAGGAAAGCTAGTTGTCTGATGAATATTATTAGAGAATTTCTGTATAATAAGAGCATTTGAAGATTGAAAGTGGTATAAAATTGTCAACTTGAAAGATAGCAGTGCTCTTTCATCCAGCAATAGGACCAAGTTCTCTAATGTGGTCAAGCTGCACTCAACAAAGAACCATGGCACAGGGGAAGAGGAGGGGGGTTTATACCATTTTATTTTACTCACTTCAAGACTGAAATATTAATCATCAAATCCTCCTCTCAGAAAAGCCTGTATGCCACCATCAAGCACAAAGTTACAGAGACAGAGCTCAACTTAGTCTTAAAAGCCTTTCTTTCATAACTGTTTTATCCAGGTCAATACAAACCAAAGTCCCAGTAGTCCTCTCCAGCCAAGAAGGCAACACCACAGCTGTGAATACTTAGAATGTAGTTATTCCCATCCCGGAAGTTTTTCTGGGACAATATATACATGGGACTCAGCTAAGACTGCCAAATAATAGAGAATCCAAATTACAATAATCTGTCCCAGTGCTAATTGGGTGATTATCACTGGATATATTTACAAAGATTAATGAGCAGCCAGCAACTTCCATAATATTCAGTTACTACTGACTTAGGGTAAATTTGAGATCTCATTTCAAAGGCAACAGCTTTTCCAGTCTAATGCTAAACTCCAGAGCCACCCACATCCCAGCCCCATATAGAGTATAAATAAAGTGCAAACACTGAAAGACAAATAATTTCACAAAAAGATCACTGAAAAAGTGGTTTAGGGGACTTTGAAGCTGTTTATAAAGCTACATCTCTAATGCTCTTTTTTCATGGCTACATTTGGAAGAGTAGACTGATACATCTTTGCATATGTCAACACATTTTCAAGGATGTTATGTCTGACTTGGATATAAAAGACTATGTCCCAACTATTCAGACTTATGCTTAGGTAACAGAATACCCAGTAGGATTAAGAAGATGACTGAGTTATCTGATTTTTAAAAGTATGTAGGCAAGGGGGAAAGGCCTTATTCGGTAGGACAAAATGAATGTTCACTGTATGGCATAATGCATCTGCTGTCAAAACTCAATTTTCTGGAGTAGCTTTGAAAAGAGTTCATTATCTCTACTGCAAGTTCTAGAGTCCCATCTCTTGCATTTAAGAAGAGAAAAGTGTTTGTGTTGGTTTTCATGTGACAGCAGACTTCTAATATGATGATACTTGAGAAGACCTTGCTGTTCAATCAGACATTTCATTTGAGATCTTAGGCAAAAACCAGGTCCCAGTGGAGAAATACAAGAGCCTGAAACTAGTTTAATATACCGATGTTGTTAAAACAAAGTATCCTCTTTTGGGATTTCCATCCCACTACTTTCCCATACATCACATGCATATAAATATCATATGGAGGAATAAAAAACCCAAGAATACAGAAGCTGAGACTGTTGAAATAATCCAAGATATCAGTTATGCCAGAAAACCAAAATTGTTTAGAATGCTTTTTAAATCTGTTTTGTGAAGTTTGATTAACTCCTTTCTTCTAACGCGACTGCTGATTCCCAAAGGAACTTTCTTCCTTGGTCAATAAAAGTCCTAGAGCCTGATTTTGTTTACAATCTCACTATGATTTGTTCAGCCTCCAGTAACTCTTTAGAGATATGATATCATATCATGGGTACTAGGACAATCTTTTCACTGTATGGGTTCTCACATCCAAGTTTTCATTAAACTACAGAATATTCTTAAGTTTAACTGTATTTGCTGCCCAACATTTCATTCAGTTACAAGTTTAAATCATGCTGGCCTGTGGGGGCACAGCAAAGAGAAGAATCACTCATCATTTTATCCTAGCATAATATAATTCTGTGAGCAAAAGGACTTTCTTGATATAGCATTAGAAACATCAGTTATCTCAGATGCAGCCTCCAGAGAAGAGTGAAGACCATGGCCTTTCCTTTCCCTGCTCCCTTGGATAATGAATTAGGCCTGTGTCAGAAAAAATGCATTTTGAATGCCTTTGCAGTTGCTGCTTCTATCTCTACACCTCCCAGATCTACCAGAAATTCTAGCTGAATCACCTTAAAATCCTAATCTGGCTCAAAGGGTGGGAAAATAGAGCTGGGACTATAAATGTCACATTAAAAATTGCTTCAACAGGTTGAGTCAGTGCTGCAGATATGTTCTTCACTAAAAATTTCCAAATGTCATGTTACACAAAAAAATAACTATTGTTAAAAAAGGCTTTTTTTTTTTTTTTTTAAATCCTAGCAAGAGCATGATTGCATTTTTTAAAGTACTCTGTCCATGGAAAACTAATTTAGTTCCATTAATGAAAAGGAAGCAAAATGTGATTGAGGATGTAATACGGAATTATAGTTCATTAATTCTTCAAGTATGTAATTTTCCAGACTCCTGATCCCCCATTGATTTCTGCACACCCCCATAGGTCCTGCTAAATGCCAGCAAAAAGAAATTCAATCGTGTTGTTATTTCATGTGTGGCAGTGGCGGCGCTCCAAAATTAGATAGAAATGTTATGAAAGGGAATTTTCCACTGACTGCTTCACCATGCAGCCCTGCTAACAATTCTTTGTTGTCAAAAAGTGATCAATCACAGACCCCACCGATAACAGAAACTATGACAGTCTCTCATTACACACCCAGTATCATCAAAGGAGGTGACATTTGTAACAATTGAAGATGATAATTCAGAACACCTAATTAGCCGTGATGAACTAGGTGCATCCAGGAATAGTGTAAAAAAAAAAAAAAAGAAAAGAAAAGAATGTGTTTTTCCTGTGCCTCTAATTCTAGTCATTGACAAAGATGTGGTTTTGCTTTCACTTTGTCCATCATTCCCAGTACAGCACCTCAGCTTAACTGTAACACATTCTTCTGCTTCCTCATTAGCCCTACCTTGAAAAAGAAAAGTAATTATTTTCTTCAAGAAAAAGCACTTGTATACCTTGAAATATACTGGCAAACCCATTTTAGATACCTACCAGTGTTTGAAAGCTACGTAGATCTTTTTGCACGTTACCAATAGGACTAACACAGTGGTGCTATCACTGAATATGTCAGCCGCTGGGTAACAGTAGCCATGTCCTAAGCAAAAGAGGACTAATTTGTTCGAAAAGAGAAGGAAAAGTTTGGCCAGATGTTACCTCTGTTCTAATGGATAGGAAGGAAGGCTCGACTTGGACAGTGTACTGACCAAAGATCTTGAGTTTCCTCAAGTGAGGAGTCAAGTCACTCATAACCCTGAACCCTAGCACACTCTCAGCTTAGTTTGGTTTCAGATTTGCAAAAAGCTGTTTCAGATCAGAGCTGGAATAAATTACAGCAAATTCCAAGTATTTAGTTCAGAGGCCATTTAAGGAAAACAAATAAAAGAACCCACAAAGCAACTCAAACAAAGTTTTGGCTAGGAATTGATTCGACACTCTAATTTGAACTTGGTCTTCTGCTTTGGTTTTCTACCCTTTGGTTGGGGTATCATGCACATTATATGTGTGCTTAAGTTCAAAACATTCTTACCTACATTTTCTTACCAGTGACTTGCTCCCATGACTCTCAGTCCATATACCACTGATCATTGTTACATTGCTGCTCCTGAAGTGTAAAATTATGAAAAAGTGGTACAAAACTGCTGAAGCACAGAAAAGGAAAAAAACCACGCTATTTCTTTGCTTGGTCTATAAACATATCGTTGGCATACATCTGCAGAGACTGCAGGCTCCCTCATGTTGACAGCAAGACGAAGGGCTCCATAGGAATATGCGGCAATGATTGGCAGTGTTATAGATTTTAATTCCACTAATAGTTGAATGGCTCGTAATTCCTAAAAGAGAGATCTTACAGTGAGTGATGAAGGTCATCCCTATCTCCCTTATATAACAGAAGGAAATTCTATTATAATGCTGCCCAGCTGCACTATTCACATTCTATTTATAGCCCACTGTATTTTAAGAACCTAATTGAAATTTTAGTTTCATGTTTAGTGAAGGAGGTTCTTTCCCATAACAAATAATAGCTAAGTAGTGGATGCATCCTGATGTTTTTAACAAGTAACAGAAAATCTTGTCTTCTCAAAGTTCTTTTGTAGCACTGTCCCTTCCCTTTTTTTTTTTAAGCTGCTACATATAGGATTGTAGTGTTGCAACAAGCTAAAGAAAATATAAAGAGAAAAAGATAAGTACTAGTATTTGGCTCTTCAGCAGAGGAAAAAAAATTATTTAGAACTTACAAAAACTCTGAGGTAGGAAAGAAATAATACAGACCCAAGAAGCTCTGTCAGGCAAGGAAAACAAAGGGAGAAAAAGACACAGAAGGATGAAGCAGCAAAGCACCTTAAGCTACAAAACAGAAAGAGAGAGGTAAGTAGGGTTCATGCCTAAATCCAGAACACTCACCAAACTCAACATGGGCATTTTTTGATTAATTTCTGTCAAAGATTTACTTTGTGAATAAATATAAGTAAAAATGTAAAGCAAAGTAAAACTTCCTAAGCTTCTAAAGTCACCAGCCCTTGTCTCACTGCTCATTTTAAAGCTTATTTTTCATATCTGAGAAAAATTCAGGTGATAACAAAGATTAGAGTGACCTCCCTTCCAGATACTGCAGCCAAGCAAAAAGCATCTCATCTGCAGAACCCTGGCTTTCCTCGTGGCTTGTTGCACTTCTCATTTGTTTACTCTCACAGACAACTTTTAAACCTTTTTCTGCAATTTAATGAGCTAGCGACTTTAGAATATGTCCTTTTTGAAAGTCAAAGTATTTTCTTAGGTTTTATAAATTGCTTACACTTCCCACTCTGGAAAAAATACAATATAAAACCCACTATGTCTTCTCTCAGATACTGATGTATTTGAACAGAGGAGCAAGGGGTGGAGAAATGAGATGACCTTTATCTTATCTGGACTTTTGCCACTGCCTCATTATGCAAATCTTGTCACCTGCTCAAATTTCCCCAAGTGCCTTCATTTCCACATCTGTAAAATGGGGAGAAGATGCTTCCACCGGCTCTCTTTTTGTTGTACATAAAGAACTCCGGGTGAAGAATTTTAAGTAATAGTGCCATTTCGGTAAGTACCATGTGACAATGCCAAGACATGGTCTGGGAAACAGTAACGCCCCGGGGAACAGGAACTACAGAAGAGGCCAACATGTTTTGGGGAGAGGGAAGAGAAAGAGCATTGAGTTGTAGAGATGAAAGCTGCACCCCCTGCTTTTACTCCCCTGCCTGCTTTATTTGGTAGCACAGACAGATCATAGAAGTCACGAGGACCCTCACTGATAGTAATTCAAGTCTTGCATATATTATTTTTTTTTCAAACAGATCTCAAAATATAGACCACAAGTGGTGTTTTTTATAGAAATATAACATTCTCCTGTACAGCTCTGCTGCATTCTAATCTTTAACTTTTATGGATAGAGTGGTGGAATATAACACCAGCACATGTAATTAACTTCATGTTATTACATATGTTCAGAGGAAATATTTAAGGAGAGAGAGGAGTAGTAAGCTATTTTGTACACCATCACAACAAGTTTCAGAATGTCACTTACAAACAGCTTATCTATATCATATATGCCATGTTTGCAGCCCATCTGCTGGCTGCATATGTCTATTTTTCTGTAGCCTGAATTAGCACTTGGAGCACTGTTTAAATAGAGCATTCCTTGCAGGAAAGGCTTGTTCTCCAGGGGTTAGCTGAACACCTCTCTACTACGGTTTCTGAGACTGCCAATCATATTTTATTTTTCTGGTTTGAACTTCCTTGTAATCATAAATATGGAGACTTGCCTTTTACTGGCACATATTTAGCCCAAGTTTGATGGAATTTTTAATTATAACAGCAATTCAACCAACACTCATTAATTCTTTGCCAGATTTGTATTGGTATTGTGGAATACGCAGTATTATTTCTCTTCTTAGTAACAGTCCTTTCTGAATTGAAAGTTACTCTTAAACTACAGACATCACAGGCCCAAGATTCATAATCTTATTTATGATTAAAATCCTTCAAATCCCTTAATTTTTTTCCTGAGAGGAAAATAGAAGGTCCTTGGAGAAGAGTTTCAACAGAAATTCTGTGATAAGAGTTTCTTGTTCTTCTCTCTGAAAGGATATTCCAAATTTTTTTTGGGCTGGGGGAGGAAAAAGAAACTTTAGCCACCTTATACCCTTTATACAAAGCAATGGAGAAATCTCAGACAAGGCAAAGCAGACAGAGATGTGATGGCAGCCTGGACAACCTGCATCTGTAACTTAATTCCTACCAGATTATTGCTCAGACTCTGCATAGGGTTTGTAGTTTACAGCTTTCCCAAATTATTAAGATCCCCAGGAAACCCGGGTTGCTCCTCCCGCAGAATGTAATTGTTCATGAGCTTTGATCTTGTGTCTGGATGAATTTTCAGCCTTCACCTCTTTCTTTGAGCATATTTGTTTTAGAAGGAGTGAGGGACATGCCCTTTGCCATCTACCATCCCTGGGAGCAAAGCTGCTATGGCATCATGCATTCCACATGCTCCCCCCTGCCTCTGCAGGACTTCAGCTTTAAAGAATATGCCAGTTAAAAGACAGGCACAGTCAGGAAAGAGTTAAAACCTTTGCTTCTACTTAGTTTCTGCCAGTGTTTGCTCTTCTCTCTCTGCCTACCTTCAAAAGAGCAACTGAAGTCCAATTTAAAAAGTGGAGATCGTAGTATTTGTCTCTTTAGTGCTCAGTGTTCCTTAAGATGTAATATATCAAATGCTTTGCAGTGACTTTAGACTTACCAAAGTCAACATATTTTTTATTAACTCATTTAAATAGCTTAGAATATTCATCACACTTGAGATCCTTATGGATGTAAAGCCTATGTAAAGCCTATTTTGAAATCAACCCTATCTTGACTTCTTTCAAACCATGGTACACCTATTACTTCTAAAGGTACAAGCAATAGTAGCAACTTGTTTTATTTTTACACTTGTTGGACTGGGCAGCTATTCACCTAGAATACTAATTATTTGTGGAGGAGGCAGACGATTTATGAATAAAGCTATGAACACATTGCATGTTATAGTTCCTTCAGCTAGACTCTAACTTAATAGGATTCCTGTTCACCCAAGGCCTGACTTCAGAATTATTATAAAGAATAAGCATTACCACAGCATGCTTCGTGGTCCTTGTTTTTCTTAGGGTTCATCAGAGATACCAAAATGGTCTTGACCATCAATGGCAAAGAGTCATTTTGACATTTGTACAAATGGACATTTTCATATGACTCATTACAATTTGTTATTGTTGTTCCTTAATAGAAGTAAACAAGAGAACCTGGTTCATATGCAAAGGCAGCTCATTAAAAGCACATACCCTGTGTGTCAAGAGAACTGTATCAATTTATACCAGCTGAATACAAGGCCCAGGTTTGGGGAGATGAAAGAATAACAGGGAGATCAGTTAGGAGAACAGTTATTTTTATCAGGTTTGCCTAGAAAACAAAACATATTTTAAAGAATTAAAAAGGGGGCACAGTACTCATTAATTTTGAATTACTGGTAGATAGTTCAAAAAGGTAATACTCCATATGTTTAATAAAATACCTTTGGCTGACTACAGAAGGACATAGCTAAGGAACATATACCATTTCATCAGCAGAACTCTATGGGACTTTCAGTACCAGCTTTTCAGTAATACCCCTACAAATTCAAGCTGTGAGGTACAGAAAAAGTCCCCCCTCACCCTGATCAGTCTTTGGAAGCTGAAAATGCACAAATATCAAGGCCATAATTTGCTTGCTTGCTTTGCCTCCTCCGTTTCACGAGATGTATCATACGAACAACGCTCCAGATCAGAACAGAAGTTGTGAAGATGATAGCTCCTGACCTCACGATGTCATGTAAAGCATATCACAGGAGTGCAGGAACAAAAATATAGGAGCCAAAAGTTACTTTGCACTCTCTGCTCCAGAGCAGCCAAACAAGATTTTTCAAAGGCTTTCCTTTGAAATTTGGAAATTTGAAATTTCCTTTGAAAAAAGGAATTTCAGATTTGACAATACAAATTAGTCCTGTCTGTCTAGAACAGCCACCCTCTATTACCGAGGATATTTCTCCCTATTAATCACCAGTCAAAAGCAGATACAATATATTGTGCCCTAAACACTACATCATAAAACTATACTAACTAAACAAAATAATGCAGAAGCCTGTAAGCAGCGCAGAGGTCCAGATTCCTAGAATTACCATTCTCAAAAACTATTTATTTGAAATTGAGGCAAGCCAAAATGGAAAAAAAAAAAAAAAAAAAAAAGAATGAATACACTTTTACACTTTCCAAGTCCTGAAAGGACTTGGGGGCACCACCAAGATACTGGATTATATGGTTCACTGGGGCACAGTTCAATATTTGAATCATTGCTCTTACGCACTATTTGCCTAGAGTAGCTCAGGAGGTAAAATTTGATAGCTTTCACCCTCAGCAACAGGAAAATTACACTGTCGATCGTGTATACATTGAGTCTAGCCTACTCCCTGCTACTGCTTGTTCAAATCTCAAAAGTCACTTCATATTTTGAAAACATTAAAAAATTTTGCAACCACAAGAAGAGCAGAAATGTTGTCAATCAGATGACTGATATACTGGTATGGCTTTGTAAGGAAATAACTCATATAGTAATTTCCTGCTAACTTCTCAAGTCACCAAAAAAGTTCTCTGTGAAGATGCCGTTATCACAGTATATAATTGTAGTTCAGTGATAGGACCGTGAAACACACAGTATGTATTTCAAAATTCATTACTAGGGTTCTGTATCAATGTACTTACTGAAATCTGTCATAGTGATCTACTAGTCTATTTAAGAAGAGTTACCTGTTGCATTTAAAGAAGACATAGAAGTTGATGTTATAGGATGCTTCCCATAAGTTTGCCCATCATTCTACCATCTGCTTTTCCTACAGTAAGACAGCATTTAAAAATGGCATAATATAGAATAAGATGTGGCATCACTAAAACACACTAGTTATATACATTTTCTCAGTAAACCAAGGCCAGCCCATACAACACTGTTCTTGCCTCTGAAATGAGTAACTGACATGCAAAACAATCATCTTTGAGAAGACCAAGACCATATCTCAGACCACTCATTAGCTGGCACATGCAAGCTGGGTAGTGACTTTATACAGCAAAGATGCAAGTTATAAAGCAAGATGTTTCAGCATCCTCAGCAGAATCATTGCTTTATTTTTAGCAGCTGGGTCCTGTCTCTTTCTGCTGAAATGGGAAGCACAGAAAATATTAATTAAATGCAGGTGTGTGCAGTAATTCAGAAGTGTTTTCATTTCAAAGATTCAGCTCCCAAGAAGAGAAAGTACAATTAGATGTTTACTGTTACAAGTTTAAGTTTAACCACTTTAAACAGCATACTGAGAGCTCTGTGTGTCTCTCTACATTCAAGCTACGTCTGGAAAGGCCAAACTTCCCAACACAATATGCCACCCACCTAAATTTCTGCAGGGCAGGAAGCCAGGACTCTTGCCAAGGAAATGGGGAGCACTTAGAGGGAGTCAAGGAGGCCAAATGGCCGTGACACCATAGGGTGAGGGTGTGCATGCAGATAAGCCCAGTGACAAGCTGGGCGCATCAGGTCCACCATCCCTCCTCGCTCACCTCCTCCCACCACCGGGGCTCCAGGTTACACGGGGGTCTGACACCATAGCATGAAGGGCTACAGCGGCATACAGTCCAGCATGCAGACTGGATCTCAGCTGCTGGAGAGCCACAATTTGGCTTCTTTGGGTTATTTTTTTTTTTTTTTGATTGCACCAAGGGAAAACTTTTGATTAGCCTAAGAACTTTAAAAATTACTGAAGTTGAAATGCCAGACTTGAGTGACTCCAAAAGGTCTGACTTTCAGAATATGATAAACTCCCCAATTCACTGCACACTGGGATCTATTAAAATATTTTACAAATCATACTCAAGTGCTATTTGTTTCTTAAAATTTTATCCAGGCTCTATAGATTAACTCAACATTTTCTTATTTCTGTGAATTCAAGTCTGCCCTTGAATGTAATTGGGCTGATGTAATTGAAAGATTTCCTACTGAAAGTAGCCTCTAAATCTCAAACTTGGGAGACTCCCCAACAACATGAGCCTGAATTCTCAGGACACCAGGATCCAAGCAAGCTAGGTGGGCTACGGAAACTAATGAGCTATGGGAGGCATCCCTTCCTCCTACAGCTATTGCTCTGGACAGTCCATGTCCATGCTACCTTCATGTTCGCGCCACCACTTTCCTCTTGCTCCCTTTTTTTGTTTCCTCCATCATTAAAAAGCCCAGCAACACCATTAGGATTTTGGAGAATGAAATGATTAACCCTAATATGCTTTCTTCTCAAGGAGTTTGTATGTCATAGTCATTTATCCCAGTGTGCAACCAGCTTCCCGTGGTTAGACTGTGAACTGTCAAAGGGCACTCCTATTACTCTAGGTTTGTGCAAGATCTTGCACACTTGTACCACAAATTTGAGCCTTTTAGTATTATTGTTGTAAATCCCAATCCGACTATCAGTAATTTAAATCTTCATTGTAAAAATAAAACTGAGCAAATGGCAGATTCCTGAGTTTTGTGGAAAGTTTTGAATGTGACATTTTCACGGCTTACGGAGAATTTTCATGAGACTGGGGCCAAGGTTTTTTAAGAGTTCTGCCAAAAGTAATTCCAGTTCTTTCAGAATTGGTTCAATGCTCTATGGACTTCAAATGCCATTTGTGTCACAGCTTTAGCTTCAGAGCCTACCTGGCCACAAGCTGATTGTGGTTGTTTTAGCTGAACACCAGGGATCAAGGGCTTAAATGGAAGCAGTTCTCTTATGATGCTGAAAGTACCAAAATGCTTCATTTTTGCAAAATCAGCAAAGTTAACAAGCTTTCTGGTTACTTTGACAAAGCTGCCTATTCCAATACCAGTAAAATTATTCTCCTAATAACTGGGTTATCAGAATTAAAAGATTTTCACGAGCTTTCTTTGGAACAGGAATAATAATAGTCTTCAATAATCTGAAGCCTGCTATTACTATGGCCAGTGCACTTGAACAAATTAATTTGGATTTGCTGAAAAGAGCAACAGTTAAGCATGTTAATTATTTAGCTTATATAGAAAGTGGCACAAAACTCTAAAGAGATGTGGTCTGTAACAATTTTTTACCCTAATCTCTTCTCTGAGTTGCATTCCAGTATTTTGAACTACAAATGTTAGGCACAAAGTTGCAAAAATTTGTTTTAGCACATCAGTTGGGTTTTTTCTCCACGAAGTACTCAAAGCGTTTATGCTATTTTTGTTTCACCTTTCCATACGTGGAAAAAAAAAGAAGGGAAAAATACAGAGAAGAGACAAATAATATATTTTCCTTGGATTTGGCTATTTCTGATAAGAGATCAGATAATAGATGTCGATGCTCACCATTTTTTCATATATTCAGATACACACTTAGTTAAGCCAACTGTCAGTTATAATATACGGCTGAATGAATGTAGAACCTGTAAGTTAAGCTTTTTCTCAATAATTCCTTTCAAAGGTAACAAAGCTTTCTGTGCCAATTTATTTTCAGCAGTTTGCCGTGGATTGTTCAATAACAGGTGGACATGATTCCCATGATATCCAAGGAAAGTTTATTATCAGGAAATGCAAGTTTTAGCCAATCATCCATGAAAAAGCCATATACTTCCAGCCAACCCATTAAGAAAACCTACATCAAAACACTCCTAGTACCGAAACTCTGCTATTTGATCTCATGCATAACTAAAAGTGGTCCAGGGGAATACTCAAAGCAAAAAACGAGTGTGGAAACTCAAAAAAGAAGCTGACAAGCAGCAAAAATGCAGTAATCTTGTATACATGTATATATGCCTTTATAATAGGAGAACAAGTTCATTCTTAAAGCTCTGTTATCAAATTCAAGGGGAGTTACAGTAGTATCAAGCAAATTTAATGAAGTTATCCTGTGCTGGATTCTAAAATAAAAGACTTTTGAAATACGATTTAAGACAGCACTAAAACTGCCTGTTGAAGAATTCATATTTTTTATAATCAAACAAGAAAGTATTAAGTCAGGTATTTCGAAAAAGTTTAATAGGCACAAATATTTCTAGATTCTCTTGATAGTCTCAGCTCTCTACACTGCAGAAGGCTGCTCTACCGGGTTAACTGTTACTGTGCATTTTAAGACTTGAAAATCTTTTAACATATAACCCCCATTTTCCTAGGTCAATGAATGCATCCCCAACATTAACAATGTCTCCACCCACATCCTTTCCGAAGAGAAATAGGAATTCTCCCATGTCTCATTTTTATATGTCCTATTACTAATTGAAAAGATATTGCTGGAGGTTGCTGTATCTGCACATGATTCTTACGTCTGCTTCCTCATTCCACTGATCCATTTCCAAGGGGCACAGGCCATGATTAATCTAAAAGGCTTCCAGCAGATCATTCTAAGGCATTGCAATAGCTCTGTTAACTGCAAGGCACTCCACTGTGAATACTTCTTCTCATGGAAATACCTGAGTAGCAGTAATCGTTAATTCTCTGTTTCTGAGAGAGACCTGGTAGAGGAGGATCAATGTCTAAATAAATTGGAAAAAACACAGGTTGATCAAACCTGATGGAACGCACCCAGAAGTGCTAAGGGAACTCACTGATGTCATTGTGAGGCCAATTTCAATTATTTTTGAAAGGTCACAGTGACTGAAACTCCTGAGAACTGGAAGAAAGCAAATATCCCTCCTAACTTTGAGAATAGCGAGGATCCAGAAAACTACAGACCAGTGAGCCTCATCTCTACGCCTGGGAAGCCGATGGTATCCTCCTGGATACCATTTCCAAACATTTTCCAAATATTAAGGACAAGAAGATGACTGGGAATAGTCAGCATTGCTTTATGAAGAGGAAATCATGCCTGACCAACCTGATAGCCTTCTAAAATAAGATGACTAAGTTGCTGAATAGTAGGAGAGCAGTGGATGTTGTTTATCATGACTTTAGTAAGGCTTTTGATGCTCTCATATTATCCTCAGACAAGCTAAAAAATGCTGGCTAAGTAAATGGACAATAAGGTGGATTGAAAACTTGCTGAACAGCTGGGCTCAGAGGGTTGTGATCAGCCATACAACAACCAGTTGGAGGCCAATCGTTTAGCAGTGTATGCCTGGGAAAATACTGGGTACTGGGCCAGTACTGTTTAACATCTGGACCCTAAGGCAGAGGGCACCTCCAGCATATTTGCAAATGATACAAAATTTGAAGGAGGTGTTGCTATACCATGTAGTCATGATGCCATTCAGAGAGACCTCAACAGGCTGGAGAAATGGGCCAACCGGATTGTCATCAAGTTCAGAGGGAAATGTCAAGACCTACAGCTACTAAGGAACAACCCCAGGCACCAGTACAGGTTGGGGACTGGCCAGTGGGAAACCAGCTTTGCAGAAAAGGATCTGGAGGTCCTGGTGGACACCAAATTGAACATGAGCCAGCAATGTGCCCTTGCAGCAAAGAAGGCCAACAGCCTCCTTGGCTGTGTTAGAAGAGCATTGCCAGCAGGTCAAGGGAGGTGATCCTTCCCCTCCGTTTCATGCTGTTGAGATCACATCTGGGGTGCTGGGGTCCCCAGCAGAAAAGAGACATGGAGCAAGTCCACTGCAGTTTTGTGAAGATGATTAAAGGACAAGAACATCTGTCAGATGAGGAGACGCTGATAGAGCCCTGATGTTCAGCCTGGAAATGAAAACATTGAGGGGGATCTTATCAATGTGTATAAATACCTGATGGTGTTGGGGGAAGCCAAACACTTCTCAGTCATGCCCAGGAAAGGGACTAGGGGTATAAGAAATTGCATTTGAACGTAACAAAAATAGTACTTTTTTTTTTACTGGGAGGGCAATTGAACACTGGAATTGGTTGCCCAGAGAGCTCATGGAGCTCCAAATCCAACTGGGTGCAGTCCTGAGAAACCAGCTCTATTTGACCCTGCTCTGAGCAGGGAGATCAGGCAAGATGTTCTCCAGATATCCCTTCCAACCTCATCCTTTATATGATTAAACAGAGCTATTAAACCACCTTTTACAGAAGGAAACAGCAAGAACTGGTGACTGTGCTTTCTAGGTTATTGCTGGGATGTGTATTTTGTCTCCTGCTAATTAATTCATAGATTCAGCAGCTGCTGACAATTTCTGTATAACTATATGTTTTATTTTCAGTTGAAAATGCCAATATTCTTCAATAAGCAGCTTTTAAATACATGTAGCATAAACAGAAATAAGTAACATGATTTAAAAATAGATTTGGCATCTTTACATCAATCCTCCTCCTGCCTTGTATGTGATCACAGCTAAAGATGTCTGCCTAGAAAAGATTACATCACCTTTGTAGATAAAGCGGCTGTTCAAAAAGGGAAGCTTCCAGCATAAATTATTTGTAGTATGAATATCTTGAATCACTTCACGCCTAACAAGAAGTACCCTCAGGAAACTCCGTTGCATTCACTGGGAGAGAATTAGTACTGTCTGAAGCTCAGGTTTTCTTTTATGGCTGTATGAGGCATCATGTTTCTGACAATACAGTCTCAGAACAAACCAGTTTTTGCTCTTTATCAACAGGATAGCTCTTCCATTTGCCACTCTGATGGTATTTCAGACTGTGTGTTTCAAAGCCATCTGCAAGTAGATTACAATCCTGCTCTTGAACATGAATACCCAAACGAGGTGACAAGACCTGTACCCCTGTGGTTGATGTCTAGCATCACTTATTTCAACAGTAAGAAAAACTACGATATCCAGGGGAGGTCCCCCAGGACAGAGGGGCTTCTTCTTCAAAGCTCACCCATGAAACTGGTTGGGGGCTGACAAACTGGCTCCAAATCATAACAACGTCATCACTAGCTCTGAGATAGCAGGTGAAAGTGACCATACTAACCTTAGAGATCACATATTCAGAAAGGCATTCAGATCTGGCCCAGCTCTCTGCCTGCCCACCTACATGATTCCTGATGGGCAGGAAGGTCAGCAGTCTGTCTGCTTTCAAAGGATACTTGGGGCTGCATGCACTTAAGCTAACTTAAGTTAGGTTAACTTAAGGTGCCTGAGGTTTCTGAAGTTGGAACAGTGTCCTCTAAAGAAGGGAGCATCTTCTAAAGAAGGGAACAGAGACAGGACTTCCAGGGGCAATTCAGAATAGCCAGTAAGATCTCTCTTTGATAGTGGCTATTAATACCGACTATAAAAGGAGACTAAAGTAAATATGCTTCTAGTCTACACACTTCAGATAGGAGTATAAAGCTGGAAAACATGAATGTGGGCCTTGAAACTATAGATGTTATATTTAGTTGATAATAGCAGAATCCTGCAAGGAGCATATAAAACAAATATTATTAAAACAAACTAACTGTTTTAATACTTGAGCATTATCTCAGCACAGAATTTGTTCCAAGCAAAAACACAACACTGTTACACTGAAGAGACCTTGGTATTTTGTACCACATTATTTGCAGTCTGTAAAACAGTGAGGAATACTTGAAAACTTGTTCTTTTGACATTTTTCTTGAAACAGATGAACAATCAGGATACTGCTTTTCACACAGCATCCCTCTTGTGCACTGTGGTAATATCCGCTCAAATACAGATGAATGAAAACAATCACATTTCTCACCTCTCAAATGGACCAGATAATACAGAATTCAGATGAGTCTGTGTTTTTCATTAAACTGGACATGTTTACAAGTCAGACAAAAGCAATACTTGCTCAAACGACCTCCTTTCCTCAGTTTGGAAGATTTATTGAAGGCAATATAGAACAGCAACAATAGTCAATCATAGGTGGCAGACTGCCCTTTTATTAAGCATACTGAAGCCAATTAATCTAAGCGAGCTTTCTCCCTTTAGCTCCTGGAGGCATGTATGGTTAGAATGCATTTAAAAATTCTGCAGCAATAAATAAAGGTGCTGAAACTATTCATATGAACTTTGAGAAATTATTTACAGGCACTTGAGATGCTACATATTGACATTCTACATATTCGGCTGGGCAATAAAATTTGACTAGATCCAAGACTAAAAAATAAAGTTCTAAAACAAGGCTTTGGGGTACTGCCATCCTCAGGGGTAGCAAGAAGAGAAAAGAATGCCTGTAAAAGGAAATAAAAGCTGTAGGAACACTGAACTCTGCCTTAACGCTGAGATAATCAGAAGTCTTCAAATAAGGTTGCAAGGAAAGATGGGCTACTGAACCAGTCCCACATTTACAGCACAGAAGTAATCAATTAATGGAATTTATTTATTTCTAGATGTCAGATTATCTGCCATTTATAGGAGATATCAAAGGCCATTTGAGGTGAAAAGCAAGTCTATAATAACCTTATTAATTATGGAACATCAAAACCCGAGATGTCTTAATTCATGTTCTCATTTTTTCAGTCCATGCGCTTCTAATTAGAATTGCTGCAATATAGTCTCTTGGGAAGCATATAAGAGAAGCGAGTAACTTTTTAGTAGCAGTTTCCTCCTACCAGGCACACACTTAAATAATCCTTTATTCTTGGATTACCTCAAACATCCTCCTTGGATTACCTTCATCGTAACTTCAATCATAATCTTACCAGTCTCACAGCTGGGTCCCGTGAAGCCTTGCGGGCAGGCACACACATTGGAGGCAATACAGGCTCCTCCATTCCTACACCCGTCTTTGCAAAAGGCTGCAAAATGCAAAAATCACAATACATGGGTAACAGAATCACACTCAGCAGCCGCACAGGTGGCCACAGGCCGCTGGCAGGCTTGCATGAAATGCAGTCCCTGAGGCAGGGAGTACAGTGGCTGCCTTCTAAGGAGAGAGGTCACGAAGAGATGGTTTATGGCCCCCCTGCCTCACTGGCCAGATGGGGTGACAAGCTACAGAAGGAGATTAGAGTAAATCATCTGAAGACAACAGCTCACATATGTGCTCCTTCGCACGCACTGGGAAGCAGTGAAAGGCAGCGTCTTCCCCAGGAACAGACTTTTCCTAGGGCAGTGCTGGTCTTCTCTGCTGCCCAGATAAATGCACAACTGAGCACTAGATCAGCTGGCTACATTATTTCTTGATTAAGCAATTAGATTGAAACAATAAAAATAGTAATTTTGTCTGGAGGGATTCTGAAGAACTTAAAACCTTTTAGCATTTACAGTTTGAAGTTGATCCCTGGATTTTTAATTTGGCACACTGCAATCTAGGAAGCTCTGCTCACGACTATAGGTGCAGCACGCTCCAGATACAGTTATGAATACGTGTATGCATTAAAGAGTCCCTTCTGAGGACAAGGTTACAGAAATGCAACCAGCTCTGATAGAAAACACAGCAGCTGTTAATTGCTCTGGTTGTATCCTCAGTATGGAATGAGCAATGCTGTGGTCACAAGAAACTACAGAGAAAACTGTAAGCAAAACTAGGCAGATGGAGGTTATCACCCACGTAAAGCATTGCTCCAGGGCACTAAGTCTAGCTTTGTGCTTGTAACCAGCCACCAGAGATGCCAAGCTTTGGTTTGCAGCTGCTCCGTGTGACAGCACCAGTGATGAGGTCTTAAGGCTCATCCGAGAGAGACCATGACTGTTATTGACTTGAGCTTTTCAGCTCTCCAATTCCAGGCACAAGCCCTGTGGCATGAGACCCCTGCACTGAGTGAGACATTGAAGCTTCCTGATGTGGGACAACATGATGCACAGGAGCACGGATGGCAGCACAGTGCGTGAAAAGCTGCCACAGCCACAGGGACAAGAGGTACATCCAGGTCTCTCTGAAGGATGCTGGCACCCAAGCCAGGGCTGCACAGAAGTACATTTCTCAAATTGGGATACGCAGGCTCAGAGACTTCTCCTGTATTTTCAGTCTTGAAAAGGGAGGGAAGGAAGGATGCACTTTTCTTTGACAGTGGGGCCAGGTGCCCTCTGAAATGTCAGACCTGCAGTCAGAGCTCTTACCCAGGCAACAAAAGAGCTGAAGGCTGTGCTCTAGGGTTATGCACCTTCTCTTTGTCCCAAAGAAATACCAATTACCCTTTTGTAAGCTGACACACCTCCTGCAGAAGGACTGGAGAATGCTCCCAAGCACAGCAGAGTAGTCAGTTCCACAGACAGAGCTCTCTTCTGAGAGGAGCAGCTCTGGGTTTGAACTTCCTCTGGCTAAGACCTTTTTCCCATTCCCCAGAGGAGAGAACACAGCATAAAAGGTCACATTTACTGACATTTCTCCCTGTATCAGTGTATTTGACTAGAAGTGGACTAGGTTGACGTGCTTTACAAAGAGCTTGTTCCTGTTAGGAATATTTAGAATAATTATACCACAACTCAGGAATAACTAGTGCTAAGATCAGGCTTAGAAATTAAAGAAATTCTGCGTCAAGAGGACTGAGGTGCAGTTTCAAGGAACATTGGGTATGCTACTGCTGCAGCGAGACCACTTCTCGCACCCGAGCCAGCTCCCCGAGAGCTACACTGCTTTTATTTTCAATCATCCTCTAAATCCTATGCTCAGAGCCTGAGGACTTCCAAGGATTTGGGCCCAAGTGTCAAGTATCATGTCCTCTGATGTGAAATGCAATGGAAATGAAAGCAGCATTGTATCTCTGGGAAGGGATCTTTCTGAGACCCATAATATAACTTCTGAAGTTTACCAGTGAACAAGAATGTTAGAAAACAAGGCACCATCTTGTGTGTAGCAAAGGTATTGTGCCTGCCCGCCTACTGCTTTTCTCATTTACAATGAAAAGACACAGCATACCAAACAACTTTCAGTTCATCCAAGGAAAACAGCAAGTGCTTGAACGTGGACAACATAGATATGACAAAGTTTTCACAGCTCTAACTTTGTTGGTAACTGTGGGCTTCCTTGAACAGTGTAGGATGTACAGAAACTGTTAACTTGAGACAGAAGCGAAACATAATTACTTCATATTTTAGAGCACACTAACTTACATATGCATCATCCTCAAATTAACGTGAACTTGGCAAAAAGCAAAGTTAGTGTATATCTGTCTATGAAAACCTTCTTATAGGTGCAGGACCTGAAAGCCTCTCCTAGCATTTTTGGAGTCCTGTTGGACAAGTTGACCATGAGCGAGCAGTCTCCTGAGGTGCATTAAAAGGATTGTGACCAGCAGGTGGAGGGAGGTCATCCTCCCTCTCTACTCTGCCCTAGTCAGGCCACATCTGGAGTACTGTGTCCAGTTCTGGACCCCCCAGTTCAAGAAAAACAGGGAACTACTTGAGAGAGTCCAGTGGATGACTACGAAGATGATCAAGGGACTGGAACACCTCTCTTATGAGGAAAGACTGAGAACCTGTGTCTGTTTAGCCTGGAGAAGACTGAGAAATCTTATCAATGCTTATAAATAACTAAAGGGCAGGTGTCAAGAGGATGGGGACAGACTCTTCTCAGTGGTGCCTGGTGACAGGACAAAGGGAAACGGGCACAAACTGGAACACAGGAAATTCCATCTCAACATGAGAAAAAACTTCGTCACTTTGAGGTTGGCAGAGCACTGGAACAGGCTGCCCAGAGAGGTTGCGGAGTCTCTTTCTCTGGAGATATTCAAAACCTGCCTAGATGTGTTCCTGTGCAACTGGCTCTAGGTGAACCTGCTTTGGCAGGAGGGTTGGACTAGATGCTATCCGAAGGTCCCTTCCAACCCCTGCCATTCTGGGGGTTGGAAGTGGCTTACCTTTGCAGATGGTACCATTTCCCGTGTATCCCGGCTTGCAGACACAGTTGTGCCCACCCACGGTGTTGAAACAGAGCGCATTTTCATCACAGTTGTGTTGGTTTGTTACACATTCGTCATGCTCTGAAAAGGGAAACAAGAAGGAGATGGTCCTGAATTTTTAAAACACAACAAAATAAAACCTTTGTACAGGTTTTCATGTTAAAAAGAGATAAACACAGTAGTAGTTAATGACAACAGGACTATGTGAACATATAGCCATAGGATAGACAGGCTATGTATTTTTAGCACATGCTGGTGTGTGTTAACTGTGCTGCAGCATAACTCCAGCTTCATTAACAGGGAGCCACCACCATTATACTTTCCACGTGGGCTACAGTGCTCTTGTAAACATTTGCCAAGGAGCCGGCTAACATACTGAAAATCCATATGCTACTTCTACTGTATAATTTATTCATGCAGGTTTATCCTATGCAGGATTCACAGGGTTTCCTTCAGAAAGCTGACTAATGGTGCGAGACACACGCTCCACACTGCAAAAGATACGGTTAGCAGAAGGCAGGACTTCAAAATGTAGCCTGTGTTTTCCTTCCCTTTGGTGAGTATGTGGCATTTTATTTATATGAAGTAAGTAACCTGAAAAAAAAAGGTCTGCCTGCTGTTGAAGGGACTTTTAGCATGGTGTGTCCTAACACCAGAGTGCGATGGATGAGACTCCTCAGTCTGGTGACTAGACTTAGACACACTGGGAAATACACCTTTTGGGAATAAATGAAACAATATGGACAATATGATTTTGTGTTAACTTGCAATGCATTGTTTGATCTGAAACAAAAAGGTATCATGTAAGTATTCAGAGTACTGAACATTTTAATGTTTTAGTTTGGGATTTTTAAGAAATGGAAAATGCGATTTCAAAATAAGATGCTCTAAAGTGT
The DNA here is from genome assembly GCA_028565335.1 of Limnodromus scolopaceus. Lineage (NCBI taxonomy): Eukaryota > Metazoa > Chordata > Aves > Charadriiformes > Scolopacidae > Limnodromus > Limnodromus scolopaceus. The sequence continues at coordinate 32,741,032 of JAOXNO010000001.1, forward strand.
CATTTCAAAATACCACATGAAATACTCTAGTATTTTCAAAATGCAGTATCTTAGTCTGTAGGCATAAAAATGAAATGCTTCCGTCTCCTGGAAATATTCCTTGCATTTCCTTTAAATTAACACTGTTCCTCTATCCACAAATAATTCCAGACCCCTGAAATTTTAATTTGAGGAAAACTGACTATTTGGGGAACCTAAAGGCACCCAATTTCAATCAGCACACATGGACTAACCTACATATGAGGTTTTCACAGCAATCACTCTGCCCAGGTTTTAGAAAATTTTATTAGTGCAACTTATGCCAGTTCTGGCTATCTGACACAAGTTTTAAATCTGGAATTGGATGCTCTTTCTCCTCCAGTTTTGGGTCTGTCACACTGCTCTGAATTTTCCCCTTTATAAATAAAGAGCTAAAGTCTGAATATACCCCCCAGAGTCGTCAGGAAAATTTATTTCTTAACATTTGCAAATCACTATGGAAATGTTCAACTTGCTATTTCAATACTGGCCATAACCTGTAGGAGTATAAAACCGGCAGAATGGCACATCTCTAATCCATCAGATGTAAACTGTCCTCTAGTAATGGCAAGTGGCTGTTGTTTAAAAGGGGAACAAAATTCACCACAATGTGACTAATCAATTTTAAACGATACATAGGTTTAGATAATTTTTTGGGGTGGTTTTGTTGCTGTTGAGTGTTTGCTTGGTTTTTAATAACATTAATCTAATACCTCTCTTCTAAACAAGGACTTATGCGTCTCCTATATCACCACCAATGCTCTCCCGACCCTCAGCACTGGGGCACCAGCTCTTACTGAGCTGAGTCCCTCACTAGATGCCGCACAGCACGGGCTGCAGGCCTCTACCCTGAAGCATGAGATTTAATTACTTTGCTCTCAGCATGAATAACTAAAATTGTTATTGTTCACCAAATGATCCAGCCCTTCTAAAATCCAGCTACAATATTTGACTCCCACCTCCTAACACAGTGAAATCTCTCATGCTGGCTGAAACAGTGTTTATGCTAAATCAGTCCATAAAGCAAAAGATAAATAAAGTAATGATTACGCAAATTAGGTAAAAATTGCTATTTCTACTGTAATAATATCCTGCCTTTCTTAGTTTGTGTTAATATTATGATATTATTTAAATATGTTATGCTACTTAAATATTAAATATCTATTATTTTCTCATTTTTAAAGGTTCAATATAACATACAACAGGAAAATAGCTATGGAAATGTGAGAAACATTATGCACACAGCAGGCCAAAACATCCTGCAAAGCCATTATCTTGGTATCTCAGGAGGTAGGATCTATACAACAATACATCACATTTGTAAATTCAGCTCAAATGACTGAATTTGACAAATTAACTATCATCCTCAACGAGGAAGTGTAGCCATCCACCCCATGGCTTAGGAATGCAAAAGCATCCCTGGCACGTACGGCAGCTCTTTGCTAGGAAGAAGAGTATATTAGAGGAAAGCAGGTGATCACAGACTGTCACATTAAGAGGAACAGCTCTAAGTGCGTGGCTGGAACAGCTCTGAAAGTCCACCAAGGCCTCCACGGGCAGGGCAAGTGCTCTGGGCTCTACAGCGAGCAAACTCGCTATTGGTATTCCACTACATCAACCATATTTGTAACACCTTGCAGTACCGGGGCCTTGAAGATCATTCGCACAGATGCATGTCCTTTGTATAAAAAGATGACTGTCACACTTGAGTATGCTTTCCCAACATTTACTCTCTGGGCTAAGAAAAACTACTGAGTCTTTTAAGATAGATTTTTCTTAAAGCATACAGTATCAATAAAATTAACTTTCCATCAGCTAAGTAATGGGGCCTGGATTCAAAGATAATATGCCTGGTTTCTTACCCTACATAAGAAACTCCAGTGTTTCTTATCCTCCAGTAAGAAAGTTCATGGAGGATGCTTACTTCAGATAGAGGGTCCACCACATAAGCAAAACTGTATCAAAAAACCAACACTTCTACTTCTGTGGTTATCTGCTCAAACTTCAGGTCTATTTTTATTGAAATCAAATATTAGCGACTCATGAAAAATTCATGGGTCTTGATTCTTGGATTGAAGTTTACATGTCGTTTTTTAGGAGGATAATATCTCAGAGTAAGGGGAAGTTTTGTAATATTTTAAAATGATAGAAATGGAAAAAAACGCCAAAAAAAAAGAATTAAGATATTTTACAATGCATCTAGATTTCTTGCTCTGTATCATCTCAGCTTAGCTGCAATAACACACTTAAAACCATTTAAACATAGTAGTTTTTCATATTCCCTCTTACAATGGCACCTAAAGAGCAGTCAGCCTACACTTCAGGACTGTTTCTTTTAAGGGTTGATTACAAATGGTTAAACTACAGCGGAAAATATCCTGTACATAAGGCACCTTACTGTGTTCACTCTTCCAGCACATGGCACACTATCCACGCCAATTCAAGAGACCACCACAAACAGCTTCTTCCAGAATTCTCTATTAATAACAAGGCAGGCTGTCCAGCTTTATTAAAGATAGAAATACTTATTTGTAATAAAAAGGGTGGTGGTCTGTTGATAATTCTTCGTTAATTCATCCTTATCCCTTTCGTTTCTTTTTTTAATCAAACACTTGGAAAGTCACCTTGAATAAGGAGGACATTGCACAGGCTGAGTTCAGCAATCTGAAATATCAAACTAGGAACTGCAGATGCAGATAGGACTGTGCATTACAAAGAATCAAAAAAGCAATTTATAAAAGAATCATTTAAACAGAATCATTAATACAGTTTTTAAGTTCAAAAAACAGTACAGAAACATTATTTGCATTATTTAGAAATGTCAGTACTGCCCAAATATATTTCTGGTACTGCAAGAAGCAACACAGAGGCCATTTATTTCAAGCATCTTTGACACATATTTAATGAATGTTCTATACTTATTATACTCTATTACTTATACTGCACACCATCAGGAAGATGAGGACAGGCCAGGTACAATAGTATTACAGAGGCAAAGAAATAAAAATTACTTTTGCAGAGAGAATTTCATTATTAACAAACCTAAATTTGCATAAAGATCATCTATAAAGACCAAACACGCTGGTTTCAATTATTACTTCTAAGGCTTTATTATCTAACATACCTAAATATCATTTGTCACTGTTCAGGCCTCTATGCTCAACAGTGTTAAAAGTCATAAAATCTCTGTTCTGGGAACCAACCAAAGTTTTAAATAGAGTATATTTATTGACTAAACTGTCTCTGGAATGAGGTCTTTCTAGATAGATAAAAAATTTTGAATTCCAAAACTTGCTATCGCTCCATGGTAATTACAAAAGTAACACTAAGTGTGTATGAATGTTCCATTAAACAGTTCTTATGATACAGATGACTTAGAGATGCAAAAAATTATGCGACGATGCATTTAATTCACTTATGCACATTTGGGTGTGCAGCAAATAAATTATATACACACAAAAAAAAAATTATATATAAATACATATACTTATATATATGCACATACATAAGCGTGTAAGTAAGGGTGATGTACTTCATTTTACTCTGGTTCATTTTGAAATACTACTCCAAAATATTCCATATGGCTTGCTTTAAAGAGATGTTATTACTTCAGAAGAATATCTAGGGTGAAGTAGCACATCCTAGGGAGAGAGCTTGCTGGCAGAAACTGATCAGGACCCACTAGATCCTGTGAGGTATGGCAAAGCGATGACAGCCAGGCATCTGTCTTACAAAGCTGATTATCTCTGCAGAGACTCTTGCAGAGCATAGCAACATTTAACATGCTGTCCACAAGGTGTGTCACCTGCCTCCTCTTCACTGCCCTAGCACTATGCCACATCACTCCCCACCTTTCTTACAGTGCATTTTGTGATTAGAAAGAAACAAAAGCCTGTATAGCATTTCCTACTTGCATACTGCAAGCCTTCCCAATAATTGCCTTATGCATCCAAATGTCTAAGGAAAAAAAACAAATAACAAACAGAATCCAATCCACCAGCGAAAAGGAATGACGACTGATTTGCATCACTTACCTGTGGGTAAAGGATTTCATACTGGCAGTTTTCCTGAACCATCCATTACCAATATTGGAAAGTAAGAGATGAGATCACTCTTAAAGCAAAAAAATGCATAAAAGTTTCCAAAAATATATATAAAATACACCCCTCCTACTGTAATCTTGTAACAGAACGCAAGAGTTATTAATTTCTGAGTGAGGAACTTGCGGACCAGGATTAAATTAAAATCATTTAAATAAAGAGAATATATTATGTATCTTCTCCTTTCGATGCCTCTGCATTCTTGAACTGAAATTACTTTTGGCCTCCTGTCTCCTTCCCATTTATTTGGTATTGATCTATAGGGTCATGGTGACCAGCTGGCCATCTGCTGTGGCAGTGACAACAGTCACAACAGTGACAACAGATAAGAGTTACTTGAATTATCAATAGCCAACACACTCAAATGCCCACTTATAGTTTATCTTAATTACAAGCTTTTTTTTCCCCCTCATATAGTTCATGTACAAGACAAAAATTAGTAGTAATTATATGGGTAGTTTGTAAGACTTATTCCATTAAGTCCATTGGGAAATGACAGATGGTTAATTTCTTTAAGACTTCGTATTAACTAGCTTAAACTCTAATTGGCAGGGTTACTTAAAGTCTCAGTACGTGCACATTATTTTCAAAGAGCAAATGCTGCAAATTTATTGATGATTATGCTATGTTTTCCATATATTTATATTAACTTTTTGGATTTATATTACCCAATTCAAACCTGCCCCAATTCATTTTTCTATACATATCCCTTAATTCAAATGCAAAATGGAACCCGTACTTTAAATTACTCACAGAGTTACCATCACAGTTTACCCTTAGTTAACGCTGAAATCATTAATCATTCATTAATGACCACCAGCAGCTGTCCCCAGTTCAAAGCAGGGGATATGAAACGTCTATTCTAATAGTCTGTTCACTGCTAATCCTGTTACTTGATTGATTTTCACCTTCATTCACTTCCATATAACCATGCTGCTCTTGGTCCTCATTCTTTTTTCGAGTGCAGCCGTAAACAATAATTTCTATAGATCTATGTCCAGAATTTTCCTACGTTTTTCTCTTAATTATGTTGATAATAAAAATAGCTCTGGTATGTGCATATTCTATTTTCAAGGTCTGTTTAGAGACCATCCTACTTTCTGAAATGCTGCTTCTGTCCATTAAGTAGTCCATTGTTGTTCTTCAGGGATAACAGCTGCCATCGCCTCATCCAGATGTCTACCTCTCTTTTTTATCTATTAGCTTATTTACTTACCCTATATTTGGTTTTAATACGATAAAAAAAGGAAAAACAAGAATCTTAGGAAGAAAACCTACTTGGGGATTTGGCCAAAGTCTAGTGTTCCTTTTCATATCCATTATGAGAAAGCTGTAGGACGGTATCATAGTTATACTGCTAGGAAAATGTAACAGGGAATCTGTATTAATGGCAACTGTTGACAAAGTATTAAAGCGACTGAAAAAACACTTGACCAAGATGTGGCATTACTAAGAACACACACCCATTCTCCTTGTTATCTGCCTGCAAGGCCAGGAGGGCTCTGGAGAAAGCTCCAAGGCAGCTGTGGCTCTGATGAGACTCGAGACAGGCATAGACTGAGCTGTACTTTTGGAACTGGTATAATTTGTTTCACAAAAAGAGAAACCCTGACACTGAATGTGATGATCAAAACCATCCCTAATATACCTCCGTCTTCAAATCATGAAGTTCTTTTCTCTCTAGAGGAACTAAAACTTTCAATGTGTGCCCTGCTCTTTACCAGTGTGGAGAACACAAGATAGATCCTCAGACCAAAATAACCCTAGAGAAATACTGCATATTTATAGGCAAACATAACTTCCAAAAGTATGGGACATTCTAATTCTTGTAAACACTAGGGTTTTTTTTAAATATATTCTAAGAAGATTTTCAATTTTATGTTTTGTTTCACAACTGACTTTCATCTAAAGAAAACTTTCACACACCAAACCCTGCAAGAGGCATACACTTTTTTTCCTACTCTCTTACTTTAAGACTTTTTTTCTTCATACAAAATCTCTTTTCCTTATTCCTGTTCCGGGTTTTCCTCCTAGATTGAAGGAATATGTAACTCTTAGCTGTAGGTCCCTTTGAACTGCTCACTAGTAATCCCAAATTCTGTAACTCTAATAATGGATTTTATGGCTCTATGGAGGGTATATTCTCCCCCAGGACTCAGCTTGAAAATCCTAATGCGTGAGTTGGAAGTCGACCAGTCCACCCTTCCTGTGCTATGCACACACCAAGAAGTCTCTGCCAAGATCTCCTGGAACTCAGGGAGACAAAGATATTCTCGGTGTCAGAGAAGTTGATGGATAAAATACATATTTCAAGGCAGTCCTACCATTGCTCCCTCCATCTTCCTCCACAGCTCTTGAACAAATAATTTAAATGTTCTTAAACCCACCTAAATTTCACCATCTTCGAAATGTGTATTATAATTGCGATTTCTGATTTCATGGAACAAGACATATTTTTGCAAAATACTCACAAGTCTCTCGTCGAGGCTTCTATTGTAATATTAATCAGTGCTACTTCATGAAACATCTTGTGAATTTTTACACTTTTCAACCAGTTAGGCAGAGGAAATGCATTGAAGAATATTTAGTATGACAGCTAAAGTTAGATAAGCTTTAATTTATTTCCATTTTCCTTCATGTCTGCCATTTTCTATATTCCTTCTTGAACAGAAAAGTTTAAGGAAAGGATTTTCTAAAGCACTTAGCATAGGCCTAACTGTTTCCCCTAAAGGAAAATCTGTAACTCCCACTGATTTCAATGGCAGGACTGTAATGCAAATGCAAAATGATTTTGAAAATCCCACCTTAAGAGATTTCAGTCTAGGTATAAGGTCTGTGACCTTGTCATCCACTTCTTTCTTGCCTTAATTCAAACTGATCTCTTAATATCTTGTCTCTTTTACCACTGACATTTCGAAATAAGATTTCTGCCTTTTAAAAGGTATTTCATAATTTAGACTTTCTCCATAAATTCTTTTTTTTTGTTTGTTTGTTTATTTATTTACAGAGATGCATTATTTGTTCCTAGGTAAATCTTTTAAAATTCCAACTTTTATTGTACATGAAACCTCCCAGGCACTTATGATAAACTGATGCTTTCAAAATCTTCTATTATGTTGTCAAAAATGACAATGATAGCAAATTCTGCATCTATAGTAGTGGTCCCTACTTTATTGCTAGTAGAATAGCCAGACCAGAGCTGTAAATATTCTACTCCAATTTCCTCAGCCAACAGAAAAATGTTTATTTTCCTTCTTCTCCTAATGCCAACCCTTTTAATCTACTGTTTCCTTACTAAAAGGCTCCATGTCATACAAGTCTCGCACTAACAACAGATACATGTATTGGATATTTGGCCTCCATCCTACACATATTTCTGTTTTACAAGGAAAGCAGGAAGGTGGCTCTCTGACTGTTGCTGAGGCTCCTAACTTGCTGTCTGTTCTTGCATTTCACTAGTAACAACTTACAGACAATCTACATAACCAGGGGGCTCCACAAAAACACCTCGGAGCAATGCTGTTTTTCAGCATGGAGATAAGAGAAGGATGGGTATAAAACGGGACAGGAGAAAGATGTCGCAGTAACTGAGTACTGTCCAAAGTCGGTTTGATAAACTATAGATGTAGTCAAAGCTCTCTGAAGACACCTGGTGCTCCTTTTCTGTTCTTTTTGGGATAGCATTGTGACCAGAGTTTGCCAGCTCATCCCGTGGACTCCTGGGAAAATCACAGTTAGGACATACAGCGCCACTACCAGTATCAAGGACAGTGCTTGTAAGGTGAAGAAAAAGAGGCACCAGAGTTGTAGATGAAATGCTGCTGTTGCTTTGATCCTGCTCTTGTCCGAAGGAATCTGGAGCAACTTACCTAACCATAACTATCAGGAAACAAATGGGTTTTCTGTCCTCTTCTGCAGTGGGGAGATTTTTTAGTGCAAGAAATGGTTCATCTTATTTCCCCGGCAGATGACTCACTGGATATCAATTAGGACAGTACTATTTTTGGTAAGACAACTGTAGTGCTTGAGCTCAATGGGGTAGGAGGCCTTCCTTCAGTGTTGCTCACCTAATTTTGAAAAGAGTTTTCTACTTGAAGATGGGGACAAAAATATGCTTCAGTGATTGTAAAGCAGAACAATATTGATGCTTTGCCCTCGGGTTAGCCTTGACACCATCTCTAGTGGCACACCTGGTTTTCCCTAGGGCTCATAGTTCACAGAGGTGCACCAAACCAGCACGGCAAACACATCCTTCACAAACACAGCACCTAAGCTGCCTTCCCTGGAAACAAAAGCACTTGGGGAGAATGGTACAGCCAGCACAGCATCAGGGAAGAGCTAGCACACATACCCAGCCATGGAAACCAGGAAGTGCTTCCGTTTCAGACATAGTCCTTGATGCCAGGAGATTTCCTGCAGAGCCAACTGCACTGCTTCTAACAAAAACCAGCACAGAATAGTAACGGAGATGCAATGACACTAGCTTTCATCCTCCTTCTCCCGCCCCTGCAACGGTAGGAAACTTGACATTACCTAACTTACTTGTTTCATGGGATGACTTTCTAGCCCACACTATGCTTTGTTGCCACAGTGCAACTGCTAGTGCCAATCAAGCTTGCAAGTAATTATTTCTGTACTTACATATATGGATAGTTGTATGTGTTCTATACTGATAAATGAATATGTGCATAAGCACATGATGGTAAACTTTACATATCTTGAAAAATGCTGCCATCAAATCTTCTGTCCTATTTAAGAACACCTTCATCCTCTAATAAGCGGAACCAAGGATGACATTAAGTCTTCAGTATTGTTAGGTCTCAAATAGTCAAAATATCAATTCAGAATCAAACCACAGAGTTCAGGAAAAAAAGCAAAGCCCAGCTAGATATTCCATTTTCCTGATACTACTGTCATACCAGGATGATTTCACCTTTGTAATCCTTCTTCCTTTATATGTCTTCTCTTTGGAAAAATTAGGATTTAATTTGAGATGCTGTGAACAATTTTGGAGGACTTCAAACTACCCCATGGAAGGTATACTAAATGAACAAACATGGGGTATTCAAAGCAGACTGGAATAGACATTCAGGTGACCACCAATCACATTCTTTCTTTACCTTGCAAACATTAAAATGATGCAGACAGTAGTTAAGTTGAATTCTACATCCATTTCAACCTTCCAAAGAACTAGGAACAAGGTAATCAATTTTTCTTACCAAGGAAGTACATACTCTGTATTATTAAAAACACAGAAAAATAATTAAAACAGATTACTCCTGATGGACCCCTACTTTTCCAGAAATCAACCCTCTTATCTTGAAAAAACCTGTCCATTTATGCCCACTTTGAACAATGTGAAACCTTAATCTTCATTTTTTTAAACATACTGTCATCAAAAGATTCTACCACAGTTTTCCAAATCCTGAACATGAAAGTTGTGTGACAGCTGGTGTGTTCCAAACTCATCACATTTAGTGGTCTGTAACAGGGTAAATGACACAATTACCTGCTGTAATTACTGTTGCTGACAATATATTTTCCCTGGTGATTGGTCTGTGTGACTCAGAGCTGCTTATCTTTGTCAGTCCAGCCCAAATCTCCATTTCCATGTGACTTGGACATTAACTTAGGAAGTATTTACAAATTAGTTCCAATTTCTGCCAAGACAGATATTTGGGATGGTAAATTCATCTTTTATTGCATGATTAAACAGTCCAGCACTTTAATGTTATTTTGCATTAGAAAGTAAGTATTCACAATGAAATTCTGTTCCCCATTTAAATCAAATGTTTGTTTATTTTATTAATATATTGGAAGGGAAACACACTGAAACAGGTAAATAAAATGAAGGAATAAAATGCAAATAAGTAAGTACAATGACATTTTCACAAATTGCTTATTCCCAAAGCAAAACATGAGGTAAAAATATTAAGTGATAAAACATTAGGATACTTAATTGTCATTGCCTTCTTGTGACAATTTTAAAGAACACCTACAGAAGACAACAGTGACTTTTGATTTAGAACAGAGTGAGTTACAGGCTAATCAAGTTAGCTGACTGCAGGCGCTTCCCTGGAATACCTTTCATTTTTTAAGTATAAAATAGATACAATTCCTTGCAGCATTTCTCCTAAGAATACACTTAAGATGATGTGAAAAGATTGCAGCATATAGCGACAGCAGGGAACAGATACAATCTTTTTAAGATGATTTGGAAACTTGTCAGAAAGAAAAAACACTCCTACAAGAGCTCCTACAAACCTTTTAGGTAGAGCAGCCTCCTATTTTATTGCTAAGCTTCTTGACAGAGCTCTTGGTTCTCAAGAGAAACATCAAGATTTTCAAAGTTTTTTGTTATTTTATGCGGATGGCCTTAATTTTTGCACATCTGATTACATAAATTGTAGAGGGGACTGATTTAAAGAAAGTAAGTTGATTACAATTTCGTAAATAATTTCTGTTTTCAGTTTTCTAGTTCAGTCTTGAAGATGCCTCAAAACCTTTAGTGTTTTCTCTAAAAAAAAAAAAAAAAAAAAAAACAACCCAAAAAAACTCCCACA
>JAOXNO010000001.1:32758561-32787827 GCA_028565335.1 Limnodromus scolopaceus
AAGAGAAGAGAAGAGAAGAGAAGAGAAGAGAAGAGAAGAGAAGAGAAGAGAAGAGAAGAGAAGAGAAGAGAAAGAAGTCTCTAAAGCTAACTTCAGTTTCTCCTGAGGACTATACCGATATTTTTAACACTTCATGTTCAAAAGCAGTGGAGGAAGTTTGACAGTTCTAAAAAAAAAAAAAAGTCTCCCAACCCCTAGAGATCATGATTAGCCCATCATCTTCTGACCCTGCACCAGCATGGAGATAGAAGTATTCCAGAGATGTTTCTTTAAAATCCTTCTTCATACACATATGCAGAAACACACACTCAAAAACCCCACCACGTATCAATGCTGGGCAACATACCAAACCAACAGGTATCTTTCTAAAGTGGGAACGTCACCAGTGGCATTAGCTGAAATTCAAGCAGATGTGTAGATTGTTTATAAGCTACAGCTATCTACAAGAATGGAATCCAACAGGAGGGCTTTGGAAGGACACAAGTTTGATTGCTGTGGGCAAAGCAAATGTACGATAAATCACAATGATGTGGCTTATCAGAAAACCAAAGTGAGAAAATATTAATGTCTGCATGGGAAGAAAAGCATAAAGACAGGCGAGAAAGCATCAGATGCATGAGCGCTGAATGGGGAAAATGCAACAGTCTGTCTTCTATGCATTATGTTGAGGTGGATTTGTTTCAGTCATCCCACAGTATCATTAAAGAGCAAAAAATACAGGTCAGATGTGAAAAACTAATGTCAAAAAGCACTGGCCACTGACCTACAGTGGTGCAGGCCTTTCCCCTATATTTTTCTCTTTACTATTTCTGGAGTAATTGTAATTAGCATTATTTTTATCATAATTCCTACTTTTCGCACATTCATCATCATTATGCAGCTAAATGTGTAGTTTTCTCCTTAAATCTTTCCCATATGTCAAGTCAATCTCCCCAGACCCTTAATTATTTTAATGTTGGTCTTGGAATTCCTTCCAATTTGCAACAGATTTGTGATTTAATTTGATTTGAAAAATATGCAGAGCTGCCAATATTCCAAAGAATTAACATTTCAGGTGTCACTCAACTTGCTACTGCCATGTTTCTTGGTAATTTATGTGGAAACAATTACCAGACTTCAGTTTACTGTGAAAGGCTATTGCAGGAAAAAAATTAAATGCTGCTGAATGCATTGACATTGTTTTCAGGAAAAAGTTGTTAGTGAAGTCTCTGAGCCTCATAAAGACTTAGATAAGCTGGGATGGAGGAGGAGGGAGGCCTAGCAAGAGCTGGTTGGACACACCAAATTAAAGTCCAGTGAGTTCAACACTTCTTTCATTGTTTTGAGTAGCCCTTCCGTATGGTCAAGTCAAAAAGCCCAAAGACCAAAGCCATCCACCTATTCCACCCAGTACTCTTATTTCTAAAGAAGTACTTCATCCCTTCCATCTATTTAGACTCTGAAGATTTAGATCTTGCAAATGTTTCCACCACAGTCATGGTATGTCATAAAAAGTCCTTCACAATTTTCTTTAGAGTTGAAAAAACAAACCCAGGAGCACCAACACAATGGTACCAGGCATGATAATGGCCTCACAGACTTGGAGTCTCCACCAATTTTGCCATCTCCTTTGGCTTCTAAGCTATTTCTTTCCAAAAGCAAGCAGTGGCAAAAAATCAGCATGACTTGACTCAAGCGAAATGAAAAGGAAGGACAAAATCATCTGGAATGCATGTAGCAAAATGGTTATGAAAAAAGGTTACAAAGTCTGTACGCATTTAAAGCACATATGTGAGCATCTCGCTCTGCACGTGGGAGCTGTCCCACACCGCTCAGCACTGCTGTGGGAATGGAAGTGGCCGCTCATGTGGCCAGACACCATGCTTGGAAGAAGTAGGCCACCACTTGCAACATGCCTGATATGTTTTTAATAATTAATTAGTCAAGAATTCACATGCACTTCCTGCCAAATACAGTGCAATTGTAAAACCTCACTGGTGTCAGGGTACAAAGTTGTAGATCCTTCACTCCTAACAAACCAAAAAAACAAAGAAACAAACAAAAAAGTAACGTGTAATAGATAATTTACTAAGGCCCAGAGAAGACAGCATGTACAAATATTAATTCTGAGTCTGGTTTCTATACTAACACAGTCCATACTTAATATGTCTGTCTTACATTCAGTCATTTATCATCTTACCCAGACAACACATACAGGGAGAGTCAACTCAAGATTCCATCCTAGGGTACTCACGGAGAGCCTCAACGCCTCCCTCTCCAGTACCACAAAGTGTGAAACATGAAACAGACCCCAGGGAGGAATTCTCTGGGAGGGGAACGTCAGCCACATTACCTTCCCCACATCCCCTCAGGGACCCCCACCCACAGAGGCTGAGCACACCACCAGCACTTCCATCAGAGTCACTTCCCCCTTTCATCCTGACTGGAAAGGGGGAAAAAAAAAAAAAAAGGAAAAAGAGATGGTGGCCCATGAGACTGCACAGAAACAGAGCCTTAAAAAATCATCTGAGGCTTAGAAAATACAGGGCTTCCCCAGGCCATGGCATGCATCTTCCTCTGCCTTAATAAGATCCAAGGAAGAGGCACTAAATCTCACAGGGTCTTTCTTCTGTTTTATTTTTGATGGGTTACTTAAGATAGGTGAGTGGTCCCAAGGCAGGAAACTAAAGACGTCTGTTCAGACTAAACATGATTAACCATCCACTGTGACGAGTCAGAACTCCTCACTTTTAGAGCTGAGTCTGAAAAAGAGAGAGCCCTCATCTCTCATTTCCTAACTTCTCCCTTTTCCATTAAAAAGCTCTAATAATGAATGGTGCAGGAAAGGATATGTATTGAGTTATTCAGAGCACTGCTACCAGCTGTGGATTACACAGCAGCCCGGAAGACTGGAGGTGACACTGGATGCATCTTTGTTTCTAGAAGAAAAACTTTCTTTTTTCCAGCCAAGAAAACAGCCCATGCATTTTTGTAATCCCAGGCAGAGTAAGGATGTGCTACTATTCCAGAAAAATACTAAGGCATTCAGATTTAATCATATCCAACAGTGATGGTGCAGCATATTGCTAGACATATAAAACTACCCCAGCAGAGACTCATGCCATTTTCTGCCTTCCTTCCCCCAGCACAACACCATTACATTTCAGGTCCTGTGAAGCAAAGTGGAAAGGGAATGAGATGATACCAATGTAGTGAAAGCACAGTAGCCCAGGGCATATTTTTAATACCTTTAATTTACAGTTTGTGCACCCATTTGGCATATCAGTGCAGCTTAGGACTCATCTCCCCTTCTCATAGCTATGATTGATTTCTGAACATAAAATCAGTCATGAACATCAGATTTCTGTGTAAATATGGTTGTGACTAACTCAATCTAACCCTGCAAATCTCACTTCCAAGATGAATACAAATAACAAAATCTGAAATTGATGTCTTCATTACATCCTTTGTTGTGAAAATCAAAATGTAATTCAGATCTATTGTAAAACTTGCAATAAATATGCCAGTAAAAAAGAGACTGGAGCTGTTTTGGAAGCAGCTATATGCTGTCTAAATCAGTCTTTTGTGCCCAGGACTCTGACAGAGATAGATAGTGCAGATTTCTTTTCAAATGTCTCATTCAGGAGAAAAACCCTTCAATGTCACTGATTTTATGTCTCTTTTCTATTTTGATCAATGACTGCTAAATTATATATGTGTGCATAGAACGGAACAATAAGACATTTTACGTTTGTCTGTCGCCAAGCTGCGTGGACATCACTCACATCATAACCTGCCTAATCAAGGTTCAGGTATAATTTTTCAACATCTCCTTCCCGTGCTTCAGCTATCCTGTGCAAACAATGACATATTAATGCCAAGCTACAGAATATTTTCTTCCTGCTTAGTAACATCCCCAGTGATGTACTATCAGAGCTTCTGGTCCAGCATACAGTAAGTCAGCTATTTTATGCACAGCTACAGTTCCATAACTGGATTCAATTACACAGCACTACAAGGAACAGTGTGACCTGAAATATATTTTTATAAAATTAACATTTAGTAACACACAGGGTCAGTTGTTGCTTGTTTGCCCTATTCTTGTTATTCCTGAACTGGATTAAAATTCTGCTTCCTCTTCAGTTTCATTGGTATTTCAGCCGACAAGTTAAACTCAGAATTGCCAATGAGGCAAATAAAGACCTGCCAACAACTTTAAAATCTGCACAAGGCAAAAGGGGGTTGAATGACTGAATTTAGTTGCAAACATTGGCAAAAAACAAAGTGCATCGGCCTCTCTGTACATGAGTACTGAGAGATTTGAACAGAATTGCATACCTGCAACCGCACCAACAGAAGTCCAGGAGACTTTGGTGGTTTTTGTAGTGTGCCTGCAGTACCAAGGTGCCCCTAAAATACTCGTGATTGCCTTTGTGCACAAGCCAAGTCTGTGTGAGGCTTGTGCGACACGGCTCTGAGTAGTTGGCAAGAGGTACCCTTATAACACCCTTCTGCAGTAGCTGAGAACTGATACTATCAAAGCTGATGCTTCCAGCTATCTCGAGGAAAATAGAGAAGAGCAATGCAAACGTTAGGTCCTAAAATACCCACTTTTTGCATGAATTACATAAAACAGAGACTATCCAACGGTATGAAAGTAAACATATTTTGCATATCAGTGTTTTATTTGGTTTTAAAATACCATTTCTTTCAGAGACATCTTTCCCACTTTTCATTTTTGCCAGCTGTAAACACCGGGTTTTTGTACAGGCTATGGAATGCATCAACTATTCTGTGCAGCTTCTACAATAAATCTGATTATTAGAACAAAAAAGAAAAATGGAAACCCCAGAAAATTCTGTTAAGGACAGTGCACAGCCTTATTTTCACAGACATGCCAAGTTAAACAGGGTACTCTTCACAAAACCTTTTAAACATACCTCCTTAATTTGCAGAGCTCTGCTTCTTTGGTCTGCTTCTTCTATCATGATTGCTTTTCTCCTTACTTTCCTGCTTTTCTGTCAGATAAAAAGGCTTGGTTTATGCCCTTAGCTTCAAGAACTAACACTGTCATGAGGAGAAAATTGAGCTTAAGCAAAATAATTCCCAGCTGCAGTGAATGGGCTGTGAGCTCATGACGCACAGTGAGGTGTGCTGGAATGGACAAGTTGGTATCTCAATTCTCAAAGTGCAAAGATTTCTAGTTGCTGCTTTCTACAGTCATGAAATTGATGGACTTAAATAGAGCAAATGCAAGGTTGGCTGAGACAGGTTGAGATCCCTAACATGCTTTACTAGCTTGATTCTCTAAACAAAACATTTGGAAAATGCTTTTCCTTCTCAAGTCCTAGATATCATTTGTTTAGTTGAATATCATTAAGTCTCCACTTAAATTAAAAACAAACAAACAAACCAAAGAAAGAAAATAAAGGGAAGTATAATGAGTTTTTCTTGTAAACTACTTGCTTTAAAATACTGCAGTGTGCTGCAAGAGAAAATCATGCTTATGTAAAGTCAGCTATACCCAAGCATAACAGCCTAGACTAAACCTGTTGGTCTGTCTGCAGGATAGCCAAGTACTGTCATTAGCATCACAAACTCCTTCCCACTGTTATTTTGCACTAATTTGTTAACATACACATCTTTCAGCACTGTCTTGTAAACACAGTCAGTGTTTCTACTGCACCAAGCTTTTATTGGTTCTCAGAACAGAGTAAGTTTCTTTGGGAGACACAACGCCAAGCAATTTAGTAGTTTAAAACTTCCATAGACTCCATATTAAAGCCACAGCAACATACCCTCCCTACCTGTGTACACGTTACCTCTTAGATTTATAACTGGGCAAAAGGATGCACATGAAAGTCTCTTAATAGATGGTAAAACAAGAAAAGAGCTGCGAGTATGCTAATGGTTGAAAACCCCTTAGCAGTCTCATGTATAAATATAGAAACTTGTCACCTGCTTTAATACAGTACTATAATGTAAACACACTCAATGTCACTCATATAGACTAAAACAAGCACAAAATGCCATTTACTGATCAAAGAACATTACTTTAAATGTATCCTGTGTTTCCTTCAATTTAAAAAATGTAATTAACCTTTCACTCACTAGTTGCTTGGTGGAAATGTCATGCAAGGGTCTCATAAGTCTACATATTTCAATAACTGACCAGTGCCTCCACCAGAGGTGCTCACACTAGTTGCGGAACCAGAAAAAAAAATGCAGTTATTTTGTGAGATATACATTTAATGATGTTAGGTTGCCATTTAGGGAAATTCTACTGCCCAACAGGCACTACATTCTCCTGGTTGCCCCTCAGTATCCAAAATTCCCTATAATTTAACTCCAGGAAGAACTCCAGGTCCCAAATGACAGCAAGTGCCATTGCTCAAACATACAGAAAGTCACTGCGTGACTTATAGTTCATCTGGCCCAGCGCGTCTTAAGATTTGAAATATTAAAAAACTATTTCATCTGCTTCACTTTCTTTTGCATTAACTCTTCCCAGCTTCATGAAGGGAAAGGTGGAAAAGAAATCATTCATTCTGTCACCCAACAGGCTGATTTCAGAGGAAACTATTATTTACAAATGTGGAGACAAACCCAGTTTGAAATGTGAGATCTACAATGGATTTCCAGCAAGTTTTACACCAGTTTGATTGTCCAGAGCTCTTCTGAACTATACTGAATTTCACAGCAGTACGTTTCAGCAAATATGAGGAACACAGTGTGCAGAATACCGAGAAAAACCTTTACTATATTTATAGGCACCAAATGCCCCTGTGAAGCTGTTTGCGATGGTTTACCATTTGCAGAGTTTAATCAGAACAGCAAGTTAAGGGAAGCAAAGCAGAAAAAGTATCACAGTGATTTAGACAAAACCAGTCCTAAAATAACCCCAACATTCACACTCAGTAGGTAGTGAAACAATTGCTTTACTCAGCTGAGAGTGATCAGAAACATAGTGGTTGCTTCAGAAAGGACCTGCTGCAAGTAGAGTATAAACTGGTTCTTCAGGAACTGGGCTTGCTTACTGCAGTAAAATGGTGCTTGCCAGTGTTTGTGAAAGGAATGTCAAGTACAGGTAAGACAGTTCACACGAAAATCACACATTTGTGGTTTGAAAACTACGTTCCTGAGTGCTGTGCATGTTTGGGCAAGTAAACTGTGCCAGTTTATGAAGAAGCTCTTTCTGTACCAAGACATATCATTGATGCTCAAAAATGCCAAGACATAACAGACAGAATTAAGTAAATTTAGAAATGAACTCAACAGTGCTATCTAAACATCATGAATACTCTCATCCATTTATAGCCAGCTTTACTGTTAGATAATATGAACTCCAAGAAAGTTTTACAGAACAAATATATCCTCTTATAAAAAGGGCTAATGTGTTCCCCTGTCCACACAAAATACTGGTACTATTTTGTTCACACACATTTTTCTTCACTGGGAGAATATTGCACATCTTTGAATCATATTTGCTTTATCTGTCTAGTAGGAAAAAACACATTCCTCCCAGGAACACTTACAGTCAGCCTGGCTCCGATAAGGAAGACTGTTTGAAACATTCAGTGTTCATCCCATAACCCTAAAATACCTTGCAATAAAAAGAAGACTAGAAGACAGAAAGTCAGTATGAACCCAGCACCTCCGCTAGAGCATCCACTGGCAGTAGAGCAAAACGGGAAGATACAGGGATAAGACCGATCGTGTTGTCCACTGGCTCGAGGCAGGCAGAGCTCCCACCCTCTCAACTCAGGATTCAGCTGGGGAACCTCCCCAACGCAGGAGAATTCAAAGTGAGGAAACAGACGCTTCTAATACACAGCAAATTTAACTCCATCAGAAGTTTGCAGAAGAGTCATTATACTCCAAGTGAAGTTGTACTGCTGTGCCACATGGAAACCAGGTAAGACGTAACACTATTTTCCTCTCTTATTTTTCCCGTCGGCTTCCTGCCTTCACCTTTTCTTTCAGCACCCAAAGCTATGCAGACCTATAAAATGACCCAGACTGCCTTACAATTTCAGGCAAACAATACAACATACACATAATCTGTAAAATGCATCAGCTTTCCTGCACTGTATCCTTGAAATTATTTTGTTGTTTTATTCTATTTAACATTTCATGTACACATTTTGTGACTCTAACAAAGATTAACTAAGGAAGAACCATAACAATGCTCCTAAATACCGTCATCCTGTTATTTCATTTCACGAATATACAGCTCTTACCTGTACATGAATAATCATCAATGCGTATATATCCAGTTTTGCAGATGCACATAAAGGATCCCGGTGTATTTACGCACATGGTATTCTCACGACAGTAGTGTCGTCCTTCAGCACACTCATCGATATCTGTGAATAAGGCAAAGGGGAACACAAGTCAAACTCAGTGGGGTTCTTTACAATCTCTCGGTACACCACTATTCTCTTTCATCAGTAGAGGGGTTAGACTAAAAAGTTACTTGAGCAGCAATGTACTTTGGAATGATTTTTGGCTTTCTCCTTTAAAACAACTGCTTGAAGTGTTCAAACGAGAGAAGCAGCATGAGCCTTCTGTGAACAGCTGTTAGTGCAGTTTCAAAGAAGATTACATTGGCTTACATCTTTCCATTTGAAGTGCCTATGATGGTATTTCTATGACTTAAATAAGAGCAAAAAAAACCCAACCAAACTGGGGTCCCATACAGCAGACCAACTGCTTCAGGACTGCAATGTCATCCATCACTATACCTGTACAGTTACTGCAGCCATCAGTACATAAACACATTACTATATGTATACTATATGCTTTTGATCTAACACTACTGTTGTTTGGGAAAGAACTGCAAAGAACATGGTAAGATCTGAAAAGACACCAGAACTTATTAGAAGTTTCTCTTAGAACTATAAAGCAGCCAACTGGTAATTTTTATATATATAAATACATATATCACAGAATCACAGAAAATAATAATAATATCTGCATTTATACATATCTACATACATATGTATATAGATAAATATACACACACTGTATCTGAAAGGAGCCTGAAAGAATCTGATTTATATAAACACCTTCTCTGATAGAAAAAACTGCACCTTGGTAAAATACTTGTTGTGGTGGAGTATCTGCTGCAGTATTAAGTTCTGGAGCAAACTCTAGACAAAAATCACTGTAGGCATGAACTTCAAAACCTGATTGGTTTTGGGACTCCGTTGGGCTGCAAACTGGGGCGTATTTCTTGTAGCAGGTTATACTACAGCAGTAAGACAGAGAAAGCACCACAAATTACAAAAAAAAAAACCCCAACCTTCTGCACACAATTATTATGCTGTAAAGAAGAAAACCTATATTAATTTGGAAGTGATTAGTAGCACACTGTTCCTATAATACTAATGATAAAGGCAGCATTACTGAGATGCTGTCTATGTGGTTATATTGTCATGCAATGTGTCACTGAACCTTGCTACAAAAGTATGTTAAAAATCAAAGAGGTGGATTATTGGGTTGCTTTTTTTCCTGCTCATTAGTTTTGATTTCCTTCCTGTTTTCAATGATGTTTACAGCTTTCAGAGTTTAAAATAAAATCTCTGGTTGGAAAACAGCGTTGTATTCCAAAAACTCGTTCAGAGTTTGATTATAGTTCAAAACAATAAACTGGATATATAAACTCAATTCAGGGTTGACTTCCTAATGCTGTGATGCTAAATGTCAACAGTGTTAACTCCTGTACTTTACTCCTGTTTAGGTCTTACCCTTATCTCGCAAAACTTCCTCTTCCCAGCATCTTTAAATAAATAGCTAATTACCAACTGCATTCATTGCTTGCTTCTTTTTTACCTATTACATTCTCAGAAGAAAATTTGCCTTCCAGGACAAACCAATGTAACACACTGATACAGCAATTCTGTAGTGATTTCCTAGTTTCGTTCAGTTTTGAAAAAAAATTTCCATTTTCCCATTTATCCACCCAGAGCAACTATATTTTTAGCGACCATACTAAGGCTCAAAACACATTTTGTGAAAGTCACCTAAGAAAGCAAGAAAAAAGGTGAAGCTATCACAAAACTACTGCAGAGGCAGCTGGTTGCACGGAAAGTGGAAAATGGCACAGATCTCCTGATGTACAGATGTTCTGCAGAAGCAAAAATGTGCAGTTTCCGAAACCAGACAGCAGTCAGAACATATGCCTCTACTACTACCACAAACAATACAACTTGTGTCTTTCATAATTCCAGTTTTCAATTCTGTATTAAATTAATAGTGTTGATTTGTATTTAAGTAACAACATCAGTCTTCGAGTAATTAGAGGCCTTATGTTCTTGGCATCAACAGACTGCCTAGGAGCCGGCTTTGGCACTCTCAGAAAATTCTACTTAAAGATCCAAAGCCTCAAAAACATCAAATAGAACTTTCTGAAAAGTATATTAATGATTGCTTTGGCAGGTAAATAGCCACAGGAGACCCAAAACACTAATAGTTTTCATTTTGAAGTGAAAAACTTAAAGCCAGATCTATTTTGATTCAAACCTCCTAATTTAGAAGTGTTCTAAATTAAAGCTTTCATTTTGTCAACACACCACATATTGAGGTTTTGCAAAATGTTTTATTTATAATTGCCATTATTTCAAAACCTTGCTTGTTCAATTGTTCCCAAAAAAACCCCAAAAACCAACCCACAGCTGATCAGGTTAACTCTAGATTCAAGTGAACAAATTTGATTTTTAAACACTCACTGGAAAACAAAATTCTTCCCCACCCAGCTCTCTAGAAAGTCTAAAGAATGCAAAGGAAATAAAGTGATTATTACTGCTACTATCACATTATTGTATTCGATTAGTACCTAAAGACCCTAATGAAGTGTCAAAACTCCATTGCTCTACACCATGGATGCACAGCTGGTAAGAAGCTGCTTTTACAAATAGTTTGCAACTTTATCACTAAATTAAATTGCCACTGGACACAAAAGATAAATAATACAAAAATGATAAAGTAACAGTCAAATGACAACTAGTCACACAGAGATTGACCACACTTAAAACATGCGATTCCATTACCTCTTTAGCAATGCGTATGGAAGCTTCGTATACATTAGGTTAAGGTATTACAGATTAAGGAAGGCTGAACTGGGGCAGGGAAAGAGTCCAACATCTGTTCTCTTTCAAAGCTGCCAAAATAAAAGCCTTTTCATCCTGCTTACTGGTTGAAGCACTTTTATTCACCTTTAGACACAAATGCACTAAGTACAATAGAAAACCTGATGCATTTCGATATCTAAGGAAGTCTACAACATTTATCTTAATTTTCCCCTGCCAAAAAGCCTAGTTAGCATATTAATGCACATTAATGTCTTACTGTTTAGCCAGTAAGATGCTGAAGTCAGTTAGTTCAATAGGATGAATGTACCACTCCAATGCCTCTACATACTCTACAATAAAGACTTGTGTGCTTGAGGTCTGTGATGTGATACTGAGCCACCAGCTGTGATGTACTGACAACAATGTAGTCATGGAGATCATCAACCTGCTCTGTTCCCAGTGGAACAGATAAAAGAGGCATCTTTGGGAAAATTGGTTAGTAGAAAAGTGTTTGGAATCTGCACTTCAATGATTTATTTATGCTTGCAAAAACATCAAAACCAAAAAAAAAAGCCTTTATTCCCCAAGCACTCAGAAAAATTTATGCAAAATATGTAACCCAGGAATAGTTTCCCTGTATCCCTTCCTCCTGTACCCTAATGGGTTTGCTTCCCCAGAGTGAAATTCCCAGTTATGTTTTACAATCCCATTAATAAGAAGAGAACCTGACCTGTAATCTATAAATCATTGTTGACTGAAGCCTCACGCTAACAAAGCAAGCTTCTTCTTAGGCCTCACTATCCATCATTGCCTTTATCCACCACAAAAGCCTGCCAGAACAAATGAGTCTGGTACTAAGTCAGTAAATCTGGGCTGTAAAGAGAGAAGGCTATTTCCAGAACTGAGGATCCTTTATAGATAATGTCCTGCCTCCAGACATTTCCTTTAAAACTCAATGGTATCTAACATAAGTGATCTCCTTGGTCATGCTTACAAAGGTACATGGCAGGCAGGGACATGCTTTTGCAGAATTTTTGCAATAAATAATAAAGTACCTAGGAAGAGAGCAAAATGGAGAAAAAAAAAGCTTTATTTATAAAAGTTTCTTTCATAAATGCATCAAAAATTACTCTGAACACAAGAGCAGAATAGATTAGACCTACAATTAAAAAAAACCAACAAAATCCTCAAACAGAAAAAAGCCCTTTTTGTGTTAATGAAAGGTTCTGTCTTCACAGCCCATAAATATGAAGCCCCACATTTACCTGCTGAACAGGGTAATTAATTAATGCTTTTCCACCTCTCCCACACAACTTCATCAGCAAAATTCCATCCTGACCTGAAGGCTCCACTGCCAAGAGCAAGGGCATCATTTACTCACCATTCTTGCAAGTCTTGGGCCTCTCAACTGAGAATCCCAAGGATGGATGCCAGTAACAATAGTCACCATAAAGGGTCTTCAGGCCTTTATTTTTATCACTACTGACCTGACTCACACAGAAATAGACAAGCTGGGAAAGGTTGAGACTTTCTCATCTGGACCCTGACATAGAAAAAGTGCATCACAAGATCAGCAGATGTTACTTACCAAAAGAGGAGAGTGAAGAGTGACCAATCACAGATACCACTACCAAAGAAAAGGGTTAACGTGGATTTAAAGCCAACACAGCTTGTCCTGCATCCTGGACATGGTCCCAAAGGAAAAAGAGTTCTGCCCTTTTTCTTTTTCTTTTTCTTCCCTCCACTGACAACAGTCCTTCTTTTCCCACTTTCTACCTCTGGCATCAAGCTTCTCCACTGTTTTCCTCCCTCACCCACTTTCTACTTGAGTAAGTTTGGTCCTGTCTCCAGACTTTGCTCACCTTGTCTCTCCTCCTGTCTTCAACCCATCCCCTCAACCAGCTCCTGCTCCTTAAAAGACAAAAGACAGACCATAGCTTCCATAATTCTGAAGCAAGCTCCCACCAGCTCACTCACCTGTGAAAGTACTGGGTTTTTCCTTTCCTTAAATTCTTCCTTCCAATTTGCTCAAGTGTTTAGTACATTAAAACTTCCTAGTCCATTGCTACAATAAAAATACTCTTACTAGAGTCTCTCCCACTTCCCCTAACTGTATTTCCCAGCTCCTATTGTATCCAGGCTCCCTTCACTTCCAGCTACAACCTGGTTTCAGTATCTCGCATGCTTTGATTTCCCCACCACTATGCTCCTATGCATCTCTTCTTGCCTATACTCTTTCTCACCCACTAAGAGGCCAAAATATCTCAGGTCTCTGGCACAGTCCTTGCTCCCTCTCCTCCCACTACTCTTCCTATGCTCCCCATCACCAGCCAAACCAATGGCCTAACTACTGCTGTCACAGTCAGTCACAAACCAGTCACTGCGCTTTTGTTGTGCTTTGCTCTATCAACCCCAGTGCACCAATTTTTCCAACTGACATATTCCACAAAAGATATTAACATCAACTTCAATAAAAATTGTGTATTTTCTCACAATCTCCCACTTTATTTATCCCAGTTGAGTGCACCACCATAGTTGTCATCACTCTTACCCTCTGCAGACAATCCTTGACTTTTTGTCTTCTAGCCCTGAGCCTTTGGTGTTACCAACAGGCAGTAAAAAGTTCTAGTTCCAAAATCAAAATTACTAAGTGGTCACCCATATATGATTTACCTCTGAGACTGCTGTTTTGTTGTTGGGTTTTTTTACTATTTTTGCTTTTGCCTACCTTTCTGCAGTTGTGCATCTCTCCTTCCTCAAAAGAGTAAAACACTAAAACCTAAGGAATCACAATATAACTAACCTTGTGAACCAACTACAAGAACATAACCCATGCATTGAGTTAAAACATACAAAAATAACTTCAAGCATACACAAAGACCAAGCATAAAAAAATAAAATAACCTCCCACCATCCCCAGCATGCTGCTCTCGGCAAAGAACCTGGGCCACTGACAGCTGCCACTGGAGCAATGCATAGGGAGAGTAAGTGGAAATGGGCAACTACTTGTCTCCATTGATTTTTATTGAATTACTAATGGACCTTAAGAGAAACTGGGCGAGTTGGATTATAAGTGTTAGCGCTGTTGTAATTGAACTAATAAGAGGGTGTTATATCTTGACTAGCCTGCTAAAGCACCCATTAGAATAAACATAAATTCAAATTATTGGACCGTCGCACAAGGTGTGTTCTTTCCTCACCCACAATTAAACTAGATAGGTAACACATACATACATTGTACACATCTTGGTGCTTTTCCCTTCACGTTATTTTAAATCTCTGTTCTTTGCTTAAGTTCATGATTTCTCTGTCTATCTCCTGCAGCTTGTGAGGGGGCTATTAGGACAGAAAATACTCTTTAAATAAAGGCAAAGTCACTCAAGGTCTACATTCCTTGACAGAAGCTCTATACGGCTTTGAAAGGACACAATACAACATTACAGCATTTCAGAAATATCATTTTTACCAGTACAAAGAGTTGTTTTTATTTCAACTTGCCCCAGTTTTTGGAAAGGAAGACAGACTGTTGAGATAAAACTGTCCTTGTTAAACATGCAGCAGGAGATATTGTTCAACAGCTACCTGTGCAAGTGAGACTCTTGGAAGAAAATGGAATCTCCACCTAAGCCTCATGAAGACATCACTGGACTCCACATACATTATGTAGTTTAAAACATATATATCACAGGAAATTTTTGAATACAAATATGGTCTGCCATCATGTAATGTTTTACTCAGCAAACCGCAACTTCTTACTATTTAATATCTTATAATTAATTCATAGGATAGCGTATACATGATAAAACAAGTAATTATATATAGTTATGTGTCAGACATGAAAGCATCCGGGGGGGCCCTTTCCTTAGGCACCGAATAACTAGTCTGATGTAGTCTGCATATTGAAAATAAAAAGGATGTTGTATATGATTAATTAGTGAATTCCAAATACAAGAACAACTTACTGAGACTCCAGCTCATGATCCATCCCCCTTCAGCACTGCACTCGGTTAGAAATAGGTCTTTAAATTTGAATTGCAAAATAATATTTTTCTTCTTTTTTTTTTTTTAAGTATGACAGCTTCTCATCATTTTGAACTGTGAATGTCAAGAATTTAGAAATACCTGGCACTCTTAGGGGTTTTGTTTTCCCCTATTTTAAAAGGGGAATAAGGAGTGTTACTATTTTTATACAGAAACTACAAATATATATCAGATTCTTCTCAGCAAGAGACAGCACAGATTGTACTGCACGTGTGTATTTTAAAACTCCCCATCGGAAGACAGATGCACACGTAACAGGATAGTACCTGCAAGCTGCGTTAAGGCTCCTGTGGGTGGTTTAGTCTATATTTGGGAGTCTGAGGAAGAGACAGACCAGTGGAACCATGCCCTCCCCTCCCTGAGACAGAAACAGCCACCAGAAAAATAAAACAAAATCAAAGGGATACTGTCTCCTCCCCCCAGGACATTCCTGCAAGCTATCCAATAGATTACTGCCTGTTCTACAGAAACAAGGGGCAATATCACAACTCAGCTGTCTCTCAAATGATGTCACGCTAGTTAGAGTATCACAACAGATACAATCACTGTGGCTGCTATTTCTCTCATTCTTCATAAAAGTATATTTATTTTAAATTCAGCCTGGTTTAATGCCAGGCATTTCTGTGTCTTTGTTACAGCTCTTGGGGATCCAGCCTCTATGTATCATTAAGATGTGTTGCACTTTTAGACCGAGTTTTTAAAAGTAACGTAAGAAAATCAATCGGCTGGCTCTGGGTACTTTTCAGCACAGTAACAGCATCTAATTCTTTCAGTAGTCACCTTCCAGCTACTAGTGAAAGGTGGAGAGAAAGGAAAACAAGAACAAAATGAAGACTTTAGTTCCTACTCTCTTCTGCTTTGAGGTTTCAGTTTTAAGCAATTTGTATGAAAACTTACACCTTAATTTGCTGGTGGTAAAGGGCTGCTCTCAGTACAATAAAGCATCTCCTTACCAGACCCTGCTAACACAGAAGACTTTAAAAGAGTTTCCAAGAGGCTCCCTTTATATGATTCGTTTCAGAGTTTTTTTAATTGCAGTAATATCACCGTCAGTCCTGGCTATGGGTGGATGATAGAATCAGTCTGAACATCCTTCCTGTAGATGTAATTAAAATCAAATAACACTGAATCACATCCTGCAATTTGTACAAGTACAAACCATTCCATTGCCACAGGTGGTGGGACTATCTGTACCCCAGTATACACTACGCTTTATTAACTGGTGTCAGGGATACTACTTTTACACTTTAATTTAGAAATTTGCTTTATTATTTTCCTGAGTAAGAGCCGTCACAGACAAGAAGGATTTGGTCCACTCTGACACATTACAACTGGCCTGACAGTTCTCCATATTTAGATTTCTCAGTAACATAATGATGGAAATAAGATGACACTTACTGCCTTTGCCGAGAAAAGATATTAATAATTGAAAATATCTTAATAATGTTTAATAATGATATTTAATATTAATAATGTTTAATTACTTTTTAATAGATATTTAGAAATAACATTCTGTCCTCCTGGAGTGAAAGTTTTACTTTATGCTTGATTAGTTTTTCAAGCCAACCCAAAATGACAGGGTAATGACTCAAACACTGCTAGTTGATGGAGACGGAAATCTTCATTTCTTAGCGATATGTGATACTACTGCCACATCTCACTTAAATTTAAAAAAAAATTACATACAAAGAGAGAAGCTTGGGTAACCTTCCCAGTTTAATGAACCTGACAGTACTGCAAAACTCCTAAGACCCTCACCCAAAGAATACGGTGCATGCTGTGAAGACAGCAAAGCTAGCAAATAGCCCAATATTGGTTATGAAAGATGCGGAGAACTTAATAGAATGTATTTTAATACACTGGGGTTTATCTCCATTACCGAGTTTTCTATCATATTTATGCTCTTCTCAATATTACACTCATCAAAAGAAAAAATATGTTATTGATTACTGCACTTGGCCAATATGATGCAACACGTATCGTACTGCAATTTGATTATTACTTTTTATCTTTTGTAAGATTTCTTCTCTTCATGGCAACCTGTAGAAATCAGGCTCACTCTGATTTTACTTTATTTTTCTAATCCAGTAGTTAAAAGCAAGATTAACAGTAAGATTAACAGCAGGTTGTACAAATTAGGCGAGTGAAGCAATGTAATATTTTGGTTGTTGGGGAAGGGGGTTGAATAATGCATGAGTATTTTTACCCAAACACAGGGATAAATTAGTAAATACTTCCAAGCAGGATAAGAACACACAACTCTGAGCTAAGGGAAACCTGATGAGGTCCAACCAAGTGTCACTTCCAATGTGCTTCAGACATCTACTCTGGAAAGAGACAATTCATCCTCAAAGACTGCTTATTTCCCTCTACTGACGATGATCTAAATCAAGCCATCTTATTCAAAAGCAGATTTCTAAACTGAAGACCTTCTTCCCTCAAGAGAGAGTCATCAGTAAGGCTGATGCAATTCTCAAACACAGACACAGTCACTCAGTCTTTGGTCTCATTTCAGCTGCTGCACTTGAAACTAGGACAAACATGGCAACAGCTGAGAAACAAGGAGACTGACTGAGGAAAAAGGATAAATTAGAATAAAAACGGAAAATTTCACTGAAATGGTTTCACAAAAAATTGTTTAATAATATTAAATGATCCCAAGTTGTTAAGATAAGTTAGCTACGTTGTGTACTGTGCAACTAGTACAACTAAATACTCAAATATCAGAAAATAAACATTATTGTCCACACACTCAGAAGGTAAATTTGTGATGTATGAAGGGTTGACCCTGGTCAGCAATTCAGCACCCACCAGCAGCTCACTTGCTCCTCCCTCCCATGGAATGGGGGAGAGAATCCAAAGAGCAAAAGTGAGAAAAAATCCATTGGTTGAGATAAAGACCATTTAAAAAGAGAAGGGGAAAAAGGGGGGAAAACAAGGGATTCAAAGGCAATCACTCTCCAGCTCCCACCAGCAGACTGATGCCTAGCCAGTCTTCGAGCAACAGCCACCTTAGAAAGAGTACCCCCACTTTTACTGCTAAGGTCGATGTCGTATGTTCAGAGATATCCCTTTGGTCATTTGGGCTCAGCTGTCCCGGCTGTATCCCCTCCCCATCTCTTGCCCACCCCCAGCCTGCTGGCTGTGGGGAAAGTGAGAAACAGAGACGGCTTTGATGCTGTGTGAGCAATTCAGCTAAAACATCCCTGTGCTATCAACACCATTCTAGTCACAAATCTAAAACACAGCACCATACAGGATGCTATGAAGAAAATTCACTTCATCCCAGCCAAAATCAGTACACAATGTATAATGGCCTCTGCACCACGCAAAATCCTCTTGATAAAGAAGCAAGTAATCTGTTTTTCTCAGATCATGTTCAGTCCTGGTGCCTGCAATAGATTAGCATTCTCCTGACTTCCTTCTTAAGCCTACTCTCCTCTGTATTTAATCAGCAATCCTTGGCAACACTCTGAAGTGAAATCAGATTTTGCACCAAGACAGCTGAGTAGTCTTATTAAAACAGAAAATCGGACTTCAAGCAATTCTTCCAAGTGCAATCTCCAAATGGTACAAGTAACGCCTCCTCCCTAGATACAGCGTCGTCTACATGAGGATCACCCAAAAATGCATGACGTGGTGTACAAAACCAGCTTAGGTTCAAGGATCTGAGAAGAATACCTAAAGCTGCCATCAGCTATTTGGAAACCTATCTTATTTGAAATATGGGTCTATTTCACTCCTCTAGATGCATCAGAATATCTTGATATTCAAGAGTCACAAACTTTATCCTTCAAACCCTTTTCAGCATAACTCCAGCACCACAAATGTAGTGGTCATTGAACACAATTTGAAATACATCCCAGTGGGCGATCATCAGTTTGAAAGCACTGCAGATGTTGCTTTGGGAAAAACTAATTACACTTCATCAGAACATCTGTTATTGTAAAACACTAATGTCGGGTAGGCTATACACCAAGGATGATATATTCAAAAGCACTTACACCTGAGCAGCCCAGCATAATCCATACCTAACCTGCCCACAAGGTATTTCAAACCGCATAATAACCTGAGGCAGAAAATAGATTTCAGAGTACTTGGAATAAGGCTTACAGCATGTAAATGAAGAAAACCCAATTCTTTAAGTACTGCTTTAAACAGTCCTCCCAGGGAAAGCTAAATGTGACATAAATATTAACAAATATTATTATTATAAAATGGAGAGGTATCCACCATAACAGTATCTAGAGACATCACACAGCTTTGGAAAAGCACCAGTTCTTTCTAGGACAGAAGCCAAACTCCTCCATCATTCAGATGAAATTTATGCAGCTTTTCCAGACCCACACTGAAACCAGCTTTGAATATTTTTATTTTTGTTCTTCTACCTTAAGGAGAAGTTCTGCCAATGGGAAGATCATTACTTCTGTTTATTCTTTGAATTTTGACAGTGCTGAGGCACAAATCAGAATTGTATTTAGTGAAGTTTGGCTCTAACACAGAATCAATGACATCCAATTTTGCAGTATATCTGAAGTTTGTGAAGTGCAAACATAGGAATGGCTATCATACCCACGGGCTCCGGCCATTACAAAAAGCTTTCTCTGAAAGGCTTTGTATTAACTCAACAATTCTACACTTGGCATTGCTCGTAATTAAAGCCACAAAAATGGCACAGTCAAGAAAGGGTATGTGCTGCGAAAGGGAGATTCCAGCCTCCCTTTGGAAAGGTTTCAGCCTTTCAAGATGAGGGACAGGACTCTGAAAAGACTTGGTGTCACACTATTGCTATTGCACTGTTTGCTATTACATTGTTTAATATTAAGGTAAGAGTCTCTTTCCAGAGAGAAAAAAATCAGCGTTCAGAAACATTTGGGCTTAAAAAGGGATGCAACACTAAAGGCAAAACTCTGAAGAAACAGGTATTTCAGTCCCCTGACCCTCCTCTTCCACAAAAACCACCCCGAAGCTCCCAGCTGTAACCTTATTTCCCCTCCTTCCAGCATATGACCTGCAGACACACTCAGGGATGACCAGCCAAGGCCAGCACTGGACTTCTGCTAAGCGTGCACAGTTCAAGTGTGGTGCCTACACTGCAGCTAGGGTACATAACTCGCAGGGAAGCCAGGCGGTTCTGCCTGCTGAGTTAGCTTCACCCTTGGCTGGGACAATCTCATCTGGCCAGGGACCCAATCTTATGAGCTTGGCTTAGGTGGGCGCATCTTCCTAATGGGACTTCCTCCCACTATCTTGAATGTCTTCCTGGATCAGGCCCTAAATCATACACATTTTTAAGAGGGAGTTTAGCTCATCCAAACATAGTAATGCAATTATTAAATAATGTGTCCCAGCCTTTTATTCACTTATGCAAGTTTTTTGAAAACACCTAAACAGATTGATAATTACAACCCAGAAACAATGTCATTTGCCATTACAGAAACAATTGGGCCAAGACATTTTCTCACAAAATCTTCATACTGAATTCAGGTACTGCACAAACTGGTAAATCCACTTACAATACAAATGCATCGGTCTTGCATATGATAATCTACTGTGTCCTCATCTAAACATTTCACCACCAATGCTGATTAAAAAGCTTCTTTTGCTTTTTGCTCCTGAAATGCCTGTCAAGTTCCACACATAGCAACAGACTCTAATTGGAGAGATGTGGAGATCACTAAGAGAGCCTAGCTTGTTTTTCTGCTTTCACTCAGCAGAATAACAAAAGGTGCTTCTTAAAGCACCTGATTTCACCATTAACTCCCTTGCTCCAGTGACCTCCTTGAAAAGGAAATGGCTGATGAGTTCCTAGAAATGCAGATCTGCAGCCTAAGCCTCAGCGCTAGGCTCCAGGGACTATGGAATAAAAAGTGGCTGATGCTGCAACACAGAACGAGCTACACAGCAGGTCCTGATGTCAGATGCCTGCTGGGACACGACGAGGGGCAAGGGAGTTCTTTCTCCATGATTTTTAGTTTTGCTTCTCAAAACAGGTTTCCATCAGAAGGCTTACCATAAACATTAAGCAGAGAGGTATGCGCAGCCGAATTAATTATATGCTCCTTTCCCGAAAACAGTCATGAATTTTCAAATCTAAATCTACAGATGAGCATACCCACTGACGTTAATGCAGCTATTAACTCAGGTAAGCTGCAGGCATTAACCTTTGCAGAGTTCAGCCAAAGGAACACTCTTAAAAGGCCTTGATTCATCCCATTTAATTGTGCATCACCAGAGAACAATCCAGGTATTAGGTGAGACTGCAGAGCACCTTAGACTCCACTCACAAATACTTAACTTTCAATTTGGCAAGCTAAATCTGAACGAAACTGCTTATTAGTCAAAGATCATGCTGCTGCCAACGCTTAAGCTTTATGATAAGAATGACCTGATAGCACAGTAGTATTGTGTTTGCAGAATCAAGGTTTTCATGAGGAAGAGCAACAGTTAGCACAAGAGCTAAGAGATCATGCAGAGGACTCTGGCTCTCACTGCTGGAGTGGGGATGGCTTTTTTTTCACAGGATTATGCTAGACTGTAAAGAAACAAATTATAGAGTCTTCTCTTCTGATTAAGTAGCTTGTTGCTCCCTGATACCAAAAGAGCAGCTCAAATAATAAATCATTACTCAGTATAATTAACAATACTAGTATTTAGTCTATAGCATTTATTTACTTCCTGGGGAGAGAGAATGGGAATAGGCAGCAGTGAAAAGAAACTAAATGTTATACTAACATGTTATTCAATAGGTTGACTTTTAGATTGCCTGAATATTTGAATACCATTAAAAAAAAGGAAAAAGGATAACTTTCCTATGGAAGCATGTTTCTAATTCAATTCTTAGCCATACTAACTTGCCACTTTGACATTGATCAGATTTTTTAAAAATTTTTTTAAAGCACTTAATTGGAGAGATACTTATTTTAGTTTATTCATATGCTGTACATATTGCTTTTAATAGGCCTATACCTTTGACAACTCATGAATGAATACATTCGTCCCACAGTAACTTATACAGCGGAGCCAAGCATCGATACCGAGGTATTACCTTCACAGTAGGCGTTGTCCTCCCGAAGGGCTCGGAAGCCATCTCGGCAGCTACAGACAGCTCTGTCATCCAGGTTTCGGCAGATGGAATGCTCCATACAATTATGTCCTTCAGTGCAAAAGTCATGGCCTGTACAGAAACAAATATGATTGAGGGTTAAAAAGAATCCAGGGATTATAAAACATCCCTGTCACAGACAGTCCTATCTTTTTTTTCAGTTAGGTCAAAGAATACCTTTCTATTGTCCGTGAGATATAGAAAAATAAATTGTCCCAAGCATGAAACAGATGAAAGGAGTAGGAAAGGCCACAAGAAGAGACTGTCTCTAGGTCTTCGATTCAATTTCAGGTTATGGCATTGATCTAAGGCAGCTGGATAGGAGGCTTGCTTAAATCCCCTTACAGTTTCCTTGCCATTGTTAAGCACTTCTATAAGAGTTCTTAATTACGTATTTTTCTTCATGTTCTTTTTTTTTTTGGTTTGGACACATATAAAAGAGCTCAATAGCTTAGACATTCAGTAGCTCATTTCCTAGTGGTATTACTTTTTTTCCCAGCACTTTTTGTTCCCAGGTGTATCTATAAAATCCTTCCACATTTAACTGAAAGTCTTTGATTAACGTTGACTTGTTTTGCTTTTCTCTTCCCCTTATCTCTTCCTTTCAAGCTCCACTGACTGAATACCGTTCCCTGATTGCATCATCCTTTCCATTTCAGAGAAATTTATTTTTAAAATCTCATCTTTCAGCCATCTCTATTTCCTATTTTCCTACTTTTTCCCTTCCATTTTTCCTGAGTGTTACCGTTTTCCATTGCATCTTAATTACAAATTTTTAAGGTTCTAAAGTTTTTTCCCACACTGGAAGATTTAGATTGAGCCTTTCAACTCTCTTGGTTTTTTTCAAATTCCTTTTGTTTGGTCTTATGAAATCTAATACTGCCATGTTGCTGAAAACCATTAAATCATCCTTATTATGCTGGATTCAAGTTGCTTGTAATCAGTGACTTGAAGCTTCAGCAATTTCCACATCTGTCTATAAAGGTGTGAAGCTTGTCTCCACTGTTTTCTCTACAACTTCACTTGTTTAAAACTTCTTTCTCTAACCAAAACATTGGAACTGCTCAAGAAGCAGTATTTCACTTTTATTTTCCAATAACTCTTTTCTTCTCTCAAAATCTGCCATAGGAGAGCTGGGGAATGTGGGTCAGGCTTGGGGGACCGGGACTGGTGTAACAGCAACGGCTCCAGAAAGCAAGCTGAAATCAAGCTGCAACACAGGCTTCTTACCAAATAACAAACAAGCATTTGTTGGCAGTAGTGATTATTATTTTTATCACTCCACCTGCCCTCTGCTTCATATTTTGCTAATGAAGGAGCTTCTACCCTTAACTTTGCAGACGCTACATTAAATGAGCACTTCAAGCAGGACAACGGAAGACAGTCTGCTTGGAGGTCAGAGAGGTGTTTTGCACTTGGACAGTTCAGGAACAATGTGAGGCAACACAAACCAAGCCAAAAAAAAAAAAAAAAAAGATAAAAGAAACAGAGGAACTCGTAAAGGCAGAATATTTTAGTATTGAGACCCAGAGACATGGTCATGATGCAAACATCACAGGCCACTATGATATGAGAGGCTGATGTTTTTCTTTCTTTTTTTTCTGCTGTGGATTGTCTCCCTGTAACCTAGAGACACACTTAGACAATGTTACTTAAATATTATAATTCACTGTACCTACCACAGTGCTGTTATCTAACATAGGACATCAAAAAGCTCTACACTTTTTCTGGCATTAGAGGGTCTTCAATACTCATTGATGACAGCAGAAGTGTGTCAAGGGCAACCTCTGACCATGGTGATGCCTACTTTTTGACTTTTTTTTTGTCTTCCTCATTGAAGCCCAAGTTAATGACCAAGTAATAGTCTTATTTTTTGATTTCCTGGTCTGGACTGGTTTGTATCAGACTTTGGCTCTAAATAAGTAAGAACGTACATGTTATCCAGAAAGGGGAAGGGCTTTTTTACTGATCTTCTGTTTTTCTTAAAATTCTTTACGTATCAGCTGTCTTAATAAATAAAATACATGCTGCTGAATGCGTACAGCTGCTTCCTGTTTAAAGAATAAGCTCTACATCTCATGAGAGGCCAAACTAGCATGGTTCAGGTAGGATTGAAAATGTTCAGAAAACACTAGTCTAACATATTAAAATTTTCTAGCTGTATCAGGCACAAACCCCAGAATTATTCTCTCTAAGCCACTGAAGATTTTATAGAAAATTTTTCTTTAAAAATCCTTTTTTGACTGTAATAGACTTCAAGACTTATCAACTTTTCTTAAGTTCTTTACTTTCTTATCTCTGTGCTTGATGTCATTAATCGTATCCTTCGTGCTTGTGCCGAGTAGCACAGAAACAAGTATAGCTGCACTTTTCACTGAAGTATGCCTAAAATCAGCCCAAGAGTCTAACATCTTCTTTCATGCCAGGTATCAATTTATCATTATTTATCTATAGAAGAAAAAGACGTAGCCACTTCAAGATTGCTCATGGCTTTGAAGATACCGTTATTAGTCCAGATCAAAAGAGTGGGCTCAAGACACAGAGCACTTCATGCCCGTCTCCCCTTTGGTAAGGATGAGGCTGGGTGTAACACACTGAGGTATATAGCATACAAAAATATTCCCCAAAGCTTCTGCTTCTAGATGCAGACTACAGCCCCAAACAGGGAAACAAGTTACTCCAGTCTTCAAACAACTGCATAGCACAAACAGTTCTCTGCAAGAGACACCTCAAAGCATCTCTGGAAGATGCTGGGGAACACGGACATTTCTCCAGTCTCATTTCGTTTGGACATAGGAGGGGGTGAAGGGTAGAAAATGAACAATTATGTATATGATTTCTTTGACTTTTCACACACTTTTGGCTAGAACAAAAATCGCAAATGCCAGTAAATATTTCACAGAATTTACACTATTAGGCATTTTACAAACAATTTTCAGATATCATAATGCAGATGTTATCTATTCAGCTTCCCAAGATGTATAGTGATTATCATGCATAGGAGTGTCCTATTCAAATTATAAGAAAAAAGTCTATATAACCTATAAGAATGGAAAATTACACTGAGCTTATACATGTATCCAGCTATTACCTTACCTTTACAGATTTTGCAGCAACTGTGAGATAAGGGGATCTGTTGCGATTCTGGGCAGTTTAAAGCTGCACATCTGTCTTTTGGAACACGCTGCATTTTGTGGTTCTGTTGAATTGAGGTAATTGATTAATATTGCGAGAGAAGAAATAAAGATAAATTATAACTTTAGCGGAGTTTTAGCATTATTATGTACAAAAATCTGCCTATGCCAAATTCCAGGTACCTTCAAAAATAATTTGAAAGGACAATACCGCACAGTAAGAGCACCAGGAACTCCCCTACGCTCAAACCTTTTCAAGCAAGCAAAAGTGTGGCAACAGCTCTCATTCTTCTCTTGTCTTAGCTGTCAGGCAACTTGCCTTAGAAGTTTCTCTTAAAATTATGCCTTGAAAGAGTAACAATTACTTCTTAAAAATTGAGGCAGCAGATTCCAGAATCAAGGGTCCTCATAACGAATACTCTAAAGCAGCTTGTTATTTATACAGCAAGTAAAATCAAACTTGAACATTTCTGATTTCAACACTACGGTAGTAACACTGAAGGCAACCAGTACTGATACCCCATTAGGAAAAGAGAATGCTTCTCAGCTAAGTTCGAATCAGGCATCTGAAAATGTCCAATGCCAAGATGGTATCTGAATATCTTAGGGCACTTAGTCCAGGTCACACGCAACCATTGCAGTATGACCACATGAAACGGCTGCCCTAGCAATCTGGCCACAGCAGATGTGCCACCTTTAGGCTCCCTCAGGCACTAATTAATGTATCTTGCAGCACTCTAGTCATGAAATGGCAAACACAGAAAACAAAGCAAACAAGAACATGTTCCCCAGAGGCAGCTGCCTTGAAGTCAGCAATCTGGTTAAAATATAAGCTCACTGAATTCGGGACCCTGTATTTCTGCATGCACGAAAAATGCCTCAAATCATGCATATGCCTATATGGTCTAGCATTTAATTTTAAATCCCTTTTAAGCATGAAATATAAAGATGAAACATGAACACAATGGGCAATATCAAAAATACCGCTCAAACTTTACCGTAAACAATCTTGACAGAGAAACCAACCCTAAGCTGATAATAAAATAAAGCAAACCAGCCACAGATGTCTTGTACGCCAGGACAAGCAAAACCCAGCAACTCCACAAAATAAATTAAAAAAAAACAATATCAATTACAGCAGCCTGGATTGCAATCAATTATTTTAAAAATTCTAATTTGGAAGAGAATTTTTCATTCATGTATTTTATAATACTCAAAAAGAAAAGTGCATGCCCATAGCAGGCAGAACTGCAGCGGCCAAGCAAAACAAAAAAAGATGTTTAGAATTACATGCAGACAAAAAGAAGAAATTCCCCACATTGCCTTGATAACATCATTATAAGCCTTCAAGATTAAATCAGTACTTGTGCCATTCTTACTAAGTCTCTGTTGAGCTGGAGTCATTAATTATATCTTTTTATGAGAAGTCTGATTAAAAAATAAACTGGTTACAAAATAGTGCCCACCTATGACTTTCTGACTGACCAACACAGTTTACAGTGTGTGGATTTTCTGCTCTGAACTATCATTCCCAAGGCCGTTCAGCGGAAGCTGCATGTGCTTCAGTCCTTGAGAAAGCAGCATTTGAATCAGCCAAAGTTGCGGCTGTAATATTTCTACCAGGGCATTCAGGCAGCCCACCAGCAAACATGTATAATTAACAAAATGCAGACTAGCACAGCCAACAGAGGCACTTTGTTCATACAATATTGCACTTGCCAGCTGCAAGAAACACGAGGCAACATCATCTAACTTTTGATGGCTGTTAATTATACCCAGTGACTAATCACAGAATTCGTGTCCCAGGTGTCAGATTGAAAACACAAGCTCAGAGTCCTGAAAAGCGTTAACAAGTGAATCCAAAATTGTTTCTGGTCAGTTTCTCCTTTCCTTTCTCAAATGGGTTTCAAAGCACCTACTCCAAGAATTAAGCTCACAAAGATTAATATCAACAGCGGTAAGACAACGGTCCCCAGTTCTTTGTAACTGTAAAACTTTGTAAAACACGCTTTTTCACAACTGCATGAAAATGTTTTGAGATTTCCAGAAACTGGTCTGAGAGACAGCTGCAGTGTGGCCAGAGGAGTTGTTCCCCTCTCTTTCCATCCCAGAAACATGCCCTCAGGTTTTCAACTCCACCCCAGCAGCTCGCTAACCAGAGGGAATTCCTCCCCATCTCTCCTCCAGAGGCAACACAAACTGCAGCAGTTTGTGTAATTCTCAACCTGAGGCCATTCCTGGGGGTACATTTTGCCCTTAAAGTGCATTTGTGCCCTGAGGAGCAGCTCTGCTCATGCAGCAGGACAAGACTGACTCAGTATCAAGTGTGTTCTGTTTACAACTAAAACAACGACCCTACCCAATTTCCATCACTATAAATACAACTAGAGACCCAGTACGCCACCTCTTTTCCTTCTTTTTCATCTAGCTTTTCCACTAAGAATTATCCTGAATTCCAAATTACGCCCCCATCGCATTTGTGCATCTCTCATACCTGAGCACATAATTTTGAACAATAACATTGCACATGTGTCAATGGAAACGTAAGGCAGTTTGCTGTTTTTTTATTACTGATGTTGGAGACAATACCTAAGGAGGAAAGAATGCAGCTTGATTGTCAAGCTGCATAATCAAAGCTTGCAGCTATGCAAAGTACATTTATTTGCAAAATTTGATGTGGAGCTCAGTAAGACAAAATAAACACAAAACCCCTTAGATGCTATTTGTATTGCCACTTCCTAAGGTAGACCTGTCTGCATTTCAACAGTTTCTTTCAGTGGGACTTTGATATTTCTGACATGCAAGAACTTCTTTTTCCATCAGCAATATTCTTACCTTGCACTCAAACAGAACACAGTCCCCTGAGCTTGAATACACAGTTTCTCTTTGTCCTTCAAAGTAGGTTCTGCCTTCAAATACACACACCGCTTCAGGAGAAAATAAAAAAAAAAAAGAAAAAACCACAATGATTCTGTAAAAAAGTGTTAGAACTCTGCTTATAGAACAGACACATTTTCTTAAAGATAACTGAATTTCAAAATGAAAGACTGAATCAGGTGCAAGAATATTCTAAACCCACCTGTAGGAGTCTGGATATCACACAGAAAAAAAACAGAGGAGAAAAAAAATATGAAAGAACTGAAAGAACCAGAAAAGCACACGTAAGTAGAAGGTGAAGGATGTCGAAGCAATATGGAGTACAGACAGCTACTGAGAGGGCAGAAGAGCCATGTCTCTGGCCATGCCAGGGGAGCCATGACCACCTGCCCCACAGCTCAGGGGTGGGAAGGAAAAGGGAGAGGTGAGAGCAGTACGAGGGGCAGGAGTGGATAATCAGTTTCTTGAAGAGGAATGTTGTATGACAAAGGGTGATCCCTGAAGCCACATATTTTTTTGCTACTGTACCATAGCCTTTTGATGTTTCATCACCCCCTACAGGCATTCAGTTGCAATATACGTTGCGTATTTGTATCTTGATTATCCCAGTTATTTACCATTACTGCTGAAGTATATTAGAGTATATTAATTTTATTGTACAGGGACAAACCTTCAGTGACTGTCTCTTTTCCCCACACCCCCCCCCCCCCCAACAGAAGTAGGATCAAGTCTCTGACAATCAAATGACAGAATGACACCATGACCCCCCCAGGCTCGGTGTCTGTTATTCCACAACCTGGCCTGGTGCCACTCCTTCACCCTGGCAGTACCGGGTTTTACAGCAGCACGCTGACACAGCTCATACTGGATTGCTCACTAGAGTTCTTATTCGGTATTTAAGGGTTACATAAAATATCTTCACAGCAAACTGTCTTCCTTTTTTTTTTTTTTAAATGGGTCCATTACTGCAATTACATTATGCAAAGTACAAAGGCCAAGTAATGCAACTGCTAGGTACAGAAAATCGTACGTCTGTCTCCGTTGCTTAGGACACAGTC